>VXAD01012653.1:36128-162806 GCA_013399195.1 Dicrurus megarhynchus | reverse complement strand
CCCGGGGCGCCCCCTGCCGCCGCCGGCGGCACCCAGCGCCGCCCGGAGCCCCTCCGCCCCGCGCAGCGCTACCGCCGGCCCCAGCCCGCCTCTGGGCTTTTCTTAGGATTCCCCCGATTTTGTTCACCCACTTTTTATTGTAGGCCTTTATTTACAAATGGACACATTTTTTTTGTTTGTTTTGTTTTTAACGGAACCCGGGTTTCGTTCCCCCGGCATACGCTGTTTCCCTCGGCAGGCGCGGGGCTTTGCGGGCTGCCTCGCATCGCTGCTGGCGGCGTTGGGAGCGGCACACCGGCTCCTCCAGGAGCACCGCTTGCCACCGGCTCCGAGGAGCGAAATGATGCAGGAGCTGCTCGGTGCCGCCGGTATCTCTTGAGTGTCGACGGGAAATAAATCCGGGCGGGGGGATCAGGCTGGGCTGGCCCCGGGGCAGCGCACACCGCTGCTGCGGGATGCGGGGCTGGCCGTGCGAGGTGCGGCCTGGCCGCCCTGGAAAACCCCTCTGTAAACAGACCGGCCACACGCCTGACAGGTGCCGAGCACCGAAAACATCGGGACACTCGCACCGGCGAAGCCCTGGCCCCGCTGAAAGACCCGTGGGGCCGCCTCCCGGGTCCGCAGCATCATCGTGGCCATTCACCAGCTCTGGGTCCGCTCGCCCAGACCTTCCACGGGGAGTTCGGGGAGCTGGTGGCATCACCTTCTCTTGAGCAGTCGTCCGGGCCGAGGATTGCGGCTGTGTAAAGTCCCTGAACACCCCGCGAGGACGGGGCTCGGCTCCCCCGGGCGGGGCGCACCCCGGGGCTGGGGCACCCCCGAGCTGGGTCCCCCCTCAGACAGGGCGCCTCTACCGCACCCGCGCAGGGCAGCCCGGGGCCGGGCGGGGGGAGCGGGCAGGGCCCGGGGCCGGGCGCGGGGAGCGGGCAGGTGTCCCGCCGCTCCGGTCCTCAGCGCCCCTTCTCCGCGGCAGGGCGCGGCAGAGCAGCGGGAAGGTGCGGCACAAGCGGCAGGCGCTGCAGGACATGGCGCGGCCGCTCAAGCAGTGGCTCTACAAGCACCGCGACAACCCATACCCCACCAAGACCGAGAAGATTCTGCTGGCCCTCGGCTCCCAGATGACCCTGGTGCAGGTAAGGAAGGGAATCCTTTACCCGCACCTCCAAACGCCGCTCTGAGGCATTTCAAGGACGGGAGGGATGGGGACAGCATCTGCCAAAGCTCCTCTGTGAGCTGAGCAAGGGACAGTGCTGGGTATTGAGGAGCATCAGTGCAGCCAGCCAGACGAAGGGTTCTGTGCACATCCTTCCTCCACTCTCCTCTGGGCTCCCCCACCTCAGCAGGACTGTCTCCCTCCAACAAGAATTACTGCATCTGAGCTATTGTGGCTGGAGAAGTGCTAAAGGCAATCAGCAAAAAGTGTGTGCTTGCCCTCCTAGGAATAGATGCCCTCATCCTTTCATCTCATTCATAAATACAATGAAAATATTTTTGCTTAGTCTTCAAAAATTTTCAAGTAAAAAAATCAGCCATAGGAGATTTCAGCACAGAATTAGAATTGTTGAGGAAATTGCAGAGAGCTACTCTTTCCTTTTGAAAAGGGGCTAGGATGGAAACTGTTCTATTGTTCTGATAATAATTGTCATCACCTGTTGCCCAGACATCAGCGTTACGATACACACTGTGTGCAGTGGCTCAGCACACGGTGAATGCGCTTCACAGTCTTGCAGGAATTATTGTAATGTAATTAGACATGGGGAGTGATTGTTTTGCTCTCAGATAATACTCCCCTGAAGTGACTGGCAGTTGTCTTGCCATAAGAGGCACAAAGTTTACTGCAAATGTTTATAAATCTCACTTCTTTGTTCTCTTTGCCATCTGGCACTCTACTGAAATGTGTGGTTAAATGCTATCAGTCGCCGAGTGATGCTATCTCAGGTCTGGATGCTGCAAAGATTTATGCATTGTGAATAATCTAATTTCCTTACTGCAAGCTACTGGTAGGTGTGTAAAATGAAACCCATGTGTTTGTAGGTTGGGTCCTCATCACTCTGCCTAACACATTATGTGTCACTTTGCAAAGGACACAAAGAGATCGAAGTAACCTAAAGTATTAGAAAAAAGCAGGTGGTAATTCAACTTTATTATTTTGAGTGCTCCTTCAAAAAAACCTGTGCTATGAACTTCAATTCTAGTAATGGCAAGATGGGAAATTTTTACACTTCAGTACCTCACTATGAAACTATTGCACTAGGAAAAACACTATAGCTTTGACAAAAATAATATTAATGTCTCAGAAAATGCCAGTTATAACTGGAAGATATAGTTAAAAAAACTTCTCTTGTTTTTAAAAAATATACATGAAAGGTTTAAACTATGATTAGATAAACACTGTCCCGTCAATGGCACAATTCAATAGGAGTACTTTATTGGACTATGGCTCTTAGAACGTCCCTGTATTTTTACATGAGATTTAAAATCTATATCCAGAATATGTGTTGGGACGCTTTCACATTAATGACATCTTGAGGAGTTCTCCTTTTAAAAATGCCTTGGAATGAACAGAGAAGGGAAAAAAACTCGTGGGTTTTTGCAGAATTTCTCTCGTGGCAACTGATAAATCCTGATGGGGATAAGATGTATTAGCCTTTACAAAAGCATCAAGTGAGCCATGGCCACTACTCCACAGAGATTTATGATCTATGTAAGGTGTAGAATAAAATTAAAAAGAATCAGGGAGGGCTGCCTTTAGCTCTGTTAGACCCCTGTGACTCTAGTGGGTTCACGCTGAACCTGACTAGTTTTGTTTCTATGAACTGTAATATTTGAAAGAACTGTGCAGACACATCTATCTTCATTTACAGAAACACAACATCAAAGAGAAATCCCAGGTGTTTTTTCCATCATTTGTGTGCAATGCTCTTTTAATCCAGGAATATGATAGCATCTGTATGAGATGTAAATACATATGTCTGGCACCAGCTGTAATTCCTGAGCCTCAAAGAGCTAAACAACACACACCCCACACCTACTTTTTGGATGCTCAAAAAGAACAAGATTCTAATCCCATTCAAAATTTTTGTTCTCTAAGAGTGAGAGAGAGCATGCCAGGGTGTGATCTCAGTCACACTGGGTACATCTGACATAGCTTTCCTGAAGGCTGTTCTCTTTCAGACAAGTGGTATAACCAAGAGCAGGTTTGGGACTGGGCTTTGGTGTCTGTTGGAAAGCTTTATTTCTGTCCCAGGAGGGGCACTTTGCAAAAGCATCCACCAGCGTTGCCTATAAATTGTTTTTCTAATCTAGTAATATTGTTGGACATCGTTGGAGAACCAGGAACCAGTGTATGATGTTACCCCTGGGTTAAACGCCTTCACGTTTGCTGACCTGTCTCATATTTCCCATGCTTTTTACATTTCTCAGTGCTGTCCCATGGTGTTTGCTCCCACAGCTTTCCACTCCTGTGGAGGCTGTTGTCTGCTGACAGCTGCTACCTCTTCCCAGCATTCCTCATGTGCTAACACCTTGTCGTCACAAGCCCTAGGAAAGGCAAAAGATACTGTTGAATATCCCTTTGAGTTTCTGACAAAATGCCATTTAGGGAATGAATGGTGAGGGGTTTTTTTGTTTTACACCTGACTGATGACCTTGGAAAAGGTCTTCAGCAGCTGCCAGGAAGATGTTGTTGGTCACAGTAATATTGATAATACAGATGTAACTCTTCTCCCTGTGCTTCTCTTTCATCTAATGAATCTTATTCCAATATGTACCATCAATCCAAAGGAGCTTTTTCAGGCCCATGGCATAGATTAAGCCAATTCTTCTGCGAGACAAAGAGGTGAACATCCAGCCCTGTTTTTTAGTTTCGTTATTGGGACAAACTAATGACATGCAGATACTAATAACTGTTGTTATTAGTATCTGCATGTCAAATCTTCCACAACTTTATTTTCATTAGTTTTGCTATCACCCTGTTGGCTGATTTTAATTTGTTCTACTTCACTACCCCCCTGTTCCTGCGTGCAGTGGGACACCAAGGGGACTATTCCAGAGGCATTCTAGTGCTCAGTCAAAGAAAAGTCAAGACTCTTTCGAGGATTTTGCAGGCATCATAAATCATCTTGTTTTTTAAGTAGTAGTAGCAAAACCTGGGGCAAATTCTGGGCTGACTTACTCCTGTGCAGGCCAGCAAGGTCTTTGGGAGTCCTCAAGGCAAATGTTATTGCAGATTTCAGTCCAACAGTCCAAAGTTTTCTACTTCCACAACTGCCAAAGCAGGAAACCAAAAAAGCAATATAGTTTGAAAAAGCATTTTATATTTTACTCCAATTAGATTCCAATTCAGAATCCAATAATTTGCCCTATTAATATGCTACATTTTCATTTGTATTATTACCGCAGTGCTTGATTTATTTTATTTTAAATTTTGGTTTAGATGTTCTTGTGAAATAAAAAAGAAAAATGGTTGTATATTCCTTCCAGAAAGAAATATGAATGGGTATATTGTTGAAAAGAAGGTTTTTTCAGTACAAGAATTAATATATCAGTCATGTGCTGCTATGGATTTAATAGTATTCAGATTTATAAAAGCATATCTGGATTACTGGAAGAGGAGAATCGCTTGATGTCTGTTCCCTTTCTGAAAGTTTGGCCACTCTTAAGCACTGAAGCAGAACAAATTACAATAAAATTGAAGATGTGTCTTCAGAAGTAAAGCCAGAGGGTCAATATTTCCTGATGCTGATATAAGTACCTGATGCTCTTAGGGAACAACTGAACTGCTGTAAAAAAATGAGTGCTGGAAAGCACATCTATTATCGTTCCCCTTGGGTTTTGTCTTTTTACTTCTTAAAGAACTACAGGATTGTTACTTTACAAGAATAGTGAGTTTCATCATGTGTTTTTTCAAGATTCTTAGTTCTTGGGAGGTTTATGTGACAAAGATTCTCCCACTGGCTTTTATCTAAATAATTTTTTGTTGGTTTTTTTTTAAATTATTTTTGGAGGTCACAGTAGCTCAGCTTGGGACCGTGGGAAAGGTTGGATGTTTCTGGCAGCTTTGGTTGTTTCTTTTTGTAATGGTTTAGGTAAGTGTGGTACAAACTGGCACCCTTTGTGAGTGGGACCTACAGCAGTAGGCAGGTTTTTAAGACCACACGCATAGACAATGTAACATTTGGGGCTGGTTGAAATGGGCGGTAAAACTCTTGTTGTCTTTGAAGGACACCGGTGGTGGCTGGAAGTCAGGGTGAGCGTGCTGACTGGTGCAGCCTGTGGCCATGCAGCCCGTTCCAGGTCGCACACCTGGAGGTTGTCCAAGACCGAGGAGTGAGAGAGGTGTTGAATCTCATGATGTCTTAGAAATCAGGATTTTCCAGTGACATGCACCAGTGCCCAAGAGCAGGAAAGCACCTAGAGATCACCACATAATAGACTAAGCCTAAGAATCTCTTAAATGGATTTGACTAACTTTCCTTTCTTTCAAGGCTTTAATGAGCCTTGTTGTAATTACTTTTGAGATAAGAGTTTCTAGAGTGAATTTGCAGCTTCGTGCTTTAGTAGAAGGTTTCTCTTCTAAAAGCTGACTTGAGGTTCTTTCAGAATCATAGAGTTGTTTAGGTTGGAAAAGACCTTTATAATCATCAAGTCCAACCATTAACCCAGCACTGCCAAGTCCACTGCTAAACCATGTTCCTAAGCACTACATCTACATTTCTTTAAATACCTCCAGGGACAGTGAGTCAACCATGGTGACTTTCATTGGGCAGCTTGTTCCAATGCCTGGCAATCCTTTCTGTCAAGAAATTTTTCCTAATATCTCGTCTAAACCTCCCCTGATTCAACTTGAGGCCATTTCCTCTTGTCCTGTCACTTGGGAGAACGGACTGACCCCCCCACCTACAACCTCCTTTCAGGTAGTTGTAAAGAGCAGCAAGGTCTTCCCTGAGCCTCCTTTACTCCAGGCTAAACATCCCCAGCTCCCTCAGCTGCTTCTCATCAGATTTGTGCTCCAGACCCTCCCCCAGCTCTACTGTCCTCCTCTGGACTCTATCCAGCACCTCAGTGTCCTTCCTGAATTGAGGGGCCCACAACTGGACACAGACTCGAGTTGTGGCCTCACCAGTGCTGAGTAAGTACAAAGGTACAATCACCGCCCTGGTCCTGCTGGCCACATGTTACAGTCCGGTTCTTGAAATTATTAGAAATTCCTCTGCCCAAATTAAGGTGCAAATAAGACCATATGCCAAAGGATACCAGTCTCTGACACCACACTCGCTGATCCAGGCCAGGATGCCACTGGCCTTCTTGGCCACCTGGGCACACGCTGGCTCACGTTCAGCTGAAGTCAACCAGCACCCTGGGGTCCTTTTCCACCAGGCATCTTTCCAGCCACTTCCCCCAGCCTGTTGCACTGCAGGGGTTTTTGTGGCCCAGAGGCAGGCACTTGGCCTTGTTGAACCTCATATCAGTGGCCTTGGCCCATGGATCCAGCCTGTCCAGATCCCTCGTGGAGCCTTCCTTCCCTCCAGCAGATCAACACTCCCACTCAATTTGGTGTCTCTGTAAACTGACTGAGGGTGCCCTCAGTCCCCTCCAGATCATTGATAAAGATATTAAACAGGACTGGCCCCAATACCAAGCCCTGGGGAACACCGCTAGTGACCAGTGGCCAGCTGGATGTAACTCCATTCACCAACACTCGGCCCAGCCACCCAAACTGCTCTTTACCCAGCAAAGAGCACACCTGTCCAAGCCATGAGCAGCCAGTTTCTCCAGGAGATGCTGTGGGAAATGGTGTCAAAGGTTTTACTGATGTCCAGGTAGACACATCCATGGCCTTTCCCTCATCTACTAAGTGAGTCACACTCTCATAGATGAAGGTTGGGTTGGTCAAGCAGGACCTGCCTTTCACAAATCCTTGCTGGCTGAGCCTGATCCCCTGATTGTCTTGTACATGCTGTGTGATGGCACTTAAAATCATATGTTCCATAAAGAGCAGGAGAATAAGATGCAGTATATTTATCTCATTTTGAAATAATGATCAAATACTACTATTCCCTTCTCTCATAGCAGAAGACTTGAAATATGACTCATCTTTTCATATTGATATGCAGAAAGCAAAGCAATGGCATGGGAAGAATGAGCTGAAAATAAACCAAGAGTACCATGCAGAAATCACTCCTGCTAAATTTAATTGCTTTTATGTATGAATCACACTAATACTACCCTATCTTTCTTTTCTGTAAATGGCACTTCACTGATGAAAAATTTCAGTATGTAATAAAATGAAGCATAATGAAATCTTTCTTGTGAGAGGCTGGAAAGCTGTCAGTTTGGTAAAATGCTGCAGTAACTGCAATCCTGTTCATTGGGGCCCTGGTTTGATCTATCTCTACTGTTAAACACTTGATTTCAGAATTACACTGTCATGCAGCAGGTGACTGCTGCTTCAGCTGAACAGTCTGGAGTGAGTTTGTTAACAGCATTAGAAAGTGTATGGATTCCAGCCCACCCTATCTCATATTCTGTAAAAATTGCTGTGCTGCATATTGTGTCAATATGATGATTATAAGCAAGTAACCTCGGAAGAGACTGAAAATTACTTGCTCTGCCAGCTACAGTTTTGGTTTTCTAACCTGTCGTAGTAAACTACATGGCTTATAAAGCTATGTGTTTGGCATCTGAGCACTGATCCAGGGCTCACTGTATTTTCAGTGGAACCCTGTTTCAGGTAAACGTGATTTTAAGTAAAATCAAAGTGACAGGCATAAGACACCACTTCTAAGTTCTAGCTGGGACTCTGAACTGAAGCTTTGCTTTTTCTTTAGGCAGATAGTGTTTATTTTTCACATAATCACTTTAGAAGAGATTATTGATCCAGAATAATTAGACAGATACTTGTGTGCGATTTATACATTGACCTTAGCTACAATAGTCAGATGACAAAACTAGGGCCAAAATCCAACACTAAAGTCTATAGTTTGGCTCTCTTTTAGGTGGGGTAGCATGTATTGATAAAACATGTATGAACTTGCTTTGCAGGTTGATGTAAATTAAATGGTATGATCATTCCCAGGTCAGAATATGATGACTCTAATCTGGCTTCCTCTGTGTGCATGTTCACAACACAAAGATGTGAGCAGGGCTGTATGCTGCTAACATTCTTTACATTCTCCTTTGCAAGTGATGCTACTCTGCCTTCTTCTTGCAGAGGCCATGTCAAAATGCACTTATTCCTTCAAGGGGGTAAATAGCACTTTTAACACCTTGTTTATCCTTAAGCAAACATTGTTAGAATGTAGGTTGCTTGCCTCTGCTCTTGCTCATAGTAAAGATGCAGTTGTCAGTATTTTTTATTTTCTATCTTTTTGAGTTGCAGTAGAATCAAGGCCAGCATTTTCTCAGGTGTGCTTTCATGCAAAGTCACTGCAAGAATATGCATCCCATTTGGTGATTTAATTAGCACTGCTGGCACAGAAGAGTAGAGTGTGCCCTTTTGCTCATTCAGTGCCTAAAACACTGTGAAATACTTGTGATGAAATACTTTGTGATGAGCCTGTATGCTAGAGGGGTACTAACATGTATCCATTTTGTTATGTCAAACTCTAGAAAATGCTCTGCAGTTGGGAAGGAAGACAAACCAGACTATTGTTTAGTAGTCACCTTGTGAGGAGTCTACATCTTCGTTGGTTTTCAGGGTGTCCACAACAAAAAGAGTTTGTAAAATCTGCTGCCCTGTAGAGCAAATGGTTGATTTCTGCAGTGAGTCAAAGTATGTTGTACTCTGTGTAAGACTTTCCTGATGCCCACATCTTGTCAGACTTAAGAGTTCTGTTAAAGTACAAGGGAAAATTTGGGCTTTCTTATATACAAATTCAGAATGTCTTTTTCTGTTCAACAGCCTTATTGTAGCCTATATAAATACCAAAAGAAACTCCTAAATATTAGATATTATATTAGTTTTAATTTAGGAAGTTGGTTATATATTGAAGGGTCATATTGAAAGTTCAGGGCTTTATCTTTAAAATAAAAAAAAAAGAAAGATGAATATAGAACTACTATTTGGGACATCTTAATTGAAATCTTGTGATAATGTCGTTTTGCTAACACTTGGTAAGGGTGGGAAGCCTGAACTTGTCCTCTTGTATGAGGTTCCTGCTCTGCTCCGTGGTAATTTCATGGACTTCTGTTCGTATTTCTCGTTTGCTGTATCCTTGAAGCGTACAAAAAACTCTTGGGAGCTCTATGGATTTTTTTATTTGTGTAATTTTCAAGGGAAACTAATACACTCATTTGTATGCAGGTATCAAACTGGTTTGCCAATGCAAGACGTCGCCTGAAGAACACTGTCAGGCAACCAGATCTTAGCTGGGCTTTACGAATAAAACTGTACAACAAATATGTTCAGGGAAATGCTGAGCGACTCAGCGTGAGCAGCGATGACTCATGCTCTGAAGGTTTGTTGATGCTCTTTTATCCATTTTAAACTGATTAAAATATATTTAGAAAGTATTAGATACCCTAAGTTAGCTCTAATTTTTAATCACAAAATACCCTGAGTGGATCTGCCTTTATTTTTTTTTGTGAATTAGGTACCTATTTTGGCTCCCAACTACTATGCAGCCTTGCAAAGCAGGATTGTGTAAGTTGTTCAAGGTGACAATCTGGCTGCATGTTATTATATTTCATTTTTGCTAGAAAGATAATTGATAGTTCATTACATTCCACAAGCCTATTCCTTTAATCTGTATCAAAGGAAAAAGACTGATTACATTTGTTGGTGTAAAGAAATGAGGAATCACTTGACTGTTACTTTCCTTGATGGAAGGGCTATAGCAATATACAACTTTAACAGGAGAATCTGATTAACTTCAGTGGGTCTTATTAGATGGTAAACAGAATATTACTGTTATTTATTTAATGTATTTTGCTAGCAACTGTTTTCCATAAAGGGTGCACTGGAATTCTCTTACTTATTCAAATTAACAAATGCAGGATTTTTTTTAAAGTACCCTGTATTTTTAATAGAACTGTTGTATTAATTCTGTCTGTGGGTATTTTTTTTAGACAGTTGTGACAGGGAGATACAGTGACAAGAACAAATCCTACAGAACATTGTCAGAAATCTGTATGTGAATTTTTAGAAGATTATGTCTCAATTTGTACTCAATTTCAAATACCTTTGTTCCAATTTCAGTCTGTACTCACATTTCTTGAAAAATGTGAGAATGTACTCGCATTTCCACTCACTTCCCTTGAAAAGATTGCTTGCAGAACAATTAAAAGAGTACAGTTTAAGAAGATGCACCTAAATATGTTGTGGTATTCAGGCGAACCAGATTTCAAGTTATGATAGTAAGAATTCAGCTTATTCACACAGCTTTTTAAATGCTTATTGTTGAGTTAGGGCAGTTTTCAGTTTTTTTCTACCTGCCTTGTGTTACGCATGAACAAATTAGACTCAAAGATTGTTTTCTACAGCTAATTAATTTAGAATAGCTGGAACATCTGAGAGCCATGGGAACTACTATGAGCAATGTGTGAACAGAAGAAAATTAATATCAGTGTCTAATGCTGAAGTTACTGTCTATTTTTAGTTATATTTATCACAATTCAAAGTACATAAAGAAAGCCTTGTGTTAAATATTAGGTACTCAGTGTATTACTGCATCTTTGTTCTTTTGTTTTCAGATGGAGAAAATCCTCCAAGAAACCTTATGAATGAAGGGGGATATAACAAACCAGTTCATCACACTGTGATTAAAACTGAAAGTTCAGTAATAAAAACAGGAGTGAGACCAGAAACAAGTGCCAATGAGGATTATGTGTCACCCCCCAAATACAAAAGCAGCTTACTGAATCGTTACCTAAATGACTCATTGAGACATGTCATGGCTACTAATGCAGCTATGATGGAAAAAACAAGGCAAAGGAATCATTCCGGTTCATTTAGTTCCAATGAATTTGAGGAAGAACTGGTGTCTCCATCATCATCAGAGACAGAAGGCAATTTTGTCTATCGGACAGGTAAGGGATATTTTTCTGCTTGATTTCTATTACAGACAACTTCAGTAGACCGTGTCTCCTGGAATAAGTGTCACCTGATTGTGCCTTTTATGAGACTGGGTAACTTCTGTCCATTCTCTCATATGACAGTGGATAATTCCTGTCCATCTTCTTGCATGAGAGTAGATGACTCCTATACATCCTCTCACATCAGAGTGGATAAATTCTGTCCACCCTTTCATTCTCTGGAGAAGTTCTACCTGCAGTATAACAGCAGAGTGCTGTTATTGACCACAAATGAAGCTGGTTTGCTTTTCAAATGGAGCAATGGGGATAATTTTTGAAATGACACTTACAGGCCACCTTTTGCCAGTACTAAGACGAGCCTAAGGAAGGAGAAAACTCTTGAGCATTCTATTACAATAAGGGAGGACTAGAAGAGGAGGACTGAAGTTCTTCATGGCCCCAGCTGGGAGGAAGAGGAGGGCTTTGAAATTTCAAGGTGGATGTTTGTGGCACTTACATGAGTCATATGCCCTTCAATGGAGTGCATGTGAACACCTTTTCCTGTTGTACTGCACCTTTTCTGTCCTCAGAGTGCCTTGTCCAGTATGTGACCCTTTGGTGCTCATGCATCTCTTAGGAATACAGGCATTGCTGTACATTAATTTCTGCATCACTCTCCAGATACAGTGCACTGAGTTAAGGGGCCACAGACTTGGCCATTAAATTCCTTGTCTTACTGGTTTTTGAATGGTTACACACAGTCTATTATTTTAATCTTATCAATAAAAGCATAAAAACATGATGTAATGTCATCCACTGTGTTACCAGTCAGAGCAAGGCATGTGGGACTGCCTGGTTTATGCCAGGAAATTGCTGTAAATCAGGGCGAGATCAGGACTTGCTCAAGTCCCTGTGAGGCAGGGAATGCTGGAAGGCTCCTCTTGTGAAACTTCTTCTGTCTTTCTTTGGGACATAAGGCAAAAAAAAAAAAAAATTGAAAAAAATTAAGTTTTGCACCCCAGTCTGTGAAGGTCTCCACTAGTGTCTCAGGGTTTCCACTCAGTGCAGCACCCCATGTGTTGTTCTGGGCCTTTCTTGTCAGGTTATTCCACCAGGGCCACCCCTGAGGCCAGCATCACTTTAGGGATGGATATTGCTGAAAAGTACTGGAGGATTTTGCCGTGAAGTTAACACAGGTTTAGATTTTGTACTTGGTTCCCCTTGGCTTCCCTGGCAGGCAGGTTTGGGTGCCTTTGCAACCTCTCAAGTTTGCAGCCTTTGCTCTCTCTTTTCTGGCACATTTCCTGTGGGGTGTTTTTTTGTCCTTGTGGAGGGGCCACAAGGCTGAGTTCTGTGGTGGGGATTAGGAGGATGTTTGTGTGCACAGGTTGTTGGAAATTACCAGGGAGCAAGTGGGGGCCCTGTAGTGAAATGGGGTCTCGTGGGGAGGAAGAATAGTGCATGCACAATTAATTAGTTTCAAAATTAACTTTCTCCCTTCATTTAATTTCATTTTTCTCAACATACCAAATGCATTTGGTCTTCATTACAAGAATATTGTCTGCCAAGTTTTATTTTTAAGTGCGAAGTTACTCAAGAACAGATGCAGCAGCTCAGATATGTAAACTTCTGTTTTTCTGTACTTTATACCATAACCTAGAAATGGACACAATGACTTTTTAAAATTTATAATAAATCTGCTACTGGATTAAGTTCTTCTTGACAAGTTTAAAGCTACACTGAAAAATATGGTCACTAATGTGAAGGCTGAGAGAGGCACACTGCAACTGTGTAAATTCACCAGCTGTGCTGGAATGACTAGAAACTAGTATATTTGTCCTTAAAGTTCGTGACATTCCTGAAACTCCTCTTGAGACTGTATTTAAATCAGTTCCTAAATACCTTCCTTAACATTTTCACAAATGTTGAGAACAGACCAGCAGCTCTTAGGTTATAGTTTTATTCTTTTTGCACTTTGAAAGCAGACATGCAGTATATGGAAAGAAAAAAAGATCACGTGATATACGTGATATTTTTTGCTATATCATTGCTATATATGGTGTGAACATTCAGGTAAAAATGGGCTTTTTTTCAGTTACAAGATTACAGTTTCCATTAATGATTTTCTGATGATGTTATAACGTGCAGGAATTAAGCTTTTCATTAACAAAGCAGATATTTTCAAGTTACTGTCCATTTATGAAACTTACCTTCAAAGAGATGAAATTATCAACATGATTGTTAGGTAGGGAAAAATAAATAAGGATGATTTACTTTTTTAAATGTTTTTTATTTGTAATTTTAATACCCGTGTTGGCAGTTCTCGGTGCAATTATGTACCAGACCTGTATCTGGGTTTTCAAAAATAGCTGTAATACATTTTGATTAAGCAAATAACAGAGTATGGCTGACTTTACCACTCTTACCCTCCTGAAAGTGGCAAGTGTATTTTTAAGTGAGATGTCTCCTCTTAGAAAGAGTTCCCTACTGCAATTTTTTTAGAGCAAAACAGCTGATTTTTAACACAAAGGAAATGTTGCAGGATTGTCAAGTCCCTACTAGATGTTTTCGTTTATGAGGACATTTTAATCTGTATTTCAAAAAGCACAGAGTGAAAACTGATTGACATTTTGTTTTTAAGAAACGTTTGGCAAGGTCGTTGTTCCTCTGAGGACAGGCAGTCACTGGAGTTTAAACTAATTCTTTATTGTACTTCCCTGGAAGGATAACTTTTCGTGGCAGATCATAAGTAGAAAGCTTACTCACCCTGTCTGGTTCTGATTATGGGCTGGACCGTGATTTCAGGTACATCAATGTGTCTGGAGCTACTTTGTTCGCCCAGCGCCCGGGGTCAGTGTGGCCACGTGTGTCCCAACATCCTGCGCCAAATTAACAGCCTACGAGGGCAGTGTCCAATAACAAAAACAAGAAATTGCAGTTTAAAGTTTATAAGCAAAACGGTTTGTAGAATTTCCCATTTCAGTCATTAACATGCTTATAAACACGGGACCATATGCTACTCCAGCTTCATGCAACTGGGAAATCCCACATAAAGATCAAGGACAGGCTATATAACTGACGGTCGGCAGAGCAGCCTCATTTTCTACCTCCACACAATTATGGTGAGCTGATGGGAAGCAGTTTCAGTGCTGGAGCAGGAGCAGCAAACCCCGAGTTGGAGCCCTCACAGGTGCAGTGCCCTCACTGCCATTTCCCCGAGCCAGGGAGCTGCTGTGGGAGGCGGCGTGGGCAGGCAGTGCAGGGAGAACAGAGCAGCCAGGGAAGAGTGCAGCTGCCCCCGGGTTTGTCACAGGTTTCTGTAAGTCCGTCTGTTGTAAGCTGATATTCTTATGTCTGTAACATGACATACACAAGTGTGTTCGCTTAAAGCAGAAAATTTCAGTTCAGATTAATCCTGGTGCAGATATAATATATAAATACATATAGTTGGTCATATGCGTCTTAAACTGATGACTGAAAGGCTTGGTTCAGTGGTTTTTTTTAGTTAAAAAGCTGTGTTGGAGAACTAGTTTTCACTAACTGCGTGGCATGCTGTCATTCACAGCGGGTTCTCTGTGTGACAGGAATAACTGAAACCAGATTTGTCGACCTGTATTTGTTGTACAAATGCATGCATAAACAACAGTCTTGACTGCAACAAGCACTCCAGAAATCTACAAGGAAAAGATCTAATAATGTTTGTAGTGAGGCTGAATATAAATCTAAAGAGGCAATGTCAGTCTTTGGTTTACAGATCACTGAAATGCTGACTTTTCTGTAATCACGCTGCAGTGCTCCCTGAGTACCCTATCGTCAGTCACCTGCAGAAACAAAATGTTTTGCATCATTGTAGCACAAGGAAATGAAAAATTAGCAGCTTTCTGGCATATTGTTGTCTAGTGAAGGAAAGCAAAAATTAAAACAAGAGAAAAAGAAACGAAATGGCAGGACAGGGAGTCCTTTTTCTCTAGGCAGATTTTTCATTAATTTCACTTTATATGTTACTTAGCACAGTAGAAAAGCCAGAACAAATAAAAACAGTGAGGAAACTAAAGACTTGCAGGCCTGGAAAAGAGGGTGGTTTTAAACAAATGCTTGAATGACTGGCTGATTTTTGAAGATGTTTGATCTCTATTTTTAGACATTTATACTCAGGAGTGCGCTCTGTTTCTGATGTTTTCATTACTACTGACTTTTTCTTTCCTCTCGCCTTTCTTTCTTACTTTCCTTTGGATCCTGCAAAGCTGGTGATTTACAAAGCATGATCCTGGGTCGTTTATTACAGCGTGCTGAGCACCTCTGATGAGACCTTCAGCACACTGCAGGATCAGGCCCACATTCCTACCGAGCTCTTAAATGTGAGGGTGTAGCCATGCACATAAGTACTAGAGACACACGAGCTGCAGAACAGTGCTGTGATTTTGTGTGGTCCTTGCCAACTTTTCCTCACAATTGAACATTTTTAGAAATTAACATGTAATTTAAAAATAAGCCATAAAATTTGAAAGCTTAATACAAACACAATGGAACCTGTTTTCAGAAAGAACTCAAGGGACCCGCAAAAACTGCTCACAGCAGTGACTTCTGCAAGTTTGATCTAAACACTGCTGGAGACCTTGGGGATACTTTAAAATAAATGGTAACCTGGGAGAGCTGAAGGAGGGCTTTTTTGCAGATCCTAATGTCATCCAGAAGTGAAATGTAAAAGGTGAATGTCACATACAGTGTTAAATGCACACAGCAGCATAACTGCAGTTTGAAGGTTATACAGTTAAGATCGTATTTCTGCAGGATTTTTATTATTACATTACCTGATTTGTCAACACTAAAATAGCATGGAATTGAGAATTAAGGAGAAGATTGTGTTTAATTTACTGTTCTGTCATTTTTTCTAAAGAAAGAATTAAAGGAAGTGTCTTTACAACACAGGAAGCATCAGGTTTGATATACCAGATATGATAGCCCAAACCTGAGAACATTAAAGATCCCACCCCTGCTAGTTTGGTTCACTTTTTGCATTTCTTTCAGTTCAAACAACAAAAATCAAATAAGCTGGTTTTTTAATTGTCTTTAGTTTCTTGGTTTCTCAGTACCTGAGCTGCAAGGGGAATTGGTCAGGATTATTTCCACATGACCCTGAAAAACAGTGCTTCATCTAAACTGAATCTTTTTTGTGGGAAGTTCCAACCTCTCTCAGGTAGGGGAATGGAGAAAGAGAGTGCTGGGTAGGCTGGGGATAGAGCACTGTCCCAAAAGCCTGGGCACTCAGGGACTGCCAGACAGCGAGGAAGAGCTTTGCCTGGAGCCAGCCCTGCTGGGAGGGGAAGCAGCACTCCCAGCAGTGTCAACTTTCCTGTGCCACTTCTCTCCACTTCCTTCTTTTAGTGGTTAGTTTTATGGGAAAAGAGAGTATTTGTTTTCTCACAGATTCTGGATGCACAAACTGTGCATCCTTGTTTTATCTGTTTGTTTTCAGATGCAAAAGGTTATGAATGTTTAAGGCTTTTTTCCCCCTTTAAACCCAAAATATTAAAGATCCCAGAGATTGGCCTCTGTGCAGGTAAGATGTGCTTCAAGTAGCACAAATATTTGTGCCTGTTCTATAATTCAAGTATGATTGCTGTGGAGACCCCACAGAGCAGAGAGAGACTGTGGGCATGTCTTCTGGTTTTGCTTCTGTTGATGTCATGGCAAATTTTCCATATGCTTCAGTAAAAACTGTCTTGAGCCAGTTGTTTGGCTGCAGAGGATTTTCTTTCTTTCATGGCATCAAAATCAGCTTGGTTCAGAGCAGCACATGTCAGGACTCCTGATAGCTTTATCATTGTAGAGAATGAGATGTTCTTGCGTGAATGATTTGAAATGGAAAAGATTACAACATCTGACTGAAAAATCAGAGACATCAAAAAAATCAGGGCACCAGCCATGTTTCCATGGCCACAGGTAGTCACTGCCCATGCCGGTGCAGCAAGCCTGCCTTTGTTTCTCCAAGACCATTAAAATTTTCCTGATGCAAATATTCACAGCAGTGGCCAAAAAAGCATCAGACCCCTGTGCTTGTCCAAGACCTCTCTCAGACACAGCAGGAAAAATGTGTGGTGCTGTCACCAATCTCTAACAACTATATATTTTAATACTCCTCTTTAGAGTTAGTCAGTGCTCTAGGCCTCAGCAAAGGCTGTTCCCTGGCAAGCCTTAGGCCTCACTCGTTTAGTGAAGGTGTTCTCAAGCAGAAAAAAGTATTTATCCCCATTTTCCCATTGTTCCAAATGTCTTCTGAATTATGCCTGGTCTTAAAACCTGGGGCCAGCCAAAATGTGAATGTTTCAGGAAATTATGTGCATGGAAAAGCACATAGTCATAAATCAGAATGTTTTCCAGTTTTAGCTGTAGACTGCATGGTTAGTAATGAATATAATAGGGAAATTAGTTAGAAAATTAGCAGTTAATTTAAGGATATTTAAAGAGTGTGTGAAACTACAGCTTGGGAAAACTCATTAAGTAAAATGGATGTGACTCCTTCTCCCCTTCCATTGCCCAAGCAGGATTTTCCCCAGTAGCCAAATTTGTGTGCAGATCTCTTCCAGCAGAAACCCGGCTCACGTGCTGCCTTGCTATGGCTTCTGCCCTGATTCAGGGGTCCCTCAGCCTTGTGAACGTCAGCCAGCTGCAGCTGACAAAAGGAGGGTGTATCTGCTCTGTCCCCCACCCAGGAAACCCGGTGGCAAAATGTGAGTATCAGCTGTTTGTGCCAAAGAGGAGACGTAGAGGCCAATGAACTTGAAAAATATGGCATGATTTTATACATGGAAGAGCAAAAAAGAGGAACAAAACACAAGAGTTTGCAAAGACAGAGATGGGTGCTGTCACCTCATCAGGAGTGGCTTAGAAGTCACACACTTAAATTTATATATCAGTGATGGGGAAGCACTTTTGAGCAGACAAAGCCATGGCTGGAGGCAGATCACTGAGTTGCGAGCAAGACTTGTGCTGGCTTCAACGCTGAAATGTGCTGTTCTGCTCCTCAGGGCTCTTGTGGGACTGCAGCTGACTCTGCTCCTGCACCAAGACATCTGCCCATGGCACCTGCATGAAGAAAAAGAAATTACAGGGACAAACTTCTTCTTTATTGCCCAATGGATCACTTTTACATATGAAATCTATAATCTTCATCATGAGTAATCACTGCCTTTGGTGATTCTTACTAACATATTAATCTGTGCGCAGTGCAAGAAAGTGTGACCAGGAGGGGACAGGGTGCAGACAAGGCAGGCACAGGCGAGACGGGGTAGTAGCAGGAGGGAAAAAAGAGCTGGACTTTTCACATTCTGGCTGGGGCAGTAAACTTAAAGGAATGGCAAGCCCATAAAAGTTTCACTTCTTTCTGGAAAAACATCTGAATTGAAATTTCACACCTGGCATGGGTTTTCTGCATGTCCCAACCTCCTTCCGCCGCTGCTGGGGAGAAATAATGCAACTTTGGGTAGCTCCTGGTGGATTCTGCTTGTAGCACAGACTGTCCCTCGTGCAGTGTTACATTGCTGCTGTTCATGTTGCTGTAGTTAAGGTTGTACCTGTGTTTCCATTAGAACCCTTTTAATCTGCAAATTTATGACCCAGCTGTAAAAATTCAATCCAGACTGAAACTTGGCATGAACAGTGTTCACTCTCCCATCTGTGGAAGGGATTTAAGCAGGTACATCCCAGTAATAACCATCTGAGTTAGGCTTGTAAATTTGGAGCATGATGACTGGTGAAAAAAACTGAGCTTCTCAGTAGTCCTGGAGTTTGAAATATTTTATGCCTGTGGTGAAACTAGTGAAAAGCAGCTTGTTTGTATTCAGTCACATAGCTGTAAATAAAGAAAAGTGTTTGGGTCTTTCTGTGTTTGTTTACATGCACAAGCACATGCATTTTCCTTACCATGGCAAGATTTTGATATGAGTGGCAAACACTTTAAAGTCTTCAGGGTCCTGAACCAAAGCAGTGTTTGATGATTCTCAAGTAGGTTAAGAAATTGTATTTGTACTGGTGCAAATGGTAGAATTTATCTATTGATTGTAATAGAAAAAATTAGGGAAACAAGAAGACCAGATAGTTTTCTTTTGGGTGAGATTTTTTTTTTATTCATCTTAAAATACTGTAAAAACTGATACAGTATGAACTGAAAAATTAGTTTTATTCATCATTTCTTCCTTCCATTTTAATTTTCTTTTCTAAAAAGCTACACACTGAATGTGCCTGACCAGATAGACTAGTAATCTTATCTGATCCAGCAAATCCTATGTCCTTTTGCAGGTTTGTGGGTTTTGAAAGTAATTCTGTAATTTGGAAAAAAACCCAAAAAACTCCTTTATGTGTTTAACTGAAATTTTTTAGGTCATTTGTCCATAATGTGAATACCAGAAACATAATGATGAAAGCAGTTTAGGGAGATCAGACTTCTGATCTTCCATGTGTATTCACAGAGAAGCTTTTGGGAGGGTTTTGACACAATTTGAGAAGTGGACTGAAGGGACATCTGCATGGACTAATGCTGGGCTGTGGATGAGTTTGTACGTGCAATTCAGGAAATGTCAGGAACATGCAGGTATTGTTTGTGAATGAGAGTTTTGGCATCTTGAAGGAGAAAGGGGAGCACTTTTTAAAAACACCTGTTCTGGAAAACCTTGTCTAATGTTCATCTGTAAAGTTCAATTTCTAATTATTCAGAAAAGCAGAGTCAGATTCAGTAATATTAAATCCACTTCACTACAAACTTAAAAATTTGGGTATGAGATAAAGAGGCAGATGTGGAAATTACCAGTGACTACTGAAGGTCTGTTCAGGTCTTTTATGCTTTATGGCATTAAATTGGCATCAAATCAGCACTTTAGACCTGCTAAAGGAGAAATATGTCCTAACAGTCAAAGCATGAAAAAGGCTTGTATAAGTGAGTTTTATNAGAGCAGGAGTTTAAAGCAGGGAAGAAAGTTGGAGAGGTAAACTGCCTTGTAGAAAATCTGGAAAAGCGTAAAAACAATTCAAACAGAAAGAGATCAGATAAACAGCTGAAGCTGGAACAGCTGAAAAGAGACACACAAAAGTAGGTAAAGCAAAATTCCAATGAGCCAATGAAATTTGTTTTCCTTAGTTTTTCATGGTGGCCTTGAAACCTGATGTCAGAGACTCTATCTCTGTTCTTTCACTGATGGCCAGAAATTGAGGTTATGATGACCAGATCGTTTGGTATGACACTGACATTTCAAGTTAAAAGGGATTGCCAAGACTCTCAGTTATGACACTAAAATATACCGCTATTTCTAGAGCCAATTTTCGGTCCCTCCCTCATGCCTCCACATTGATTTAGGCAACAGATGCATGAAAAGCAAAGCAATATTCAAAATAATCCCTTAGCTGAGGCTGGGGGAAGGCTGGCTAGTGGGCTGTAGCCAAAATTCCTTAAATGTTACAATGTTTTACATTTCTAAATGTAAAAACTTTCTTTCCAATGTGAGGTACCAGCCAAATGTCTTAGTTACGATATCTCAGAGTGAAAACTGGCATGTGGCCTTGTGGTCATTTGTGGGTATTGACAGATTTACACCCTCGAAGATCAAGTTAAACGTTGTCGGTTTCTCCATCTCCCCTAACTTTGTCAGGGTTTTTTTTCTCTCTCAGTTACTATTTGTCAACTTAAATCCAGTTTGCTGGAAAATTGAAGGCTCTTCACGACCTGGCTCTTCAGGAGCAAATTGCCTCAAATTCTTTCTGCTAGCCAAGGTATTTTGTAATGCATTGCAAAACAGTGGCAGGATTGCTCTCCTTGCACTAGATGTACTTTGTGGGCTAGACGCTGCGGGCAGTTTTAATGAGGTCTTGGTGTGCTGGAGAATTTGTCTCAGCCGTTGACTTCAGGGAGACTTTCATCCCAGGTCCCTGTTTGTCTAATTGCTCTTCCTACCCCAAGGAGCAGGGTCTGGCTTTTCCCATTGTGGGCGGCACCATGCAGGGTCTGGACTGGCAGCTGCTCAGGGAGCCGGTTCTGGAGCTGGTGTGCAAATTAAATGGTCTGCTCCTGACTATTTATGGCAGCTTTGTGCTGTGGTGGTGGATTGTCCATTACACACACACTGAAATTCATTGTCCTGCTTTTCTCCCTCTAGCTGGTGTACCTGTTGATTTCTGCTTCACTAATTCATTTCCCCAAGATCATCTTCAAATAGGAGCTTCCTCAAGAAGACAACAGTCTTTGTTCCTTTTTCAGGGAAAGCTCTGAGTGTCTGCAGCACTATTTGTGCCAGCAGTGTCAGAGAGAGCCCAGTGCAGCCTGTGAAACTTATGTCAGCTGGGGGAGAAGGGGTGCTGGGTGAAGCCTGGAGCCTTTCTCTATCTGCAATATCATAATTACAATAGTTCTGGGCTTCCTACTTGTTGAATCTCAGTAGTGCTGGGTGTTTAGTGACACTTTTTGAAGTGAAGAGAAACAAAAAAATCTGTTCTGCTCTGGCCAGCACCTGAGATTGTAGTGGTGTTTGTAAGACATGCAATCTTTCAACTATGTATATATACATACACACAGACGCACATATATTTCCTTAGTGCTCTATTACGATGATGATATCGTGGAATACAAGTGTGTTCTCTTGCTGTTTTGCTTACTCCTTCAGCTCAGAGCTGTGCAGTAGCTCACCATGGCAGTGAACTTTGCAAAGGCAGAGGAAAAGAGGCTCCCAGCTCTGTTGTCTACAAACAATGACATATCTTACTTTCAAATCCCATACCTCACTGGCTTGCTTACTCCAGATTGCCCCCGCAAAGCTGAAAATCCTTTTCACAGAAGTCAGCAGAGAAGACAAGGTTGATCTGCAGGTATAGATCCCAGTAATCCTTTGTTTTATGCAAAGGCTTATTTTTGCTGTCTAAACAAAAGTGAAGAAATGCTTGTTTAAACATTTTAAATGAATAAAAATGGCAGGTGTCTTTATAAGCCTGTTTTCCTTTTAGTATTGTGTCACAGCCTGTCTACTGCTGTTTTCACTCCTTGTCTAATGAGACTTTGAGTGATAATTCCTCCTTGCTACAAGTGCACATGAGCAGTAATTTGTGTTTATTACCTTTGCTGTGAATCTACAAAGGGAAAAGGTCATTAATACTTCTCATTCCTCTATACCTCATTCAGCTCAAAGATTCACACCCCTGATTCTCTTCCCTCTTATTTCGGAAGGGGTCAATAATTATATCTGATACTCAACTCGAAGTGCCTTTACCTTCACCTGATAACTGATGGACAGACACTCAGATATGTTTTAAAACCAACCCTTTGGAAGTGCTTGGAAGTGCAAAAATTCAATTTGCCAAGATCTGGTCTGGGTTTTGAGTGTTTTGGCCCCAAAGTATGCTACATGATTTGACACACAATGTTCATGTATTTGAAAAGCTTTCCAAACTTCATTTTGTGAACTCCTGCTGCTTTCAGTGGGATCTTTGCTCACAGATCAAAGACTGCGACCCTTGGAGAATGTAAGTGCTCGTATTTGGGTACTCCTCATCCTTCATTCCTTACACAAAATAGGAAGAATAAAGGTTGTATTCAGTGCTGTGGTACTGCTGCATTTGCTGAGGTTTGAGGAGCTCTGTCATCTCTCTGTGGGCTTTATGGCTGCTCCGAAACACCCCTTCCCTGTCCAGGCCAGTGGCAGCACC
The DNA here is from genome assembly GCA_013399195.1 of Dicrurus megarhynchus. NCBI lineage: Eukaryota > Metazoa > Chordata > Aves > Passeriformes > Dicruridae > Dicrurus > Dicrurus megarhynchus. The sequence goes on along the minus strand of VXAD01012653.1, from coordinate 140,108 downwards.
CAGCCTGATGCGACCCCACCAAAACCCTGTCCTGCCTCATGGCCATGTCATCTTTCCATCCTGTCTGGACACCCTCCAGACAGAGGCTCCACACTCCCCACAGGACAAAAATCCTTTTACAGGTGGTGAGGTAAACTCCCCATGAGCTTCTGGCTCCTGCCCACCCTTTCCCATGGGGAGCCTGTGTCCCACCGTGCAACACCTCCAGCCCACGGCCCAGCTGGGAACAGGAGCTCTCAGCAAAAAGCTAGGTCTAGGTGAGCTGGCCAAAGGGTTGGAGAGGAGTGTTGGAGCAAGGTGTCTGAAGGGGGTTGTAGGGAGAGAGGGGTTTGTCCTGCCCCTTAGGGTGTGAGGGACATGCCTGCGGTGGGTTATCCAGTAACAGGGCTCACCTTCATCCTTGGCGAGCTCTGCTTCATCCAAGGATTTTGCTCCCTTGGCCCCTGCGTATCTTTACAGCTGGAATATGGGTTTAGGTAAATCAGACGCCCTGAGTTCACAAATACAGGGTAACTGTTTGGAGAGGAGAGGAGGGAGAAAATCAACAAAGGCCTTTGATATATTGTATGTCATCTGTACGTGACACTCCAAGACCTTCAAATACTTAAACTAAAAACCTAAATATAATTTAGTTAGTAAAAATATACCTTAGTTATAATAAAATGATAATAGTGGAACTTGGCAACAGAGCAGCTAATAAATACTGCACTTTTGAAATGTGCCTGGGATCCAAGTACATACTCTTTTACTGTGTAGTTAAAGCATGTGGCAGGACATGCTAGACCAAGATTTTCTTTTTGTCTTTCCAGTGGAAAACTAAAGTTCTTTGTTTAAGTGAAGCCCGTTGGGAATTTTTCTTAAGTAAAACAAGGAGCTAAAGAATTCCATTCTGTTTTGCCAGCTTTTTTTTTCTTCCTTCAAGCCAAATTATCGATTAATGGGGCATTAAATAACAAATACTGTCTAGTTAGAATCATACACTTTTTTACTTAGGTTCTTTCAATACTTTCTTATTGGTGCTTCAAACACAGCTGAATTAAAAGATGAGATATTTTATTGGGAAAATACTACCCTTTCCAAACCTTTTTGACCTTATAAAAACAAAGGTCAGTAATCTGAAAGTCATTACATTTGCATACTTACCCCTATTTCTGAGTTTTTAAATTAAAAAAAAAAATCTGGGCTTGTTTGAGGTCTTCTTCCTGAGATTCATCCTTTGCCTTCCTCATTAGCTGTCTCCGTTTCAGTACCCTATCATTTTGCCAGCAGAGCAGCCAAGTGAATGCTTGACCATATTTTTGTCTGGCTCTAGTGAAACCATGATCTGACAATACAATACTTTTCTCTGGGTTTTCCTTCTTCCCCCGGGGAACCATACTTCAAGGGCAACCTGCTTGTCCAGCATATGAACATGTGGAAAATCCACTGCTATGCACTAATGATTTTCAGATGGGCAGTTGTTGCTGAAAATCATCCCAAGAGCAGCAGCTTCTCCATTGTAGCACCTAACCACTTTGGGATCACATTGCTTGTAGCTGCTCTGGAATAAACCCTTTGCATTTATATAGAGGGTGGTGACATTTGCTGCATCACACATATGTGGTGACAAAATTTAGGGGAAAAGGAGATAAAAGTTACAGTTGTGGTTATTTTTTGGCCATTGAAACATATATCAAAATCTGACAGTTATTTTAGATTGAAAATAAAAATGTAGGAAAAAGTTGAGCTATGCCAAAGATTCACAGCAGCAAGGCAGAAGCACCCTAAATATTCTCCACAAATTAATAGCTTTCAAACTTGTGTTTTAAATATTTACAAGGAGACTTGTCACACTCTGGAAGAGAGAAAAATGAGTTTTAAATATTAAATAACTTCTATTACTGTTCTTAGAATATGCATTCTTTTTAAACAACTTTCACTTTTAATCTGTAATTAAAGCCAAAGTTTTCTTTTAATTTTAAAAGCTTGTCCTTGGACTAAAACAACATGGAACATTTTTAAACATTGGTCCAAGCTGCTGTAGATACATTTTATTTAAACCACAGAGCCTGCAGTTGGATTCCTTGCTTTGCCAGATCGGCTACGAACTGTAAGTGTGGCAGTAATGATTGTGGAGTCCTGGATGCTTCACTAACAGCGAGGAGGGTTGTTTTTCTGGAGTTGTTCCTCCCTTTGGGCCCTGTTCATGAATGACTTAATCTCTGTCTATGATCAAATGTCGTGCAAGTTACTGTGCACAGAAAAATCAAGGAATGCTTCTCTTTCCTGCGTTCCTTACATGGAATTGCTGTGCCTGCCCAGCAAGCAGTTGGAGAGTGGTAAGGGTGGGAAGCAAGCAGCAACAAAAACACACAGAGAAAACCACCAGAAGCAATATAAAAAGAGTGAGACAAAGAAAACAGAGAATATTTTGTAAGATCTGGTGTGCAAGTTGGATTGAGCCCTGCACAGACAGCTCCAGCTTGTCCAGGCAACACCAGCTGGAGGGGAAACTGGGCATTCGACTGGGGGGTGTTACAGGGGCGATTCATTCACCATGAAAAACAAAAGTGTTCCCCAGTATTTTCTCTGTAGTGTTGGCCATAAAGATGATTTCTAGTGCATGTTTCTGTTAGCTTGTTTTGTCTTGAGAAGCAAATATTTAGTGTTTTGATGGGCAGATCTCAGGAAGTTCAGGGAATAATGCTTCTTAGTCTTTTTATCCTCTTGACCTAATTGCTTGTGTGGTAATTCTGTCCTTTCACAGGATGTTACACCACTTCATTTGAAGCCAAGAGAAAGACTTTCATTACTAGTGATATTGATTACACAACGCATGGCATGCAAGGAACTTTCCTTATGAAGTTTCGGTATTTTGTTAGAGATCCAGCAGAATACCAGGGTGAAGTGGTGCATAGCTGTCTCTGTATTTATACAAGCCTCTTCCTTACTTTTTAAGTTTCAACAAAGTTTTCACTTTAGTTAGGTGCTGTTCTCAGTTAAGAGTGAAGAAAGGACTTACGTTATCAGAGTTGTTTTTCTCATCACCAACACCCTGCAGCCACTGCCTGAAATTCTGTCTGTCTCCCTGCCCTAGTGTGAGGACAGATTGCTATAGCAGGACTCCCACCCCAAACAGTCACTGGTGGCAAATGGGAAATAACTTGACTCAGGTGCTGAACTCCTCCAGCTGTTGATGGGAGTTACATTTGTTTGTCCAGGACAGTGACTGGAATAGTAATTTAGTTCTTTTTGAGATATTTTCCATCCCTTTAGTACTGACAATGGACTTAAAAGATGTAACTCTCTTTTCAGGTAGGTCATATCTGGAGTATCATTTTAGCTCTAGAAGGGAAAAGATACAAGAAAGGAGGGGGATAGAAGGGAAAAATAAAAACTCACGGCCAGGAAATAAATACAGGTAGGAAAATAAAGAGCAGAAACTTTTGGAAGATTGTAAAGAGAAGATAGTGCTGGGAGAGGACGCGGAAAGGGGAATGCAGGATTAAGGACAAGATCAAAAAGGAAAAGGAAAGAAAAGGGATCAAAGGGATGAAGGCAAGAAGATAAAATACTGAGGAAGCAGGTATGGAAATAATGGAAGGAATCTGGAGTGTAACAGGGAAGGGTTCTAGAATAAATTAGAGAAGTATAGGAGATAGTAGCATTTTTCACAGTCTAAAATAAGAAGTTTCATATTTTCCTTTTCAAAGTGTTTGAGAAATGAGTGTAGATAAGCATTCAAGATACTGCCACCCTTGGAAGAAACCTTTGAGTCTAATTACTGTGTCTTGGCATTTTTTTTCCTGTTGCACAGGCTAAGAGAAAGTACACTTCCAGAAAAGGGTATGACCTTGCTTAGAATACAAAGCAAATTAATCCAAACTGTTGCTCCACAATTTAGGGCAAAAACACAGCTTAGTCTGGCACTGGGAAATACTCTAGTGCTGGTGGCAGTGCTGGTAGTGATGGAGTTGTCTGTTTGTGTGAGGTGTGTGGTTATTAATTTCCTAGTCTCTTGGTGCATCCACAATCCCTGACTAAGCTGGACACAAAAGTATAGAATGCTTCTCATACTTTGGCTTAATCATACCCAATCCAGACTTTGGCGGATTCCACCAAAACCTGTTTTGAAAACTGTAAGTAGTTTTCAGGCTACTGTGAGACAATTTGGCCAAGTGTGGAGGCTTCCTTGGCCCAGTGTTCCTGAAAGTTTTAACTTCTTTTAGGTCTGCTCCTTTCTGTAAATTTTTCAAATCAGATGTTCCCTTTGAAAATTTTTCAAGTCATCATCTGTAAGTTACAGAGAGAAATCTTCTTAGCCTAATGCATAGTTGGCTGGGGGCAGTGTCTTGGTGCTCCTCTGAGACAAGCATCTGTCAGTAGTGTAGAAAGGACATCACCTGGGATGGACTGATAGTTTGATCCTGTGTGTCAAAACATACATTCCTATACAGTTCATGGTATATATGAACCTAAAATATGTCGTGCCAGATCTGCTAATTACACATATAATTTTCAAGTTCAACAAAAGGTTTTGTTTCTTTTTCCCTCATCATTTTTTAAAGAAACAGGATTTATCTGAATTAAAAACATGATTGGTGATGGTGAGTGGGTGGTTCTGTTTACCCTGCCACATTATATAGTACCACTTTTACTCCTTGTTTGGATAGCAGTCACAAGACCCAGATATCAAGCTGTGAAAGTATTTTTCTTGCAGCAGCCTTTCTTTTTTTGGCAGGCAGTAGCTTTGGAGATGTCTCGCATTTTGTCATGTGATTGGACTGCTGATGAGGTTTCTGTGCTGCCTCATTTTCCTGGATTCCATCTGAATTAACTCTTCTTTGGGTCACAGTCATTAGCACACATCTGAATGAGTGGAGCTTTGCATCATAGTGTAATGAGCTCTAATATTTAATCTCTGTAAGGAAACACCCTGTAAAGAAGGAATTTTCTGCATTTGTTCCACATGACAGAAATCTGTTTTCTGTACCTCCAGCTGTCCACATTAAAAACACATTCCTTCTTCACAGGAATATTCCTTCATGAAACAAGGGAAAATTAGGGGAAATTACTTGGATGTAGTCGTTCCATCTAAAAATATTCGGCTTAGTCTTGTAAACACATAAACTAGTTCTTTGTAAACAAGTCTCCTAATTTTCTTTAAACTGAATATTTAGATGTTATGTTAGAGAATCTGGGTACATCAAACACATATGGTTCCTATTGCATCAGGGGCTGTCTTAATTTTGGTGTTCTAATTGAAGAGACATTTTTAAAAGCATGCTAACTTTACAGAAACTAATCTATCTGACTGTCGGGTCTAGGCTTTATTCTTCCATCTATCACCACACTCTGGAAACATTTTCCACTTTAAATGTGGAGCAGTAACAATATCCCTCGTGGATTTTGAATTGCCCTCAGTACTTCCAATGTGTGATGTGAAAACATCGTTTGGGGTAGTTGATGTTGGGGAACTGACAGTGGGTTGCTTGAAGTGGAGAGAATTAGGAAGAGGCATCAGGGAAGGAAAGGGAGTAGGGACTGTAATTTCTTCATACATTTTTTGCCTTATTCATGGATAATTTATAACAAAAAATACCCTAGACTAAGTAGTATCTTTAACTGGACAAAATTTCTATCCACATCAGAGAAATATTGCATGTCTCCTTTAAAATATATGCTATTCTGTAAATGTCACAAAACAACTATTTCCCTCAGATAAAGCAAAATTTCAGTTTGGCATCCAATAGGTATTAATTTTCCCTCCGACAAATAATAGGCAGAGAACTATTAAGTTTATATTTGAGGTAGGTACATTTGAAATAGAAAACACATTTCTATCTCAGGCAGTGCTGTTATGGTTTCTGCTAGTGTGGGCTTGCACTGCAGGTGCATGCTCTGCAGAGAGCTGAGCAATGCCCCTGTGCTTGCAGGTGGTGATGGGGTGGGATGTCTTGTAGAGCTGAGTTAGAGCCCCCTCTCCAGCAGCACCCTGAGCCCTTTGCACTGCACGTGCTGGCTCTGAGCTGCTGCAGTGAGTTGCACCACGTTTGCCACTGACTTGGGTCTGAATTCTGGGTAAATCGACCCTTCCCAAGCAAACAAAATATTTAACAATAAATTCCCCCTTGTTTTTTAATCCACTAACATGTACAATATAAAGTCCGCAAGGGTCATAGAGGTAAATTTATTTATTAAATGGAAATACTTGGGTCCAGAAACCATTATGAATCATTTTGGTGTTTTAAGTTCAGGATGCAGGCTAAATTATTCCAAAAATAATGGTAGCCAAATGTCATTCCCTCCAAACGTTTGTGTAATATCTATTTATCTGTGGGCAGATGACTGCTATGTATAATCAGAGGCAGACTTTTGTCAAATTGAGACTAAGTAAACACAGCTGAACACAAGCAAGTTGGACTACAATTTTTTGAGTTCTGCCAGCACTGTTATGACCTTGAAAATGAATGTTTTTTCAGAGCAATCTGCTTTCAATATGGGAGAATTTTTAGTGTTTCAAATTAACAAGTGTTGATTGAAAATCTGTTCTGTTTAATTTTAAGATTTTTTGTCCAAATAAATGAAAAGTGTGTATTTGTCCAAAGTAGGGCATCCTTTCTGCTGCTTAGAAGGTAGGGATGTTTTGTACAGAAGTGCTTCTTGCGTGTATCTTTGAGAAAAAGAACAACAGTTAGAGATAGAGCTGTAAACTCATCTGAAACTTCATTATATAATCAGAGAAAATTTTCCTCTTTTTTTTTTGTTCTGTGCAAGTAAATGTAGAATTTAGGCAGTAGATTTTTTGCCATTACATAGATACTTTTTTCATCATCCTTGAAAATGTAGGACCCCTATTTATAACTTTTGCCCATTTTTCTAAAGCTTAGTATCCTTCTAAACATTTCATGCAGACCATGTTTTACTCTGATACCCAAAGAGAAAAAAGTCTGATTTTATTGCCAAACAGTACATTTTAAATCTCAGTTTTAGCATGTGTATTTTCTGCTTTTACAGTACCAGTCATTAGAACAGAGAACATTTTGCTCCCTTGGTTTTAAAGGTCGCGGCATTTGGAGCTTCAAGAGGCTTTGGAGAGAATTCAGTAAGGAGTCCTGATCAAAAATTTTGTCTTTCAGTAATTACAGCAAGTGAGTGTCATCCATTGCCAATATCTGTGTTTCAAGGCGTTTCTTTTTTTTGTTTTCCATTTAAGTGCTGTATAGAAACCAGCTTACATACCAAACGCTGGGGTAGGACATGTGTGCAGAATTGTGGCCAGGGGAAACTTTCCCAAAGTCTTTGTGCTTCATATTCACAAGCCATACTTCCCAGTCTGCCTCTTTGGGGGGCAGCAATTACCAATTTCTACCCAAATCTTACAGAACAAGAGTTTAATGCCAGCAGTTGAACATACACAGCACCTCATATTTGATGGGTTGCTACAGTGTGACTTTGGCTTTGCAAGCCAAGTGCCATCCCAATGGGTAGTCTTGGATGCTTTTTGAAACAACTGCAGCAAAGTCTCTTCTTGCATCAGTTTTCTCATCCCCTATCATAGCAGAGAAAGAAAAATGAGGATCCAGTTGGAAATGGGGAGGAAGTGGAAAAAGACGGATCTGATAGAAAAGAAGACAACATGATTGAGAAGCAATTTTGATTGAGAATTGCAATCACTGGATATGGCTGAACATTCCTATATGTTCCTATATTTTGTTCTCTCTACTGAAATGCAGATTTCACGAATGAAGCAGAGGGTGTTTCACCCAGACGTATCTGAGCAATTTGGCTTCTTAACATTAACCAAAATCAAATGGAAAATGTCCTTGATGCCAGGGTTTTTAGACACTTTGTTGTTTCCTCTAGGCAGCTCCTCCTTGGAGTCTAAGGGTATGGATACTCACAGTGTCAATGTCCTGGTTTGTATTCTGGAATTTCTGCTTCACCACAAAGGCTAATGAGTCTTATAAAAATAAAAATAAAGGAATGGGGCAGGTGTCATCTAAGCCCCCAAATTTGGCCTCTGGGTGTTTGAAAGGTGCAAGGCAAGTGCTAATTGCAAAGCTTAGGACCATTCAGGCAGAACTCACCTCATGTTGTAACAGCTTGAGGCAGCCAGCTCTCTTTGAGGTATGAGAGGAAGGGAGAGTGTCGCTGCAGATGGGGCTTTGGTCAGCAGCCTTCAGGATGCTTTGAGCAGCTCTCAGGATGCTCCTACCTGAGACGGTAGTTGCCAAGGAAGTGTTATCCAGAGAGTATTTTAAAAATATTTGCTGAACCTGGAGTTGCAGTTGGGGTTCATGGTGTCTGCCAACACTAGCCAAGCCCTGCCTGCGAGCTGGGTGAGCCACTCCCAGTGGTGCTCAGAGGGGCCGGTTTTGCCAACACCTTGCTAGTTTTTTTGTCTGAAGTAACATGTTGTTGCTACCCAGCTAGGCTGGTGTTTGTACATCCTGATGAAGCTGTACTATCAAATACAGCATTTGCTGGTGGTGCAGTGGCTGTTTGCCCATTGTTAGAGGAGGACGGTGGGCAGGAATGCAGGCGCTGTCCACACATGGGATTTGCTGTCTGCTCTGCAGGCCCTTTGCGGATCCCCATAAACTTCACAGACTGTGATGTATAGGCAATTGTTCTATGGTAAAGTTTTGGCTCACGGGCAAAAATAAAAAATTCTTGCAAAATGAAAGAAAAAGCCTTTGTTGTTGTAGAAGTGGAAACAGAAGTACTACTAATAATAGCAGCAAGTTAATTAGAAAACATGAAACAGTTCAAAGAGCTTAGAGAATTTGTGTTGTAGCTGCCTGGCTTGCACGGCTGCTGAGAGTCCTCCCCTTATCCTCCATCCAAAAGCTCAAAGCCTAGAGTTGAACTGTGCTGGAGGGATCAAAGGATCTCTCTTTCTTTCACCATAGATATCTTCTGAAAAATATAAATGTTCTTTATGTCTGGAACCGTGGCTTCCTGTCTTATTGATTTTCTCTATAGAAGTGGAAATTCAGGATCTTAATTCTTAAAAAGCAGGTGAGAATGCGAGGCTATCTGTACAAATATTTGATTGTTGCAGATGCTCAGGAAAACATCTAAGTAGGTCAGGGAAGGCCCACAGAAAATTCCATAAGTGGGAATTACTCTGAGATAAAATTAATTTAATTGCTCCTTGAACAAAAAGTTCACAGTGATTTCCAACTGCATCTGTGTCAGGAATTGCATTCTATGAATTCAGGTATTTTCCAAATTTTTATTCACATACCTATAGCTCAGTTTCCCATTGCAAACTTTGTTGGGTGAAGGGTTGAGGTTTTTTTTATTTATGGTAAGGTGAGGGAACACCAGTTATTTTTACATGCTAATAAAACTTCTGAGCTGGTTTTGATCTATAGAGCTTCCAAATTAATCAAAAGTCATATTTTTTGAAGTATGTCAGTTGATTTAACCATAGATACCATATGGCTTTACCATAAATATGTGTGTGTGTTTTAAGTCTGATACAGAAAACTTTTGCAGGAGAGAATTCCCCAGCAGAAATCTCCTGGCTTCCAGGAAAACACATATGAGCTGATGTGAAACAAATACATAGTAAATATGACATTATTGCCTTCTGCACCTGTCTTACATATTTTTGAAGCACATTATCTCTGCGCCAATCTGATATTTTTAAACAGTATTTGCCCTGTTTGGGGGGAAAATGTTACTAGGGGCTATTTTAGATACCACTGTCTTTCATCTTGGAAGCTGATAGCCAGCAATTCAATTAGGTTTTAGAGGAGGGTATTGGCTTTAACTGCTTTTAGATCACATCCACTGGTCAATGTGTCAGTGCCTTTTTGGGAGAAATATGTTTAATATCTATGGATAGTATATATTTCCTGTGGTAATAATACACTGTGTGTCAATAATTCATAATTTTATTAGTACAAAGGGAATTGATTACTTTTTATCACTCATTATTTAAAAGATATGTATTATTACTGTCACAATTATTATTACTACTATTTTAGTCCAGTCTCTATTTAGGTACAGCTTCCAGTGGCTAGTGTAGCTTTTTCAGGCGAGAACTGTTTGCAGTGATCTCAGAGAATCAGCATCTTCACTCAGAGAAACAGCCTGAGCATATTGTCCGTAGTTCAAAAACTCTCTGTTTGAAAGCAAATCTGTTTGCCTTGAAATACAGTGGCTTAGGGTCCTCCACAGCTCAGCAATTGCGTCTTTGCAAGCTGCTCTTCCTGAGATGAATGGCAAAGGGTTTGAATGAGCCTCGCTGTTATGCAGCGTGTCCTGCAGTTGGAGGAGCCGAGCAGGACAGAACTAATCTCTGCAGCACCACGGAGCGAGCTTTACAAAGGCTCTAAAATTCATGCAATTGTGCTATACCAAGAAGAGCGGGCAGTACATCAAGGTCGGGATGAGCTGGTAAGCCCTGTCTCTCAGCAGCGATATTTGCTGCAATACAGGTCCATTATTGTGGCGCAGCATTGCTGTCACGGCTCAGGCAGTGCTCTCTGCCACGTGGATGCTCAATGCCCTGCTACGTGGTGCTCATTTACTCAGCCTGCCTTAGCGGCTGAGGCCCAGAGTGCAGGGAAATCTGAATCCAGACCCTGTCTTGTTATCAGTTGACGATGCTTCCCTGCTGGTTTCTTGAAAATCGCTGTCTCCAAAAGCAGCAGTGTGTGTTAAATAACAAACCCTTTCACATTCAGGCTCTTCAGGTTTGGGAACGGAGCCAACATTCTTGAAGAATGATTTAGTGGCCAATAAACATCTGCAAAGTCTGTAAGACTGTCAGAAGCAGTAACATTGAAAGTAAAGATCATATCAGTAGCAATTCCCCTGTCCTGACAAGGCATTCAGCGCAAATATTTGTTCAGTCATCTTTGCTCTCATTCCTGTTATCACAGACGGTTTCATACATTTTGCCAGAGAAGCAATTCCATCTTCTTCCACAAAGCTGTTCCCATCCAAGGCCTTTGCAATGTTAAGTACCGGCCTACTACTGTTTCAGACCTCCCACACGTGCTCCTTCAGAGTGCAGGAGCCTCATCTGTCTTAGGCAAAGACTCCGCTGTGAAGGGCGCTTACAACTTTCAATTAGTGAGCATCTGCAGTGTTCAGGTTTAGCTGCTCCTTGAGAATTCAAGCCCAGTCTGGCTGATTTATAACACTGCATCATTCTCCATGATATCCCCGATGGGCTTTGAGCTCCTCGAGGTATGATTCTTCTGCAGAGTTACTGGAATTGCACCGCACTAGGACTCAAACCATTTTAAACACAACATGATGTTTGGAGTAGAAGGAGGTGTTTCTGCTTCTTCAAAAGCTCTTGGCAAATAGGTACGTCTTCCTGAATAACTCTGGGCATGCTGTTCTGCTCCAAGAGCCTTCTGCCTTTTGGTGCACTGCCTCTCACTCGCTCTCACTCACTCTCACTCCGTGAGTAGGAAAACTGAAAACACAACCCTTCTTGAGATACCTCCCAATTTACTAGAATCTCTGAGGGCCTGTTTAATAGGTGCCTGGGAATATTTAGGTTTGGGAAGAAATCCTGTAATGGAAATAATAACAGTGCAAGTTGTGGTGAGCAGGAGCATGAAGACTGCAGTAGCTTCACAAGGTAAAGCAGAGGAAAGAAAACTAAAGAGTTGACTCAAAAATAATGTTATCAAACACTAAAATCACTTTTGTGCAGCTGGAGATGAGAATAATGCACAGGCAGCTCTTTCTCCTGCAGCTGAATCAGCAGTTTCTTTCTGCTGGTTGTTCTGCATATGGTCGGGGAGGTGTGTGACTGCAGCTTTCTGTGTATGTTGTGGTAATTCCTCAGGATGCTGAATAAAGGGGTTCCCATCACATTTCCTGCTAGATGAGGAACGAGATACTTTTCTGACATACATAACCTGCCCTGGTTTGAAAGATGCCTCAAAACCCATCTTATATCCCCATTGGGTGCTCACTGCTGGTTCTGTACCACCAAAGGCATAGCATGAACACAGCTGAGCCCCTTCGAGGACAGGATGATTGATTTAATGATGTGCCACTTGATACATTCTATCTGGCCCATTTCAAACTTTAATAAAGGTGTTTTCATAAGACATCTGTAGGATTTCACAAATGGGTAAGTAAGGCACCAAACAATTACAATTTGAAGTAATTTTAGATACATAAGACCTTGTCAATGCTCATGATTTCATGGATTTTTATGCATGCAAAGCAGCATAAAAACCTCATTTAACCTCATTTGCACCTGTGAGTGCTCAGCACTGCTGAAGTTGAAAGCTCAGACTCTCAAGTCAGAGTCTAGAGACCTGGGAATGTACTGTGGCACCTGTGAAAAGGTCAGTTAGAATGACTTATTGAGCCCCACACAACCCTGTAGCACAAGCAGAGAGACTGTCAGTCACTAACGTGATTTACTTAATGTGTTAAATCCACCTGACTTTTCTTTTCTTGTGTCCTCTTCTGGCAACAGCCTTGGAGCTGCTGTGTCATGTCACCGAGGTTGTGCAGGGAAAGGTGTCACCGACTGCTCCCGGTTCAGCCCTGGCACAACTCCATCATGTGCCTTCAGGAAGTGGTGACCACAGAAAATACCATGTGTGATTGTATTGCTGTATCTCATTGTATACTTAGTGTGAAGGCAGATTGCTTAGCCATCCCCATTTTTATGCAAACATAATGTAGGAGCAGATACAGGTAGGTATATATTTGAAAATATCTGTATCTCCTTGGAGATATAAACAATGTTTTAAATTTCACATGTCATCCCTGGATTTGCAGGATCTGTTGTGCAACAGTTGTCTGGGTTACCATGAGGGTCTTTTGCAGCTTACAGTCATTTTTATGGCTCTTTGATTGCTGGAGCCCTGCTAATGCACTTTTCTTACAAGCTGCTTGAATTTGTGTGCTTATGATCTCACGGAGTGCAGTAAGTTTGGGACACTGCTTAGGTATCTGAGGTTTAGTATTTGCACATGTGTCAGGGTGGTTAAGGTTGGATATCAGGAAAAGGTTCTTCCCCCAGAGGGTGGCTGGGCACTGGAACAGGCTCCCCAGGGAAGTGGTCACAGCACCAAGCCTGCTGAAGTTCCAGAAGCATTTGGACAATGCTCTCAGGCTCATGCTGCAGTTCTTGGGGCTGTCCTGTACAGGGCTGGGAGTTGGACTTTGATGATCCTTGTGGATCCAGCTCAGGATATTCTATGATTCTGTGGGAAGTATTGTGCACATTTCAGTACCCCATGCAGTGGATGGAAGAAGCTATGTTTAAAGAGACCATATTTGTCAGTTCTTTATCTTACAGGCATGTGAAAGAAACTGAATTTCATCTCTCAGATAGACTTACCCATTCTTTACTCCATGCTTCTGGCTAAACACACCATGGAAATCAGAGCTGGCATTCACTAAGAAGTTCCTCCACTTGCCTGAAAGTACAGCACCTTGTAATTTAAATTGTCTTTGTATAGCATAGGCCATGTCTGAGCCTGCTTGGCTCCCAGGAGCAGGAGAGGAGCTGGCTCCTGCAAGTGGGGCCACATGAATGGGTGGCACGTTCCTCTATATTCTGCAAGAGGCTTCTGAAAATATCCTGTGTGCATGCATTCATATCATAACATTACACTGCATATATAGGGTCTGCTCCCAAACCCACAGCCAACTAGCATAACAAAATCAGATTTTACTGCTGTCGTGTCAGCCTAGGGTTGAAATATGGCTTTGAAACCCTCCCTTTCACCCTGCTTTTTTAATGAAAAACAATCGTGCTGGAGTGTAATAGTGCTTACCCTGGCTGCATTTGACTTTAGCTTTTTATTTTTAAAGCCTTATTTTAGTCTTTAAGAGCTCCCAATTAAACTCTTTAGATCCAGAGTGAAAGACTGAACGTGCCTGCCTGCACAACAGCAACTTTCCTGGGTGGGAAAAGGATATTTTTGTATTAAAAATAAAGAAAATTGACATAGTGGTATGTTTTGTCCCTTCATATTACTTACTGTTCTTTTTCCTGGTGAATCTTCATTTGCCATTCTGTCATTTTCTTTTTTTGTAACATCTTCCATACTCCTTCCTTTATTTATTTTTTCTCTTCCCCTTCTCCTTTCTCCTCTTTTCTTTATTTCAGCCTCCCCCTTACCTGCTGCCTCACATGGTTTTCAATGTTAACCCCTAATGGTTTGCAACAGAAGGGCAAACCACTTCATCTGATGAGTCAGCACAGCACGTGTTGTAAACCCCTTCCCAAATAACACACACACACAAAAGAAGCCTGGGTCAGATGATCCTTTATGCATTCTGAAATGCATGTGGGAGACTATCACCAAGGAATCTGACAACATTGCACGACTCAATGAGAAACATGCCGACTCAATAAGGAAATTTTTATTTCAGTCAGCTTTGCAGCAAACATGAAAAGAAAATAAAATCATATAACCACCAGTTTGTTAACAGCTCACCTCAACGCTCACAGCCCCAGCTCCCATTTTAGGCTCTGCTAAGTTCTGGCTAAGAAAACAAGACTCACACAGTGCCCTGAATCTCACCAAGGAGAACACACTGTCAATGGGCAGGGGAAATTTAGAGTCAGTTGTGACTGAACAATGGAGTGATTTACACCAGGTTTTTATCTATTTTGCTAACTCATAAATTCTTACATTCATGTGCATAGTTCAAGACTGTAAGACATTTGCACCATGCCTACTATTATGTGGGGCTTTCAGTGCACTTATTAATGCAAATATTAATATAGACTTGCAAACTCAGTTCTCTTTTATGATTTATAAAATATACCTATCACAGTCTCTGTGGGCATGTACACTCATTTTATAAAAATCACATGTATTAAAATGTAATTAGATGCCTACTCCCACTGCATCAGGCTGCAGGCTGCACAAGGTAAAAAAGTCTTCAGGTTCTCAGGTATTCAGGAAAAAACTTGAGTGATAGCAGTCCCTCACAGTTAAAGCTTATATGTGAAGCTTGATGTTTTGAAGAAATAAATTGCAATGAAATGGTTTCACAGAAGAGGTTTGGTCTAGGGCATGATGGCAAAGGGATGTTTCTAACACTGGCAAGACCCACCGTACGGATCTTAATAGAACATGTCAGACCAGGGCTATAGCTGTTCCTGGAAAAAAACCCACTGGGTGAACAGGGAAAAATATTCACTCTGGCGGTTACTGTGAACATAAATTGTCATTATGCAGTTTGTTCATCTGAAAGGACGTAACAGCTGATGACAGGTCAGTTGTTATACTTGGTGTCCCTGTGAAGCCAAAGAGTGAGGTAACAGGGTTGTGGGGTGGACTTCATTACAAGCTGCTCTGTAACCTCCTCCTGGAAGAAAGAGAGCAGTGGTAAAATAAAGCTTTGCTGAAAAGGAGCTTTCTCTGGAGCCTGGGCCCAGAGCTCATTCCTGCAAGTTTCTGACAGCTTCCTCCTCCCATCCAACTAAAGGACATGGTAATAAATCTTTGTCAGTAGAAATCCAGTACACCCCTGAGATTGGACCAGCTGTGATTGGTATCATGCACTCTCCCAGGTCACACTGCCATGCTGTGTCTGCAGCCACAGGTCACCTGAAACTCCAACAGGGACTTTCATTCCTCCATCAAAAGGTTCTGCTGCAAGAGTGCTGCCAGCCCCAACCAGATGGTTTCACACAGACCTTCCCACACCAGGACCTGCTTTGGGCAGGAGTGGCCTCACAAGGGACAACAGTGAAGGGATCCCATGTGGAGGTGGCCTGGGGTCTGCAGGAGATCAGCCACCAGGGAGTGTTTGGGGAATATTTCTGTAAGAGACTCTGCGGTTTGGAGTCTCTTCCAGCATGAGCTTTCCTGTCTGCACTTCTCCATAATTCATCCTTAATAGGTCTACTGTCCCTGAGAAAACTGGGAGGATGGTGCAAAAGGAAAAGGGTTTTAGGAGTTTCAGTGCTGGGTGGGATGAGTCCTGTCTGTGTGTAAAAAGCCTGTGGTGGTGTGGGTCGCTGGCTGAGCAGTATCCATGTTTACAAACTCATTTGCCTGTTTACATCGGGCTCAAAATGGGAGCCTGCAAGTGTAAATATGGGATGGCCAGCTCCTGCCGCCTCCAATTCAAGCTAGAGAAGCTGAGGTTTTCTTGTTTTTCAAAAGATGCTACAGTCTTTGCACCAAGATTAAATGACATTTTTTATAAGAGCAAAGGCCCTGGCCTGCTGCTCTGGGCTACAATTTCGCCTCCCTTGCATTGCTGAGCAGCCTGGGCTAAGCCACGTTCCCTCCCCAGATGTGGATGAATATTAGTGGTGGTGTGTGATTCATGGTTTACTTTGGGATCCTTCAGGGTAAAGGAGCTGTGTCAATGCAGAAGAGCACAGGAACATTAACTCAAATTAGCCTAACTTTTTTCTTGGGGAAACAGAGATCTGAAAGTCTTACGTGCCCTGAAATTGTGGTTTGGAAAATGCTGGAGTCAAGGTGTGTGTGAGTATGTGACCTACAGAAATGCCTCATCTCACCACTAATTTACTCATACATGTAATGTTCATTTTTCTTTTCAGCTGCCCCAGTTTATTTTCTGTTTCTCCTTCTTTTTCCTCTTCTTGCTTGTTTTGAAAATGCCGGTCAACACATGTTAAGCCAGAGTCTCCAAAACCAACAAAAGAAAGTTCAGGAGAGGCAGTGAGAGAAACAACTGAATAATGTTGCCAATTTTAAAATGAAGATAAGTTGTACAGGACCTTTTATTGAACCAACAAATGTTTTATAGTGTTCACCATTTGAAGCCAGCAGTTCTTTTTTTCCCCTCCATTTTAAGCTAGACTAGAAGATGTGTAATTTATCAGGAATCTGTACGTGTTTAAGTAGCTTCAAAAAATACGATGGTCATGTGAGACTACCTACTGTGTCTTGACTTGCATGCCCATTTTTTCCCCACTACATAATGTTCTGTACCCTTCCCTCTCTGTCTCCTTCCCTCATTCACACATTCTTTCCCTTGTTGGTTTCAAGCCATCTTTGCTTTGTCACTGTTACCTGATAACACAAAGCAGGGTTTAAGCCAGTCATTGTGGCTCAGCTTGAGCCGGATACCACAGTGAGTGGGGGAGCGATGTGGAGGCTGCTTGGTGCCACGTAAGGGGTCAGTCTTGCCTTCACTGTTCCCAGCAGGGCCTTGGGTGCAGTTAGTTCATCACTGCACACGTGATATTCTTAGGTCAGAATTCTTATATCCAAAGGATAAAATGTAACGGTAATTAACATTATTTAGCACACCCCTGAAGTCGTCCAAGTATATAAAAGTTATTAGTCTGGGTGCAGCGAGCAGTAAGCATCTGAATTGTTCTGAAATATCTGGATGTGCTGCAAGCTCCTTGTAGCCAGACAGCCTTTGTGCACAGTAAATTAGAGGTGTGTGATGCTATTGTGCAGTCTGAGGATGGTTTGCCTGCAAGAACCCTGGGGTTCATTTTCTTTGCCTGGTCCTTTCTGATAGCAGAAGAACAAAGGAAAACATTTTAAATACAAGAGAAATCCTGGAAAATTCTGTTTTTAAATTCTTTTGAAATGGTCAAAATATTGCCTAGGCAGTATTTTGTCTTGGATTTCTGAGACTCATTTCCATCTCTGCTAAAAAGGGACTGCAGGCTACCTTGCAAGAGAGTTGTCAGAATCAGCCAGCTAATATTTATGAGGAAATTTCATGGTGAAAAAAAGATGCCATGTATATTATTAATAATGTGAGTCCTGAAAAATACCATGCTGTATCACAAAGCTGGTATTGTCTGGTTTCTACACTCTTGGCACTATGTCCTACAGTAAACTGTATACTGAAAACTCATACTAATGGAAAGGTATACAGGATTCCATTGGTAGGTGATTTATAGTGACTTCCTATTATAAACAAGAGGGAACAAATATCCCGCCTTGCTGGTTTCTTTGGGCGGATGTTGAGAGCAGAATGAGACATTCTTGGCTAGGCAAAAGCTGATTCTCTGGATGCTTGCAACTGGGAGCAGAATGAAGCACCAGAAAGTGAGGTATAAATGACAACCCCTAATTTTAAATGATTGAGTTTCCATTTTCACAGTGTTTAAAACTTTCTGGTTACAGAGCAAATGACCACTGTTTTAAGTGATTTCCATGTCTGTAGCAAATAGGTATTTCTGATGTTTAATATTAAATAGATTTATTATACGATCTCAATATATGTTGAAAACCTACCACCATCCTTTGACAAGAAGCATAATCCTTTCTGGAACTCTACAAAACACTTTCAGTAGCAGCTTCTTCTGGTTTCAATTACTAAATATGCTATTGAACACTACTGTTGTTTGTTTAGGAAAATTATTTGTGCTGGCCAGTTGTAGGCTGTTGAAATGTATTTATGTCTGTATGTAGTAGGGTAAACATCATTGTTTAACCTATCAAATGAGTGTTGGGAACGGTGTGGAATACAATAATTCATCAGCGTTCACTTTCCCTAGAGTCACTTGACACACTGATCTAAGCTTGGCGAGTCTGTAGGGGTTTAAATTTGTGTGACAGCCTGCCTTGATCCAACTACTGAGAGAGCCACACTCTTTGAGAGGAGACAAGAGGTGCTGCCACCAAAGGTGTGTGAGATTAAAGGTAACCACAGTGCTGGGAGAGAACAGCTCTGGTGCAACCTTGGTACCTCAAGGCTGGTGAAGTGCTGCTTCTCATGTAGTAGAATGGAGTGAGTCCTGAGTGGAGTGCCCGTCAGCCCTGGCTCCAGGGCGAGTCCTCAGCTGAAGCTACTCAGTGAGATTCAGTATGCTCCATCGTTTTTCCATTCCTTCCTACCCCACTGCCAGAGAGGTTACCCAGCCCCAGTGCCATTTCCTTATTGCCTCAGAGATGAAATCTAGGAACATGTTGTGTGATGGTCAAGAAACTGAACACTTTCCATTTTGAGAATGAAGTTCTTTGATTATTTTCATGAAGAAATCTCACGAAAATGTTGCCTTTACAGTTGAAATACACTTTTCAATTCTTGTGCAGATACCTCAAATAACAAAAGCTTTAGTTACCAAAATCTTTAATTAGTAGTTCAGGGCAGAGCAGATAGATTACAAAAGATAAAGAAAGAGCAAAATATTGGGTAAGACTCAGCATTTTGGGGGTTTTTTTATACATTTGATAACATTTTGTCATCTATGTTCTTTCTCTGGTCAGTGGAGAGCCAGACATGACCAGCCTGCATTTCTTCCAGGCTGAGCTAAGCCATTAAGGCTGTAGTTATACTAGCAGTGTACTAAATCTCTCTATGTAAATATAGATATGAGTCATACTGAATATCCAAAGGAGAGATATGGTCCCCCCTTCATCCAGCTCTCAGCATATCCACATGGATGATAATGCTGTCCAAGAACAAGAGCATGAGGAAGGGGCCATAGAACAGAACCTACGGGTCTGGCTTTGCAGCAGCACTCAGGGAAGTTGGACTGCAGTGTTAAATAGAATGGCTGAAACCACCTCTTAGAGGACATCTCTGTTGTTTATGAATGGAGTCTGGACAAGTAAAGACACAAAGATACATAACTTAGATGGCAGATTCATGGCATGTGAAGTGAACCCCACTTTTGCTTTGAGTCACATCATGTTGGTTTGACTGGAAAAATGTCAAGGAGAGCATAAGGAAAGGTCTTTGTCTCTCTCACTGTGGTTGTCCCCAACCAAAAACAGGTGGTAATACTTACTTCCTTTGCTAAGGGTTGTTCAGACATGTGGGAGCTGCTCGGATGCCATGGTAGTGCAAACTGGGATATGCTGTCAGAGGTTTGGTATAGGAGAAAAGGATTTTTGGCAAGAAAAAAGGGCCTGTGCTTTGAAATGATGGATTTTCAGACTTCATTGTACTAATCCGCTTTTAGAGCAGTTATTAGCAAGAGCTTTTGCAAATTATCAGTGATGGTTTTATTGTAACCCAGTTTTGAGTTTCTTTGACATAAATTATTTGTTTGAAAAAAACATAAAATCTGAACAGAATGAGAAAATACGTGTGATTCAGGAAAAATCTTCAGCAAAGTTAAAGAATGGGCAGCTTTTTTCTCCTGGATTTTATTTTTTAGCTTTGCTACTGCTATTATATACCATGGGCAAGATGCTTTCTTTTAGAGCTGGCTAAACACCAGTAAAAAATATTTGCAAATACTCCTTCAAATAAACGCTGGAATTGGAATGTGTGTCACCATTCACACCTACTTCCCTCAGAAGTTTGTACAAGCAATTTTTTTGTTCATAGGAAATATTTTCCAACTGCAAAAGAAACTGACAGATGCTTGAGAGAGGTGTATTTATATCCAGGTTTGCTCTGGAAATGATGTTCTCTATTACTTGCCATTTCCATTTCTATACCTACTGACCTATTCAGTCCTAAACCTCTTCTTGAAAATTGTCTCTAATTAAAAAAACAATGAGGCAGGGCTGAAGAATTCTTCATAGCCAAGTACAGCATGAAGAAGGAGAATTTTTGTGTCATTCAGTACCTCCTTCTGGATCAAATGTTTCTTTTTCCCTTGGTTCCTTGTTCTCTGCATAGGCTGGACTTCCCGTCTTGAATCCCATTCAAGCATTGATCTAGGAGAGCTTAGGAGATGCTGATTTAAGACGTGCGCTTTTGGAACAAAACTTAAACCTGGGTCACCTGTGAGCATTTATTTATAAAGCTGTTTTGCAAAAGGATGGAGGCCTGCTAGATAAAACAGTTTGGCAAAGAGCTGATCTCTGAAATTACAGCTGGTCTCCCTGCATTTCTTTAGTGGGACTGTGGTCTCCAGCAGTCACTTCCAAGTACTGTGCAGTGCAGCTGAGCTGAATTATTGGCTGTAGGAGACAATGGGCTGCTGGCTGTGGTGGGCAAGGTTGCTCCTAAGTGGAGGGCTACCAAGGGTTATTCCACTGGAAGCTCTGTTCAAAGACAATATCAACTTTTAATTAATAATCTGATGGAAATCTAGCAATAAGGTTGATTTGTATTTGGGAATCTGGCATTGCAAAGATGTGCATTACTTTATGAGATTTATGTTGTGTTTAGACGCTTTTTGGGTCTTGTAGCCATTAGTGCTCGTGCCATTGCTGTTTCTTTGGTTTGACTTGTTTTGCATAGGTATTGCATTTGGGCAGAGGCTTCTTGCTCTATAATGTATTTCTGTGTCAGGATAGCAAACCCACTGAATTAAGCTTATACATTTCTGCCTGGTAAATATTTCTGGCTTCTCTGGGACGTGAGGACTTAGTGAATGAACAAATATGACTCTTGATGAGGAAGTGCAGTTTATGCCTGTGATGCAATTTCATCTTTCTCTGTTAACCAGGTGTGCTTGTTATTTGTGTCCCCCTCAGCTACCTCTGTGACTGAGGCACTGCTTGGGCAAGGGGCGCATTAAAACCCACACACATCATGTGTGCATGGGTGAGAGTCCTATTTTTAGTGCATACTGAAAGGCATTCACTGAAGGCCAATGAAGCTGATTTTTATTTTTAGGTTTTGCAATTCCTTACGTCTTTGGTATTTATGTTTTGAAACACTGCTCTATTACCCTGCAAAATGTAGGTGAACCTTCAAGAAGAGCTATACCTTCAGTGTAGCTTTCTCCAGGCAGATGCCTGCATTAAGCTGGTCCTTTGTATGTGTCAAAGCAAAGATTTTACTTTAAATCTGGTATCAATTTTGGAACAAACCTTGTGTTATTTTTCAATATGCCTATTCCCTGAACATGCTTGTTTTTAAAACTATTAAAATAAAATAGACTTTTTTTTTCCTGTTTTCAGAAAATCTGGAGAACGGAC
The DNA here is from genome assembly GCA_013399195.1 of Dicrurus megarhynchus. Taxonomy (NCBI): domain Eukaryota; kingdom Metazoa; phylum Chordata; class Aves; order Passeriformes; family Dicruridae; genus Dicrurus; species Dicrurus megarhynchus. The sequence continues at coordinate 118,338 of VXAD01012653.1, read as the reverse complement.
CAAATAAGTGTGAAAGGTGAGTAAGGGACTCCACAAATTTCCAAAACTATTGCTGTTATTACAGTTTTCCTGATACCATGTAGCTATGTAAGATGTGTGTGTAAATATTTGTTATTGCTTGAATCTAGCGCAGCTAACAGAAAGGGATCCAGCAAAGATGAAACGTACTGGAAGGAGATCAACGCAGCTATGGCCCTAACGAACCTTGCCCAGGGGAAGGATAAACTTCAGGGAACTACCAGCTGCATCATTCAGAAATCATCACATATATCAGAAGTAAAGACTGTTAAAGTGCCATTAGTCCAGCAGTTTTAAGAGATGGGTCCTCTTTCTTTTTCACACCAAACAGACGTTTTCCTCACAGGATTGGTTTTCAGCAAAATCAGATTCACAGATATGAGGAAAATGTGGAAAATAGGTCCCCTTTTACAGAATGGTCAGTTAAAGAAATTAAGGTCCCTTCTGACCCAGATGTTTTCATTGTATTAAATGAAATGTTCAATTGCTTCTATAAGAGTCATGTAAATTATAAAAACCCTGTTTTTATCAAAACATTAACTTATTTTATGTTAATCAAAGTGCGCATAAGATGTTTGCATTGCTATTACAGTAAGTGCCTTGCTTTGAAAAAATAAGCTATAACGTGGGCATAGTACAGCAGTGTTATGCCTCAAAATGACAATGCCATAATGCTTAAACTTTGTATATTATTCCAAGTGGGCTTAAGCAGCCGAGGGCTAAACACATTACTGCTGAGGGCCCTGGAGAGTTGTGCTTATTTGACTTGTACAAATTGACGTGTCTCAATGAAATTGTTACATCATTGTCACTCTCTTTTTTTAATCAACAGTGTTATAAAAATTGTACAATATGTTTTGTCAAAGTGACGATAAGGTTGTTATGCATGTTTCTTACCTGTATATGCAGTATATTAAAATACCAAAATCATTCCTTTGAAAAGTGCAATACTCTAGAACACACAAATTTAGGAAATAAGTTAATTGTTCAGATTATTTTGAACTTATACATATGATCTCAGCTGTGTTTTAAAGATTTCTAGTTGAGAAGGTTTTAGCCAGACTAACTGTAAATTCAAGTTGAATTTCTATAAATTTAAAGCTTTACTAGTGACTTACTGAAGTTTTGATAGAAGCAAAATTGGTTTCTTCTTGTACAAAACTAAAACTATGGTGCCATTCAGAAATGTTTCCATGGTGGAACTTATTACTTTATTGTGGTTTAAACATTTTTATTTTGTATGTACTGCATAAAGGAGGATAGTTGATTGACATTTCATATTTCAGTAAGAAAAGTCTATAATATAAACTATCGAAGCCCAAACAAGAATCACAAAGGGAACTGAAACATTGAAAAATCTCAGCATTTAAGGCAGGAGGGTTTCAAGAAGATACTAAACCATGTATTAAATGTCATGTCTCTAAAATTGACTGCTATTGAGTGTAATAACTATCATAAAAGCAGGTTTATTTTAAAATTTTATCTGGAGGTGTACAAGTTATTCTTAAGTCATATAACAATAGTCTAATGAGGTTTACAGTGCTTGAATAAACAGTGGCAAAGCCAAAACAAATTTATGCTGAATCAGTTACAGAAAACTGGAAAAGAGCTGATTGTTGCTAGGATTTGGATTTTTTCCTGTGGGTATCCTGTCAGGTTTTTTCCTACTTATCCCTTTCCTTGCTTCTCTTTATGGTGAGCCATCAATGAACAAGACAAGAGTTTAGTTCTGCTCCTGCTGAGTTTAATGGCAGAACTCCCACATCAATGGAAGCAGGACTATGCTAATGATGTAACTAACTTTCAAATAGAGGCTGTTTCAGTTGCACTAAAATAGTCAAGACACATTGCAAATATCAGCCTTGGTGTGACTTCTTAAGAAACTTCTTGATGTAACATAACGTTGTTGGTTTTATTTAGTGTACAATGGAAATTATTTGATATGAAAATATTTTGTACATATATATTTTTACTTTGTTTTCTAAATTGCTGATTTGCATTGACTTAAAGTGCCAAGCAAGAAATGTATGTTGTGACTGTATGAACAGTTGAAGTATGTTTTACTGACTTGCATCATTATATGTCTAAGATTCCATGCCATTAATTTTTAATACTTTACTGGATTTTGGCATAATAATGTGAGTTTATAACTAATAGCAGAGAGTTAATACTTCACTTTTGTTCATACTATTGTAAGTTATTCTGGTATTAAATATTTTGTGACAATAAATTCATGGTTTTGACAAACCCTTCTGTTAGAAATATTCAGTGTTTTTGTCTGTATAAACAACAACGAAATTTGTCATGTACTTTTGGGGACTCCTCTGAAGTAAAACTGGAGAAGGCAGGCCATTGTATAAACAATTTGTTAATGGTTCTCCTTTCCAATGATCAAAGCACAAGAATAATCTGTAAAACACATCAAGTGGGTTTTAAATTTAAGAAATACTTGGCCTAATTTCTTGTTACTGTTTCCTTTAATTTATTTTTTTTTCTACTGCTGCTTTAGAGTTTTCTGAAAACACAAGTTCTGATGAATTATGTGTGTGTCTTTTTTAAATAACGGAAGTCATGATCAGTGCTGAGCCAACAGCTAATGAAAACTCAGTAATTATTTATGATATTGGAAAAACAAACATTATAACTATTGCTCTTCTTTGTTTCAACATATGTAACCATTTTAGTAAAATAAATAACTGCAAACAATGTTTTGCTGGTTTCAATTAAATATTCATTTATCTGTCCTTAGGCGTTTGCATTTCTGGTTTCCTGTAATAGTCGGGGTTTCTCTGTACTAGGACACAAGCATGTGATAGGCAAGGACGAAACAGAAAAGTTAGTCTGATCAATGCTCCTTGTGGTACGTAGTTGTGTGAAATAGTTCAGCTCATCCCCGATGAAAATGACTGCAGCAAGGTTTGAGGAATGACTGCTAATGACAACATGGCATGATGATAATAAATCCTCCACACTGAAGGAGTGCAGGGAGAAACCATAGCTAATCACTGACCTGAGTCACTGGAGAAGGTCTATCAGTTGGGGAAGACTTTGGTCATTTAGGATTTTTTGGGAGTATAGGCTACATTTACCTACATTACCCTGTGTGGATGCTCGGCTGTGGAACCTTGGTGGAGGAGATGCAATCAGCCCGTCCAAAAGCTCAGTGCTCATAGCAGAGAGCTCAGTGCTCATAGCAGAGAGCCCAGTGCAAGTGGTCTCTTAACTTTTGTGCCTCGGCAAGGCTGCTGCACTTGCATGGGAGGGGTGATAGCTGAGATTTGGTGGGCAATCAGCACTTTAAAGTTTTATGTCCTGCTGATCTGTGATAAACTGCTGCAGCACCTCGGGCTATCCAACATATCAGTGAGGATCTGGATATTCAGCTGATACGTGAGCTCCTGAGGAAGTATGTACAGCCTGACTTTTGCTGTTGGGAATGTGTAAAAACAACCACATCTTAATGACGCTGAGCTACTTGGCCCCTACTTTGTACCCGAGTCTGACATCAAGACACCAACTCAATCTGCTCCCACCTACTCTGTCACATCATTTGCCAGAGCTGAGCACTCACAAACTCTTATAAATCACTAAGAGGAGCTCCAATTTTCACTTCAGTAGTTAGAATATACATTGGGCTCAGGATTGCAGTCTCCTTTCCTAGCACCACACAACTGCAGCAACCACTGAGCTATAGCTCTCACCTTGTAGCCTTATAGCCTCCACTGGTGGTCTCATGTATAAATATGTGTGCCAGGTGAAGCATTCCAACAGGGAGACTGAGGGCAAGTCCCAGGACAACACATAGACCATTTTGAGCACATTTGATAACTTGGTGGCTTAAGTTTTGACAGAGTTTGGCAAAGGATGGCAGCTAGGCTTGGATATCCACACGCAAGTGCATGAAGTAGCCACTGCACTATGAGCTAGAAGGAGAAGATGGGGAAGGAGGTTGATAATACATCTGTATTGTGAAAGGAAGAATGGATTTAGCTTTGGCTATGTGGGCTTAGGAAAGGCTATGTGGGCTTAAACCTGTTTCTTCATTATCTCTTTACCCAGATTTTCATTACTTTCCCTGGCTTTGATGAATTATGTTTTTATCTACCTAAATTATCCATCAGTAGAGATCAACAACACCAAATGTGAGATGCTATTACAGGAAGCAGCTTTGATTATAAAAATAATCATGAGCTTCTGTAATTCACTGTACTCTTAATGCTCAGAAAGTCCTTCTTTTTACCCCCTGTGTCATCCCCAGCAATAGGAGAGAGTGTGAGAATTGTTCTACATTAGTAAAAGGGGCCCTGCACCAGGGAAAGGACTTGGTGGCCACCCTGGGAGATGCTCACAGTGAGTGGTGAATGAGGAATCACTGGCATGAGGAATCACTCAGGGCCAGTCAGGAAGCATGCCAGTGGGGCACAGTTCACCCTGCCTATTAAGGCACTGCCAGGTAGTGGGACTGCAGCCACTAGGCTCTGATCCTTCTTCAGGAATCCTTCCAGAGTCTTTCAGGTTCCATCATGTCTCTCTAGCTTTCAGTCTTGCGGAAGTCCTGGGCCATATTCCCCACAGGGTTTCCAAGCACTGGAGAAGATGGCTGTATCTGCTGGTGAATCCCCCGTGTGGGGTTGAAGATGAGAGTATATGCAGATGTTTCTATCATGTTTGACTTTCACAGAATCACAGAGTAAGCTAAGTTGGAAGGGACCCACAAGGATCAAGTCCAGGTCCCATCCCCGCACAGCACCATTCCCAAGAATCACTCCATGTGCCCAAGGACATTGTCCAAACACTTCTTGAACTCTGTCAGACTTCATGCTGTGAACAAATGACTATGTTGTCTTTCAGATGTTTTTCAATACCTCCCAGAGTAATCTCCATAACTTTATCAGGCACTAAAGTGAGACTGACAGGCCTGTAGTTTCCAGGGTCCTTCTACTTGCTCTTCTTGAAAACTGGGACAATGTTCACCGGCTTCCAATCAGCTGGGACCTCTCCAGATTCCCAAGACTGCTCAACAATCATCTAGAGAGGTTTTGCAGTGACACCAGCCAGATCTTTGAGGATTCTTGGATGAATCCCATCAGATTCCATAGATTTGTAGGGATCCAGCTGGAGAAGCAAATCCTGCACAGTTTTGGGGTTGACTGGGAATTGATAATTCTTGCAATCAGGGTCCTCCAGCTCAGGGCACTGAGACCCCCTTGGTCCACCATCTGTGTTGAAGATAGAGGCAAAAATGCATTAAACACCTCCGCCTTTTCCATGTCCCTCCCTGTTCGTGAGGTGAACCTCCTCATCCTATAATGGGCCAATGTTGTTTTTGCACTATTACCGTTAATATACTTGCAAAAATTTTTTAGTGTCCTCCACAGTTCTGGCCAGATCCAGTGATTTTCTCTCACCAACCAACTTTTCTTCCTGTTAAAGCTTGTTCTGCTATGAAACCTTCAAGACAAATGTGCTTCCATTCAATCTTTGGTGTGACCACACTTTCTTAAACCTGAGCCAGGTACTTGCAGGAAAATAGAGCCTGGACTTGGCACAGACTGAGAACACCAGATCCTCCAGTGTTCCACAACCAGCTCTGAAGTCCAGTGGGCACCCATTCAGTGGTCACAGTGACAGATTTAAGCATGACAGACCCCTGTTCTCATTCCTGTTCTACTATGAACAATCTGTGAGACTCTTGGAGAATCAGAAACAACCTCAGAGGGTTTCAGAATCCTAACCTAACAAATCAAAACACTTCTGAAGGTCCGAGGGCCAAGTCATGTTTCCATGGCCAAGTGCAGGCAGTTGCATGCCTTCTCTGAGCCAGCTGGACAGAAATTTGGGTAACCAAGTTTGGCACCAAGCCTAAGCTTCGATACCAAGACCCCCATAGAGCACGAACTGGACTTAGTATGGTGTGAATATGTCTGTGCAGCTTTCGGGTCATTGATTGTTCTATGTCTTATTCATAATGTCCACAAATTTCTCTGTGCTTTGGTGCAGTATTTCAAAGAGGACAATAATACAGCTTTGTGTGGCTGAGCTGTTGTGTGTAGGAGGATGTTGATAGTTGGAAGCTGCTCTGGTGACACCCCTGCCCAGCCTAGTTAGGTAGAGCAGGAAAGGAAGATGAAGCATGATGCAAAGGGCTGAATTGCCTGAGAGCACTGCACTGACACACTGCAAGGGAGGCTACAGGAATCCAGCCTTGATGCCAGTTCATGTTTTACAAGCTGATTTGCAAGTGCCTGGGTGTGCTTGATTCTCATTAGCAGCAGAATTGAGACCCAAACCCAAAGCTTTCACAGTGATGGGTTGCTGAGCCAGTGTTTAGGTTTGGGCCCCATCTTGAAACTCCTCTTGTTTAACAAGAAGGGAGGTGGTTGGCTAAAATACAAGTACCTTGCGGGGGAAAAAAATGAATAGAAAAAAAAGAAGTGGAAAAGAGACATGAATGCCTAATGCAACAGAAAAAAAAAAGCACCAAACCTCCTTAATGTTGCTGTTATGTCAGCTTGGGTTATTGGCAGTGGAAGTGGTTATTGGCAGCGGAAGTTAGACCTGGCTCAAGGCTCATATAACTTGTGCACCTGACTTTTTAAGAGGAGCTGAGATCTGGTTTCTTTATGGATGGGCTTTTTTCGTTCATGGTATTGGTCCCTTCTCCAGATTTCCTTAACTTTCCTTTCAGCCTGCTTTGGACTTGATTGTCTTTCTATCTTCCTGCCTGCCTGAAAAGTCTCCTGTTACATGCAGACAGCAAGAGGATCCTTCACACCAAAGCTCATTCTTCTGGCTTCGCAGTTTCTAGGGCCATATAGGCGAACGATGCATGATTCAACCAGCTGGTGTTCAGTGACAAGGTTTGGTATCTCCCTTCTCACAGTCCAGGGCCAATGAACATATGAAGCCTCAGAAGTGTGCAAGGGAGGCTCTTCAACCAACAAGCTCACCATCTATCACTTCACTCCTAACTACTACTGCTTTTGGCTATCTTAACTCCCAAAAGGACTGTCAATTTAACCATAACTACCTAAGAACTGCCAAGTCTCATTTTATGAGCTGCTTTTGAGAGTTTAGCTATTTAAGGCTGATTTTAAACTATTTTTATTGGTACTTCGTGGCATGTGCCTGATTTACAGTGCTGTAAATAACCACAAATTAAGGACATTTCTTTCTTTACAGTAAAGGCACATTTTCTTAAGCATAAGAAAGATAGTTTGTTGGTAAAGAACTGGAGTGCAGGCCCTTTTCTGCCACAGGCTTCATGTGTGAGTCCAGGTAAGCCTTATCCTGAGTTTGGTCCATGCAGAAAAGCTGACTCTTCCCTGGGAATGCTCTAAACACCAAGGAATGTGGGATGAGGATCCCATCTTGAGATGTCCCTCACTGCCATGGTAGGAGACAGCAGTGCTGTCTCATAAGTGACACACTGCCTTTGATGCAGTTAAGGAACTGTAGGATATGATGTTAAGTGTAATTTAAAATTTCATCTCAGTCAAATGTCCCAGTGCAGGCATCACCTTCTGCAGCACTTCCAGCTCTTCACTGACTGCAGCAGGAGACTGAGCTACTGAGACCAAAAGCCCAAATCTGACACAGCTAAATCTGGGGAAGACAAACCACACTCTCAAGAAACAAGCCATTGGGACCCACGCCACAAAGGCTCCTGGTGACCTCCCTTTGCAATATCAGCTGAGGAGCACATTGAAGCATATGGATAACCTCATCCTAGGAAGTGTGAAATTTGTCTTTAAGAAAGACTTCTTGCAGTCTGGGAATTCGTGGATGTACAAGTTCAGGTGTAGGATAAGATGTTTCATTTGGGACCGTCCCTGTGACTTGGGAATGTTCATCAGAGCAGTCTGGTTTTCCTCATATTAACTGCTGCAGGCATGAGAATCTTCACTCTAAAGGATTTAAAGCTCTGGTTTTGCACCTTTTAAAGAATTTTTCTCCCAGGTCTGAGAACTGTAGAATGTGCTCATAAGGATCAGAAGAAATCCAGAAGTCAGGCAGCACAAAGCAACCCTGCCCTGTGTTGTCAAGGTGGGAAAGGACAGCAGACCCATAGACACCATGCTGGGGTCTTCAGTGCCCTCACTGAACTGCACAAATATGTTCCTTTTCAACAGTAAATTCCCTATTTGTGTTTGCTGCCTTCACACAGAGAGAAAAAATTCTATTCATAGGGAAGAGTGAGAGTGTATAACTGAAGTACATGGCTAAATGCTTTGGGCAGCACTTAAAATGTTAATCTTAAGTTTGGGAATCTTGTGAAATGGCCACAAAATATGTGGCCGGATTTTAAAATGTTCCAAGTACTCAGTGGAAGCCAGTGTAGTCATGAAAAATGGTCAGCAGCATTTCAGCTAAATCTTTGTGAATTAAATGCCAGGTCAGCAAATTGGAAAAATTTTGTGGAACAGGACAACTGTGTTTAATTTCTTTGGATTTCTTTTAAGAAAGCTTGGAGATGATCAAAACCCCAATTTATATATTTTTTTTAATGAAGAAGTCTAGTTTTTTGGATTTACTTTTGTTGTCTTGAAATGTAAGATAATTAAAGTAAAAAAGGTTGAAATCAACACCAAAATAGAAATAATTGAAATTTACATATATATTGAGGTTTCCAAGTGATGTTTACTAACTTTTTAAAAGTGTTGTTTTGGCTATTTGTGTTCATTTGGTTGTGTATTTACACTTTCTAACCCATTTTAAAACAACAACAACAAAAAAAGTTTTACAGTCTAAAAAATACCTATAGGCTGGGAAAATACATTCTCCGTAGTTGCACTGAAGAACTTTTAATGCTCATTGTCTTGGAAACAAGAGCACTTTTGCATGATGACCTGTGGATATATAAGTCTGTGCCTCAGTACTTCATCTGAGAGTACTAGTTTTTATGCTGGATCATTTCAGCCAGCACAATGCTGCTTTTACTGTAGGTGACCATTGTATCAGTGTTCTGTTGCTTTCAAAAAAATAGGGTTTAAGAGAAACTGTGAGGCTTTTTCTGCTGTCTGGGATATCGTAAGGAATTTGCATTCAGATGGAAAATGAAGATAGCAAGCATAGCATTTGCTGGTACTTCTCAGCCTTGGAGAGCAGACACCCACTACAATAATGGAAGAATCTATGTGGTGTTCATTCATGCGTGTTTATTACAAATAATAGAGCAAACAAGAGAAAGCAAAGGGATCAGACTGAAGAAGGCATCTCCATCACTTAAAAAGAGACTGCAACAGCAATAATAAATATATTTCTCAGTGAGCAGTGTAATGGCAACCAGAAAACTCAGAGCACTCCAAGTTTTGCACCAACCTTTCACTGGCAGTGAAACCACATGCAAAAAAAGTGAGGAAAAAACCCAGCAAACAGCCAAGAGTGTCTCACCATGCTTCAAGATGTAGAACAAAGAAAATCTTAGTAATTTCCAGTCTTTTAAACTCTTGACTACAGTCCTGAAGCTGCAGTCTGCTAAGCAGGGTGTCTGTAGGTGGGCAGCAGAAAGGTCTTCTCAAGAGCAGCCTGCCCAGACTGGTGTAACCCCATCAGGCCATGCCCAGTGCCAAACTGGAAGAGACTCAGCTGGAAAGTCTGGTGCTTTTGTCACTTTAAAGTATGTGAATTGTTATGTAGTTACAAGTTATATTTATCCACCCTCTCTCACCTTTTTATTTAAAAGCCTTTCCTTTATGGTCTGAGTTCCTGGAAAACCACATCTCTCTTACTGCTATCTCAAAGAAGGCTGCTTGCAACAAGTCTTTACTATGAAAACAGCAACAGAGGCATTGCTGTATAATGCAGTCAGTATCAAGCATCTTCTAAGAAGCATCAATAAGATTCCCTTTCAGGAACAAAAATACAAGAAGGGTGCAATCTTTTTGAGATTTCCTAATGGGCAGCTGGGGTGGGAACTCTATACACAATTTAAAAAATGAAATATTCCCTGTATCTGTTTCACAAGGACCTGTACCAGCATGAGAGTGGGATTTGGTGGTACCTGGATTTACAACTTGAAATTAAATACAGGCATGCGGAAACATTATTATGTAAACTAATACTGAGCTGCTTCTTGCTGCATTCCCTCAACAGCAACAAAATAGTAGCATGGAAACCAAAAGCCAAGTGTAATTTTTTAGCTTGTTCTGTGAGAATGAAAAGAAAACCTGTTCCATGTAGAACCAAGAGGAGCCATTACTTTTTCATCTGTGAAGCCTTAAATGTCACAGGCCCTGGGCTGAACTCTGCTTTCATCAAAACCAGTGGAGCTTTGATACTGGTTTCCACTCAAGCATGAAAGATCCCAGAGTCTCCATTTTTCACCTTTTACTGAGAATCCTGGCAACGTACTCTGATGTCTTGCTTTCAGTAGTTTGTTCTGATGGCTCCTGTTGCTCAGGTAGGAAGTAAACTTCAGAGAAACTGTAGCTCAGACACACTGAGCCCTGGGGTGCTGGTGATTCAGCACTGCTCTAGCCTGAGACACTGCCGCACCAACCCAGACAGAAGGGCAAAGTGTTCTAAGATGCGACCAAGTTACGTGTGTTTTACCCACTTCTCCAGGCCCTGTAAATCAACCTGGCCACACCACCACAGCAAACACTTGAGTCTCACTTGTGCCTTGAACCTGGCCACACCTTCTTCACAATAGTGGGGCAGTAAGAGGCACAGCTGCTCTTGATTCCATAGGGCAGGATAGGCAGCCCCATTTCTGGCTATTTGCACTGTACAAGGGTGTCAACTGATCCACCAAAACATGTGCTGCCCAGCCACATAAGGGAAAAATTGTGGAATTCCAGGCAGTTGGCTGACATCTCAGGGATCTGCAGGAACAGCCAGTCAAGCTGTGCACAAGGCAGGAAGTAACAGTCAGCATGAACTTCTTATAAACATATCACATAAACCAATTTGATTTCCTTCTGTGGCAGTAGAGCAAACTGCATGTATGGAAGATACACGTAGATCAGACAGCTACTGGGACTCTAGTTAGACTTCTGGCAACCTCTTATATGACATTCTTACAAATAAGCAGTGGAAATATCATGGAGCTGAAATTACCATTGAGAGTGTGTAAAAAATATGGAAAACTCGGGGAAGTTATTAGGGACTCATTGTCAAAGTGAAAGTATCCATCAAGACTTCCGCTGGGGTTTGTCCTTGGCAGTTTGTGTTCAGTATTTTCATCAATAGCTTGTCTAAAGGAATAAAGGAAAGGTTCCCCAGCTGTACAATATGTGCTATTAGCTTTATACAACCAGTTCCTAGGGGGCATATAGCCCGGAAAAGGCGCCTGGCTGCTGCTGCTGGGGCGTGCTCCCCCTGCTTCCACTGTTCTTCATGGTGGTCTTGAGCAGAAAAAAAGCGGAACTCTTGCCATGCAGAATCCTGATACATTTTTTGTTGTCAGCTTGGTTCTCCTTGCAAATATATCAGAGGCCAGGGTTAAAATTCTAAATTACCTCGATACATTGTAGAAATGGCCTGAAAAATAACAGAATTCATCAACTGTATTGCAAGGACCTGTGAACGAAAGTGATGAACGGCACAGAGCATGGTGAGGTAGTGTCCTGGTCTCCTTAAAACCATGACAGGAGTTCTGTAGAAGATGAAGGTTGATCAAGATGATCCAAAACTATTCTGTTATTGTGAAAAAAGAAATGACACACTGAGCTGTACATGAAGGTGTTGGACTATACGATGTGTAATTGAATGTTTCCTGCTCTGCTGAGCTCTGTTGGGGCTGCACTTACAATAGATAAGCACCAACTGGAGGCACCCAGTCAACATACTAGGAGTGAACATGTTCTGGAAGGGAAATCTGATTGATCTGGGGTTATTAAGTGGAGAAAAGATAATGAAATTCAGGTATATGTGGTCAGCAGAGACACAATGGGAATAATCCCTTCTTTGTACAGTAGTACACTTGAGTAATAATGGGTTTTAATTGCAGCAAAGGGGAGTTCCTGGGTAGGATGTGCCAACAGAAGGGGGATCAGATAGGGAAGCACTGGAATACAAATTCTGTGTGGGTAGCAGACTTTCCATCAATTAAGCTTTTCAAAAGAACAAGTTAGAGATGTATTAATCAGGAATTAAATAGGTATCATTGATCCTACTTTGAGACAGGATAGCCTCTTGACGTCACCTCTCCACCCTGATTTTCCATTTCAGCAGTCTGCCTTATAAACATGGCATGGTCTGTTGCTCAACAGATGATTAAAAGAGTGAATAGCAGCTGGTTTATTCCTCTGTTTTTGTGAGGTGTGTTTACATTCCAGGCGTAAGAGTGGAGGGGAAGGACAGCAAGTTCTGATCCCACCAGCCAGCCAGCAGAGGAGACCGGGCAGCCATCCATTGGCGGCTGTTTAACTTTCACAGCCTTTCAGAGCCGAACATAAGGGACAAAGGTGGCTCCCAGATGGAAGACAACAGACTTGAAAAATATGAAAGTTTGACAGAGAGGGATGTGCGTTTAACATGTTAGTTCAAATTGCCAGAAGCAGAAAGCAAGGAAATTTCCAACTAGGTGCAATGGAACAGCTCCTGAAGGATCTGTAAGTGCTTTTGGCCTCCATAGAAAATACTTGGGCAGAAACCCTCCAGAAGGCATGTTTGTTTTGAGCAGAACCTGGAGTTCCTGCACAGAGCTCTCTGAAGGCTGTGTTGCAGGATTAGACCATATTCTCTCTACTCAATATCATGGGAGACTGAATGTTTTCACTGTTTTCTGGAGCCTGACACAGGCAGACAGACCACAAAGAAAAACACGGGAACAGATCCTATAAGCTTCTTCAAATAACACTTGCTCCAGAGCATCTGGTGAATGCTGAGAAATTCTAGTTTCACAAAAGATGCCAACAGGGGAAGAAATTATTTCACAGTTTGCCTCAAGCTTCAAAAGGGGTTGCTGAACATGTTAACTGACACCCTTTTGGACAGGCTGGTTTGTGGTCACTGCCGCTAACGAACAGGAAAACAAATGCCTGTAGTCCAAGCCGGGATTCACACTCTGCACCACAAAGCCAAGGAAATTGCTGCCAGAGAATCCCCAGAGCTGCTCAGCAAGTGCACACAGGATGTGTGAAAAAACATCAGGAATGTTCCTTATGTGACAAGGTGGATCATTCAGAAGGAAGACTGCTTGGAATGTAAAGATTTGGTATATTGACTCAAAGGGACACTGAATACATTCCTAGGTATGAGCAGCTCACTTCAGAAGGAAACTAGGGGATAGGGAAATGGGGAGGTACGAGCAGAAGGCAAAGCAAAGTCAAGCTATATACAAAGATGGAGACTGAGCCAGAAGTAGAAAGGGGGAAAGTAAATCAGAATTTAAGAGTCTTCTATATATTCATTATGATAAGGGTTTTTTTTCTGCAAGCACCAGCAATTCCATTAGCCAAAGAGATACACAGTCACTTTTGATACAAAAGAGACAAGAAGTTTATTACCATTGTATCAAATCCAGTGAATACAGCAAATTCAATCCCCTTTGTCTGCCAGCTACATGATTCACAAGGTGTTCACTAAAAAGACTGACAGTCCCTCTGTTTGTCTGTGCCGAATAAGCTATTCTGGATGCAAAGAACTCACATATATGGACAGAAATGTTCAGGAGGATGATGAAACCTGAAATGTATCCAAGTACAGCATAATAGAAACAGGCTTTGGCTCTCAAGGTAGGAAAGAAGAATTTCAGAGATACTGCTAATGGGAACTGGTTATTAAACTAAACTACTGATCACTGGAGGATGGAAACCAGTCAAATGTCCTAAATCTGAAAGATCTGACCAACATAATAAATTACCTGTTAGCTACAGAACATGAATCCCTCCCTCTACCTTCACGTGGTGCCAGGGATTAAAGAGACCCTGATTGCCACTTGCCAATATTTCAGTGAGACTACAAGTCTAGTTCTTTATTTAGACCAACATCTATTTTCTTGTATTAAGATTCTGCTCCTTTAACAAGAGTTGCAAAAACTGACTTGTGAAAACATACTTACTTAAGGAAATGGCAGAAATGTCCCATGAGATCCTTGCAGGAGCAACGCATAATACTGATACTGTTGCCTGTCTTTTGACACTAACTTTTTATCAAATGGCTTTTGAGAGGTCTGCCTGGAGAATAAAGTATTAACTCCATAGTCTGAATAAAAGAGTGTGAAACATGAAGAATTAGAACATGTCTTTTCAGAAATTACAGTCTGATTATATGTAAAAACAGTATTTTTCTCTATTTCTTAGAGTTAAGATATTTTTCGAATTACCAGCAAAAGCAACACAGCAGTGGATGTTCCAGTTCCATACAATCACTATTAATAATTATTTAATTATTTTCTTTTAACTGAATTAAAATGCAAACTTCATTCCTCATTTCTTCAGGTTGGAATCAACTCTGCCCTTTAGACTAAGGGAAAATGTGAAGTCCTAAACCATCACAATACCTTTGTCTGCAACTTTTCTCCCTCCCTCCTTGAACTTCCCAATACGTCCTTGCCACCTAGAAGATGAAGTTTTTCAGGGATAATTTGACTTTTACGGGGCCTGGCTCAATAGGCTCAGGACTAAGTTATAGCTTTTTTTTGACAATGTTTACTACTAAAGAAGAAGTAGCTACTGAATAAGAATAAGAATGATCTTGAATAAGAATAATCTTGTAGGGTCTAAGCACATTTTGATCTTAATTTACGAAGTCACTGGCTGTGCCACCCATGGAGGTGTGCCAACCTCCATGTTGAGTGGAATCTGCATTTTGTCATGCTGGGGGGAGCCAACACTTCTAAGGCAAAAAGCTATGAACTGATACTGGAACTGCTGGATAAGTAGATTTGCATTTTGAGTGCTGCTACTTGGGTAGACAAAAAGATGGTGCTTTTGAGATAACACTGGAGCTGCAGAGAGGGCCTGAAAACATAAAATCCAGTTGTGAATGGAGCCATGAAACATGAATCCAAACCCACAGCCAGCATTCACAATCCTGCTGAGGGAGGCTTTTTATTTACTTTTCCCTGCCATTGAGAGCAACAATTCATTTACTCCTTATATATAAATACATGCACACACGACACCAAGTAATATCCTGCTGATCTGAAATGCTCCCCTGGCCTCACACCCTCCCCACTGGCAATCCCCCTCCCAGCCAGTTCTCTTCCGCTCTGCAGCAGCACAGCCCTGGGGTACGTAACTGAGAAACCTCTGCTTCAGACAAGGGAGAAAGCTTCATGAATCACCAAACAACACTTCTCAGGTGGGAAAAACACGTTCTTTGTTCCTCTATGTGGAATTAGAAAAATATGTGTAGAAGTAAAGCCCTGAAAACCCCAGGAGAGCAACTGGGCTTTTTCTTTCTTTTTTTTTGTTTGGTTTTGTTTTGTTTTGTTTTGTTGAACTTGTGAATTTTGGTGTGGTTTAAATAAAGTCTTAATATTCTTTAATATTCAAATGCTTCATATTTTTCCCTTGGATTTGCAGACTTTCTGTCCTCCTTCTCTTTTTCTTGTGTCACTTTTACTCTGCAATAAAACAATTGAATCACACGCTGGTACATAAATATTGGCAGATTTTTAGGTTTGCTGCTTTTTTCACTCAGCCTATTGGGCAAACAGCCTAGAAAGGCTAAGTTATTTGCCAGAGTTTGAATTTCTGGCAAACAGCACAGATCCAGTACAAATCTCAAATCATATTTTAGGAATGTCGTGCTTCTACCGCACCTTTCCAACTCTTCTCTCTGTGCTCTAATGACTATTATGGGGAAATGCGTTCCAGAAATGTGAAAATCAATGTAGTGGGAAATGTACCAAAACCACCTTTCCACTTATACAATCTCAGTTGTCCAAGAAACACAATTAATTAGTGTTATTGAGCTGTTTAGCTCCCCAATAAAAGCTTTTTGAGTGATTATATGAAGAACCGTTGGTACTGGAGACTTCATACTGAAGTAATTAATGGAAGTTGATTATATTCTGACAAGTTAAACACAGGTTTGTTTGATATTACACACACATGGAAAACACATGCTCTATTGAGCTCAGTACCTAGGAGTTTAGATTAATGGTGTTGATGAATTATGTGGAGATTATATACTTTGCAGACACATAATGGACCTGATTTTGAAAAGCAGGCTCTCATTTTGCTCCTGCAATTTTGAGGGTGTGAATAATTGCAGGTGATTTTCTAGCAGCTAGACATCTCGCTGCCTGGTGGAATTCCTTTGGGCAGAGGTCATGCCTGGTTTTGTGCAAGGCACCGGGACGCACGGGGACAGCGCCTGCAGACAGTGAGGAGCAAACCTACACTAGTGCTGCACACTGGAACCACAGTAACCAGCAAGGACAACTCTTTCATGCACAGCTGTGGCAGCTCAGTTGGAGCTTTCAAGAAATACGTTCTCTGTCTAAGTTCAAGAGCATGTGCTGAGCTTGAGGTTCAACCCCAAGAGGGGAAGGAGGAAGCTGTCACTGTGCTTCCTCCTGCTGCCAGGCAGATGTTGGCAACAGACCTGACACAGCCCCAGGACCAGCTGCTGAACCTGTCTCTGTGGGACATCACTTAAGTTCAGCCTAATATCTCAGCCTACCATGTTGCATCTTTCTCTTCAGACTCTGTCTAAAGGCAACTGAATGTCATTGGGATGAGGACAAAAGCAGTGACGAATGCTAATGGTTAAGGCCTGCAGGGGATAGTCGGGAAGGCCAGGTTCAAATGAATGGCTTTATTCAGGCAGGAAATGAACTCAGATTTTGGTTTAGTTGCACTAGTCTGCCATGTAGAGCAGCCTGCATAGAAGAGTCAGCCCAGATCTGATGCTTTCCCATGTTGCTTACCCACAGGAACACTTCAAACCAGTTTTACAGGGCATTTACTGAGTGCTTGGATCACCAACCAAGCATGCTCCATCAGGATTTTCCTAGGAACCTGCCCAGAAGAAGCTTGGACTACAAATATCCCAAACCCAAGCTATGAAGGCAGGCTGACTGCAAACCACAGATAGCAGTCTGGCTTTCACAGCACTTCTGGGAATGGCTTCTGGGTCCATGAGGCAGCTCAGAGATGGATGAGCATCTCCTTCTGAGAGCAGATCCTGATGAACCCTGCAGATGTGATTCAGTTCAAGACTTCAGATCTGCAAGTCAAGATGCAGCTTTCCATGTGAACCAGGCAGCTAAACTCCATTGACATGACAGAGATCTCACCAAAATCTCCAGGCAAAGATGCAGAGAGATTCTGCCCCTCTAAAGCACAGTTCTCTTGCTAAACTGCCTACACCTCCCCTGTGCCTCTGACACCAATGGACACCTACTATCAGAAGCCCCCACTTAGGTGTCAGTCACCAAGTGAAACCCTGCCCTTAGAGGTGCCTGACAGGTACAGCACAGCAGCAGCAGGCTGTTTCCAGCACCTCTGTCATCACAGCTGTAGACTGGTTGCTCTGCCCAGACCTGTGCTGTCCCTCGGATGGGACATGTCCATCCCCCAGTGGCAGCAAATCACCTGTACCACTCATCTCTATCCAACAAAGAAAAGAGCCCTCTAGGCACTGCTGGCTGCAGAAGCAAGGGATATCAACACCCAGGGCAGGTCAAGAAGGAGCAGGCACCCTTCCTCTTGGGACTAGCAAACTTTTCTCAAAATTTTGGTGTTCAGAACTGTAAGGTTCCTTCGTTTCAGCCATTTCAGGTCACCCTGGCTGAGAAATGAGTTGGGATGGATCATTGTGAATTGTTGTACACAGACACTTTCTTTAGGTTATAGCTCAAGGTATATTGCACAGAGAGAGAAGGGGAAAGGCATGCAGGCCTGCTTTAGCTTTGATCATAAAGACGTGTGAGAATCAAAAACAAGGCACCAGCATGTGCCTGCAGAGGTACAGTGAGTGGAATGTTAAAGAGGGCAGCACAGGAGGGTAAGTTTAGATTACATATTAAGAAAAAATGCTTTACTGTGAGGGAGGTGAGGCACTGGCACAGGTTGCCCAGGGAAGATGTGGATGTCCCATCCCTGGAAGTGTTGAAGATCAGGTTGGATGGGGCTCTGAGTAATCTGGTCTAGTGGAAGGTTCCCTGCCTATGGCAGGAGGGTCAGAGCTAGATGAACATAAGGGCCTTTCCAACCCAAACAATTCTATGTTTCTGTGAAACTCTGGACAGTGCAGCTGTGATGGAAGAAATGAACCACAAGAGAGGCATGGCCAAGGACAAGCTCCTCTGTCTTTGTCCCTCCACATATAAGACCTAACATGGAAGCACTGGTGTGGATTCTTTATACAGTTTATTTGACTGTATAAATACTTAACCCTTTCCTAAGACTGCTGCTTTGATCACTCACCTAGCTGCAACCCTCTGAGAAAAATAGAACCAGGACTTAATTCTGCAATTATTTGCTGCCTCCAGGAAAGCACAATCATTGTTGGGAAAGGGCTTTTAAGTCTCCCCCATGCTGACTGTCTGCTGGAGGCAGTGGATAATCACAGAAGCAAACCCCAATTCTTGCCATGCCGGTGGACAGGAAGCAGTCCTTTCCGAGCAAGGGGAAAGACCTGGCTTCAGCCTCTGCTTCTTAATTAGCTGCTGCAGGTGGAGAGCTGTGCAAGTCCCTCACATTGGTTTTATAACTATCACATCTTTATGTGGCTGAACTGTTTTTTTCCACTGTAACTTGGACATTTTTGGAAAAGAAATATTTTGGGTCACATTATCAATTTTCCCCCTATGGAAAGCTTATGAAAATTAATCTATAAGCAAATTGATGTGAGGAAAAAAAGTTAGCAGAAATGTTTTCAAATGGACAACTTTCAAAGGACTTGAGCTCATTCCATTTGAATTACGAAGCCAGAGCTTTGATCCAGCCACTCTTTGGTTCTCTACCTCTCTTTCCCACCCATGCTACTTTGCATCACACTTGAACAGGTCTCCAGTGAGTACGTTTTACATAATGATTGAATTTACCATTGGCAGAACTACTCCAGAAGTAGTGAAGGCTCCATTTGCTGCCCACAGCAGGCACAAGAAGCCTCTGAGCTGCCTTTTGGATGGTGATGTGCTAATCCATCTCAGACAGGTGGAGGAGGGCACTCCTTCTCCAAGACCTACACGTTCCTGTGACTTTCTGTTCATGGTCCCGAGACAGCTCTCAGCTAGGGCAGCAATTTGTCTGCAGACATCAAACTAACCACCCTACACTAAGGCCACCATGAAGATGCCTAACTGTGTACTAATCTTGTGCAGTTGTAATTAGTGCTAAAGCAAATTAGCAACACTGAGCTAAATGGCTGTAACCTAAAAAACTACAACCACACCTTTCTTTAAAGTGCCAGTTGTGCAGTCAGATGAGCACTGAGATTGTCCTCAGAGGAGTCAAGGACGCCTGCAAGAGCCACCATGACTTTGGAATAAATACAAGAGACAAAAGCCTTCAAGATGCTTTGTGTAACCAGAAGAAGCAAAGCGACCTCCACACAGACACATGCATTCCTGCAAAAATAATATAAAGAAATTACCAATACTTACTGGTGTCTCATCTCTCACTGGTTATCAGTTTTGTGTGTTTATGAAAAGAAGACAGAGCAGATCAGAGAAGCCAAGGACTTGGCTTCAACAAACATCAGGATTACGGCTCCAAGAACAGAGGCAGGGTGGGGGAAGAGAGAAATTTTGGCTAAGCTGATTAAAAGGCAATTGTAACCCGAAAAAAACAGCTCCTAATTCCTCCTGTGTCTGAGGTCACTGCACATTCCTTGTAGACAGAGGACAATAATAAAAGAAGCCTGACTCTATCATCACCTCTGTCTCTGCTGTCAGTGTGTCTGTAAATGTTACCTGTATTTCCAGTGTGGTGCTGGAAAAGGACTGGGACAAGCCTCTGCACATTTGAACTCATTCCATTCCCCCAGGAAAAAGGTCTTCCTTGGCCTAGAGCCAGAAGCATGAGGCATCATTAAAGGAGAAAGTATCAAATAAAGAAGGAAGAATCATCAAGAAGTCTCTTGATAATGGTGGAGAGATAACTTGTAGGTTATGGAGATGGAACTGCTTTTGAAGCAACATCTGCACATGCTGCACACAGCGTCTAGCCAGACTGGGAAGCCCCATAGTTGGAAGCAGAGACCTGTCTGCTGTGAATAAGGAGGATTTCCATGGAGCCAGGAGACTCAAAGGTGTCCTGACAACCCAAAACCTGCTAACAGACATGAGCAGCAGCAAGGAATGACAGATCTCAAAAAGTGTGTTGAGAAAGCAATGAGAGGGGCAGAGGTCAGAGCAGACCTCACTCAGCCACCTGGCTGCACAAGTGGGTTAGCCAAACAGCCTCAGTAAAACTATTTTCTACTTCATTTGTAACCCTCAGAGGCCAATCAGGGAGAGGAGAGATTGTCCAGTTCAAATAATGCAAAACTTGATTTCTTTGAGAGAAAACTCCTTGACAGGCTTCTTGGCTCTGCTCAGCCTCTCACCAAAGCGAGTGGCCAGGAGGAGGAATAGGAGAGGTTTCCAGCAGGCAGCCTGTGCACGCCAGCCCTGTCCGTGCTACAGAGCAGCCCACGACAGACAACAGAGCGCTCCAAGTTTGCAGGAGCTGTTGAGATGTGGTGCACAGGCAGCCATGAGGCAGAGAGAGCCAGATCAGCAAATTAGCAGCAAGGGGAAAGCTGAATCCTCTGGCCTGGCTGAGGACCAGACAAGACCTGTTCTTGGCATAATCTGGTGCAAACAAGGACTCCCAGGATAAACGGGCAGTGGAACAACTCACACACATTTAGCTGGACTTCAGCTTGCAGGGCCAGATCAGTGAAAGGAAATCAGATACCCCAAGGGCTTGGGGAATTCGCCCCATCATTTGAGTTTTTCTCTGCAGCAGCCAATCAGGAAAGGAAGCAGCTGCTAGCAAGATAGACATTAATTGCCATGAACCCCATAAGCACAGATATGTCAAATGGAAAAGGTGACTCTAGTCTGGTCTGTGGCATTTTGGAACAATTAAAAATAGTGATAGATTTGGTTTGTAAAACAAGAGAATTTGGCAATAATGCAAAAACTAAAGAAAGCAGTTAAGTGCTGGTACAGTGAAAAAGTTTGCTATAAAATGTCAGCTTGTTATAATTGGAATCTGGGCCAGAACAATACATCACAAGAGCCTAGTAAAAAGCCTCTTTCCCAGTCTGAGGATTGCAAGGACACCACATTATGCCGCTGAATCCCAGAGATACACAAATGAGGCCCCAGGTTTTTGTTTAGATCCTCACAGTTGAAGAACAGAAGGAGGAGGCTGGTTACAAATCATCTGCGGGTATCTGTGAAATGCATGGAAAAAGTGGACACTGCCTCAAGGATAACCATTAATAGAGCAGACATGCTAAAAACAGCAAGGGGTAGACTGTCCAAAAGTGAGCCAACTAATTGGTCTCAAATGGAGACAGTGATAGAGAAACGTGCATTTGTCCAACAGTTGGGAAAGTTGGGTTTGAAAACTGGACATCTGGAATTTGAGCTTTATTTCTGGATAATCAAGATAGTGGATGAGCTAATAAACAGTTTGGATTTCATTATGCCTAATAGCTGAGTAAATGCCAGGAAACCATGTCTTACAAAGCCTGCCTGTGAAAATTCTTTTAAAATATGGATCACAGGTGAGTAAAATGACATGTAGACAACTGTTTTGCACAGAGCAGGGAACGGCACCATTATAAGTGACATGCTGTGGGGGCTTTTCAAACAAAAATATCACTTCCTAGAGGCTGAAACTGGTTTTGAGACTAGGATCTCAAAGGGATTTTAGCTGCTCAAGTGTTGGTATATGGGGAGCAGGAATCTGTTTCCCCTTGTGTGTTAGACATTTCTGATGATGAGCAAATAAAGGAGGAAAAAGAGAATAAGTGCCAGAAAGCATGATAAAGTAAACAGATGTAGCAAATATACAGACGAAAACTAGCAGGAAAAGAAGAGTGGAGGAAAATGCAGGGAGCTTGGTGTTCAGGGTTGAGGATGGCTTACAAACCTCTGCTGCTGAGGCTTCTGGAGTTGTCCTCCCTCTTTTGTGCCAAAGCAGCACAGGAGCGTGATATAGAACGGTGACCACAGAGCAGCCACTCCACTGCTTAACTGAAGCCAAGTACAGGAGATATTCTGGGCAGTTGGGAATTTCAGGAAGGTGAGACTGAGCTCTGACATCGCCTTGGGTATCACTGGTTGTTCAGAGGAAGGAGGGCAGCTCCACATCCTGTTCAAGTCTGCAAGGACCACTGCAGCCCAGTTTTCCCCTCTGGATCTGACAAACAGCTGTGGACCTCAGCAGGAAGATCTGTTACACAGTGGCAGAAGGAATCTCTCAGCGGCCACTGAATGTGGCTTCTTCCCCTCTGCCACAGGGCAAGGGGTTATACCTTGAGCACAGCCCTGCAGAAACACAAACTACTTTTAAGCACCTCCACATGGCACAGGCACATCCATGCTGTGGTGAGGTGCCCTGAGGGAGCTGCCTCCCCTGGCTCCTCGGTAGGGCAGTTCTGCTGCACACACCAAAACCCATGGTCTCTACCTAGGGGGTGTGAAGATGTCTGAGACAAGCTTAAGTCTATCAGGCTGCAATAAAACTCCAAAGAAAGGGAGTATTTCCTAATGAAAGAGCAGTTTGCTTTGGGCAGACGGGGAGTGAAGGAGAAGTTTCTGCTGACAGAATGACAGTGGAGAGGTCCTGAAACAGCCACTCCTCCTGGATGTGCAGGATCAGGGAGGACCTCGGCTCCTAACAAGAACTTTACTTCTAAGCTTGCAGATATTGCACAACGTCAGCTAGTTTGGGTGAACTTGTGGCAGAAAACAATTGCAATGGTCACCAGAACATAATTTAGTATTTGTGGAGTTACTAAGACTCTTGTGACCACTCACAGTTTGTTTTCTGGATTTTAAAATGCCTTTTATATAGGAAACAGATGTCAAGAGAAAATAAACTTCTCATTTAGAGACAGTATTGCTACAGCAACATAAAGGATTTGAAAGTGTCCTGATTGCAGCAAAACATTCAGGCTTCTGAGTTGATTTATTGTATTACTGAAGTACACCTTGGCTTAAAAGTTTTATTTGTATATTTTCAAGACTGATTGGATGGGAATAAAATAACTTTGGAATAACAAAGAAAATACTCTGATAAGAGGGCATTCCATAGTTATGTAAAAACTTGTTATTTACCTGTAACTGCTTCAAATATGATTGTGATAGATGCAATTTTTCTGTTTGTCTAGAACATACTCTTTAGACTACCACCATTACAGGCTCATGACACTGGTGAGAATGATTCAAAGGTGCTTTTAATGGATTAAATGTCGCTGCTGTCTTCCAACAGGTTTCTGTGGAACTCAGCCTCAACAGCTTCCATATGAACCATGGAAAATGCTACATAGGCATTTATGGAAAGACAAGTCTCTCTTGGTCTTATTTTGTGAAACTTGGGTGTTAGTAGGGACAGCATGTAGCAGAACAAGAAAAGAAATATCTTGACCGAAAAAACTAGGTGAAAAGCTCAAAAAAAAATTTTTTTTGGCCAAGTGTCCTGCAAAAGGGGAAAGGAACTATGAGCAGAATGCTGACCACCTGCTGTTTAATTCCTCCTGTGCTGAGGAGAAAAAACTTTGAGTGATCACTATCAATAAAGAGGCTAGCATAAACCCCATATTATTTAGTGAGCAATTTCTTTTCCCAACATATGCCACCTGCAGGACTGTGAGTTGCAACCACGCAGGTTAAAAGGGAATAGTCCTATTTTTTTCTTAAACATTTTTACAGTATCATTAAAGTTCATACATGGACTTTGCATGCAAGTATTCAGCAGACTTATTTATAACATTGTCTTTAAAAACCCTCTTCAGGTACATAACTCCATGTCAAACTCCCTCAAGCCAATCAATCTCCGTTATAAAATGAACTGGTTGCTGATAGAACTACCACTCACTTTTTTCCCATCAAAAAGAACAGCCAAGCCCTGTTTTCTGTAGCACTATCTGAGGCACGGCAGGAACCTGTCCTTTTCCAAAATGAGGGGATGTGCATCTGTGTGCTGACAGTAACTGTGTTGTCTAGGAATTCTTTCAAGCCACTGAAATTACTTCAATAAGCTCCTTTATTTCCAGCTTCACCTCCCTTCCCCTGTAAAAAACCACCAAGTGTCAGAGTTGCTTTAAAAAAATCAAACACAAACTTACATATTACCTTTGTGCCTCTGAGAATGATGGTTGTGTGCTATAAGATGTGGCAAGCTCATGCTAAATCAAAAGGACACTCTCTCCATGGCACATACATTATTCTACTCTACTGAGTAACTATATCATCTGCCCTCTACAGATTCTTTATGGATAACAGAGATGCTACTTCTGGCCAGAGCAACTTCACTACGGAGTCGTAGTTTCCAGGGATGTGTAATCATTTACACCTGTGCAAAGTAGATGTAAACTCACTTTGCACTCACTTTACACAAGGTGGAAATGACTGCACGAGGTGAGGGGCAGTGGAGAATCAAGCTCATAATGACTGCAAAGTGCTTAAGCAGGGTATGATGGAGACCAAGAGAAGCACATGGGATACAGTGATCAGTAGGCAAGCAAATGTCAGCGGCGGTTTTGGGAGTCTATTTTCCCTCATTGTGCCAGCAGTGTCTATTATTTGCAGTGGAATTCATCCGTGTGTGCCCAGCGGATAATAAATCAGCTGCTGTGTGAAAGCAACAGGCCTGCCTGCTCCAGCTCCCTCTGGCACTGCTGTTGGGCTCCAGCTGCAGCAGGAAACCTATGCTGCCACCCGGGCTGGAAGACGCATGGTTGTGAAATCAGTTCACATGGAGAATCAAGCTAAGCCTAGGGGCTTTGGCTTGGTTTAGGGCATGTTTCTTGTTGTGAGTTGAACAGCTTATCCAAAAACCTGGCTGGAGCACTGCTGAAATAGTACAGGTGCTCCTAGCCTTTTTTGTTATATTGCCTCCTAAAGCTGCCCAAGAGCTAAGGAGTGCAAGAGCTTTCAAAGGAAACTTTACTTTTTATGAGCTGTTGGATAGGACAGAGTAGACAGATCTAAAATTAATCTGCTGCCCTTTGTCAGATCTCTCTGACCATAAGGATAAAGACAGTAATTACCTCAATGGGCTGTCTGGGGGATGTTGGAGAGAAATTTTTTCATGCTGGATTTTTTAGCTTGAAGATTAGGGTTTATATAAAAACTTTGCCTGGTAGTCTGAAAAAGACCTTCTGAAATGTGTTCCTCTTAGCCTTACACCTGCCAGCTTTCTTCACTCTTCTTTCCCTAGCCTACTAATAGTGATGGTAAATGCATCCAGAGAAATACAGTTGCTATAAAGTACCGAAGTTTCTGTGTAGCATGACATAAAATTACTGAATGTGAAATAAAGTATGTGTGTTATTTTTCCAAGGGACTTTTAAAATGTGCTTCTGGATATATGTGAAAATATAAAATACTGCTCACAAAAAATTAAAGCAGAAAGCATACACTCGTGAAGGAAAACGACTTCATTTGTTACAGCTATCTTTTCAAGGCAAAGCAATCACACCCTGTGTGACAGGCTGGAAATCTACGTGTCCCCACTGATTTTGCTGTGTTTGCAGTACCTGGTGTGAGAGAGAGCTGGCCATCAGTGCAGGAGTGTTTCCTCATGGCTACAAAGTATTGCAGAGCCTGCGCTCAAGTCAAGCCCAACATTCATTCACATCCCATGACAATCAGTCTAAACAATTCACAAGCGAGATGATGACAGCTAGGACAAGGGATCAGTTTTAGTTTTAAAACAAGCAATTTTGAGCACATGATTGTGGCAAATAATCCAAGCAGTCTTTTATTTAATGAAAGCACTTACCAATGACAGCATCAAAGGTGTGGTGGCAAGGGAGGGTGGGTGAAGGGAGGGTACTGACCCATCGCGGGCCCCTATGGGCTGGGAAAACCAGACTCTAGAAAGAGACAACTGTCTCAATTCTTACATTAACAATAGAGTGAAAGAAGCCTTTATTTTCAGGAACAGGATTGAGCAAAGGACTTTTACCCTCTATTCCTGTTTTCCTAGTAAGTTATGAAATATTTATCTACCCCAAATCAGGTACCCCCAGTGGCTTCTTCTGTAATGGACTTTTAGGGGTCTTTTCAGCATGAACTATGATTAACAGAAAGATTAGCTCTCTTTAGGTAGAGCACGAGCATAAGGGCTGTTCTGGGGCCTCCTTCCCTCAAGTGACAGCAGTGCCAGGCAGTGCTGCCTGAGCTGGCTTTCCAATGGGGTAGCACATGGAGCCAAGAGCCAGCCCCCACACTGCCCTGGTACTGGGCTCCTGGAGCCCGCCAGCAGCATCCCTGCACATCACCTCACCCGCGGGGGTTGCAGCGGTGGGAGGATGGAGGGGAGCAAGCTCAGCTTCTCATGGCTGTTCCACTGTGCTATAGCATGTGGCCGGAAACTGTGGTACAGTGCAAGGCCACCACTCAGGGGTAAAGCAGCTGCTCAGATGGGAGCTGCAAGGGCCTGAAGTTCCTTCAGCCACTCTACTTAATTTTCTTCACCTGCAGTCCCAGATGCAGCACACTCAATGTTGCCTCAAGCGTGTGGTTCTTCACAGTATGGGAACAACTGTGAAATTTCTGTGTCTGGCTGGGTTGAAACCCCCAGAGGCAGCTGAGATAGGATGTGGGCTACTTCACCACACTTGGCCTTGTCATAGGATCCCTCCACTGCCTTCTCAGTGACAGCTGGCATCTGGTGCCTACTGTAGTGCCCTACTAGTCACGGTCCTTGGTGTGCACAGTCCAGCTCCTGTGAAGGACAGTGGAATACTGTGGATTTATCAGTTTATCTCCTACTCAAAAGCCCTCAATTATAAAGAAAGATTGACAGCAGCCTGGTATCAGTGGTATCTTCTATGCTGCTGCTATGAAACCGTTTTCTTCTTCTACCCAATCACCATGAAATTTGCTGATATTCGCTGAAGATGTATTTAAGGTACTAAAATACACTTTCTTTTTAAGTGTTTGGGTATTTTTTCACCGAAACTTACCTAAAGCGGTGGTGGATCCTATATTATTTTATTATTTTAAAATCTAAAGCCAAGGAAGATTTAAATAGCTAAGTCTAAAACAGGTTATCTTGAAAATGGTCCCTTATTAAGAGACCCTCATAGTGCCTAAGTCTCCTCTTCAGCTCTCATTTGTTTTTTTGGTACCCCAAGGAACCAACTTAGGTCAGTCCTAACTTATACCTAAAACCATTTGGGACCCCGGGCTTGACTATTTTCTAAGTCCCCAGAGGATTCCATGTGCTCTCATATATGCATACCAGATAATGCTTCAGCACAAAATCATGGGAAGTTCTTTTCTTAAAACATATCCAGCAATATGACCACTGACACTTCCACCTAGTCCAGTGGTGAGAGCATTTTTCTGGGAACTGGAGGACCAGGCCGCAATGCTGTTGTGTTCTCTCCCATGAGTGTGCAGGACCACCAAGAGCGCTGTGTGGTCACCCTGCTGGGAGGGTCACTCAGTTCCTTCTGCTGAAATGGAGCATTCCTTGTGGGAGGAAGGTACAGAGGGGGTCTGTGAAGGAGAGATAGAAAGGTAGAAGGGAATGGGAGCACAAGGCAGTGAGCAACTCTGGGAAAAGAAGGGTCACGTCCTGTCCCTGGAAACTCCTTGGAAGGGAAGGGTGGGAAGCCCACGTGCCCTTCTCCCAGCAAAGTGTCCCAACCAGTGGTGGTAGCCTGCACCTTCCCTGTGGGACAACAAATGCCTCAAAGACTGTGTGCCAGATGCAGAGCTCCATGGAGCCTTTCATGCCTGCACTCTGACAGCCTCTTCAGAGCTCCCCACACCAATGGGAAGCAGCTTACTGCAACTGCCTTATGCAGTTATTTACTTTATCACTCATGCCTTTGTATATTCCTCATGTTTTAACTATGGAAGCAGAACAAATTGATCATGTCAACCTTTCTCTCCTCCTTCCTGTTATCCAATTTGCTTCTAGAGGCTTTCTCCCCACTCTTGAAGGCAGCTATAGCATATTAACATACTGGTCTTCAAGTGTTTCCATTTACATCTTCTTTTTCCCCAGTTAGACACTCAGCAATCTATAGGGGAAGCATCCAGCATGCCCAGAAAGCACAGCAGAGTGGAGAGTTTTGCTTCTGTGACCGGCTCATGTGTAGGAACAGATCCACTTAGTCTGGAATCATCAACGCTGACTGCACCCAGCACACACAAGTGACCACATATCTCTGCTGTCCATGCCTGCAAAAATCAGGGGTTGTCTGTCTGAGTTGGTATTTCTCTCTTGTGCCTCCTGTCTCCCTTTGCTCTGCTCTGGAGGGTCAGTCAGCACAAACTAATGGACTTTCCTTTCTCGGTGGGTTCCTTGTTTCTATCTGCCAATGCCGCATTTAGAAATTACAATTTCTGAAAAGCTTTCATGAGCCTGAAACTGAGCAGATCAAATGGGGACCATTGAACTCTAATGCATCTATCAGCTCAAAGAGTACCTCTTTTTCACCAGTCTCTTACCTGTCTTAAAATATATTTTTACAAATGACTGTCTACAAGCATGTGTGGGTGCAAAGGCAACAATGCAGTCTGAGAAAAACCGGCTCCTCTGGTCCCCAGCTTGGCTGCCTCATCGTTTGGTTGCACTTGGACTGCCTGGTTCTGATCCTGTTTGGCTCAGGCAGGTCTGAAAATGCTGTCCTTTATTTTTTTTTACCAAATCCACTGCTAAAGTCCAGCAATCACTGACATCCAGTGGCAGCCGAGGATAATTACAAATGTTTACTTTCCGAGAGGCTTGTTTGTTACTTGGGGAAGAACCAGTTACACTAAAGGTTTATTTTTGAACTCTACAAAAGGAGGATAAGTCAATTGAAGTAAAATACTGCTTTCGTTAGGCAGGAGAGGGCAGGTACCTGAGAACCAGTATTGAAAATCATCTCTGTGTTTCCTACATGACGGGGTTCCAAGTCTAACTGTGCTGCTGTGAAGTTTGGGAGTAACCCCAGAGGGCAAACTGAGTTCTGCCTTTTGGAAACTGCAGTGAGACCAGACCTGAAGTTTCCTGCCTCAAGACGTTTTGGGTGGAATAAAATTAAGCCTTGAGCAACAGTGACCCCACTATGTTGGTCTAATAAAAACACTGTGCTGCAGGGTGAGCCCTTCAGCCTCTCCCCAGTAAGGTCCAAGTACCAATTAAATCCTCTGGTGGGTGATCCTGCCTGAAGAAAACAGCATCAAAATTACAGTTTTTGCTTAATTCCATTCAGCACAGATAATTAACAATTTCTTCATGCTTGAAGTGGGGTGGGAGGGCATTATGTACATTTTTTATTACAGTGCAAATACTACTTGTTCCTAAATACTTGTTTACTCAGCTTTCTTTTTGCATAAAACTGTGTGGGCTATTGGACAACTGCTGAGAGTTACCTAGTTTTTTGGTTTGGCTTTTTTTCTATGCAGTCACTCTCTACAGTGTCTGACAGCATTCAGGGAAGGCTTAGAAGTCATTGTAAGGAAAAAAGGTCAGATCCCCACAGAAAGCATGGAGGTAAGTCTTTGAATGGCACAGCCAGGCCTAATTATTACAGGAAAAGTAGATTCATCAGTGAAAGCATAATTATGAGACTAACTTGTGTGCAGGACCTTTTTGATGCTTTTTTCTCTTTTTTTTTTTTTTTTTTTTTTTGTGGTGGGAAGGAGTAGGGTAATAAAACGAAAAGAATAAAGTCGTCTTACTTTTATATTTATTCCTATAATTCTTTCAAGTGTATTAGAGCAGAAGGTAAATTTTGACAGGCATAAAATACTTCCACTGCAGCAAACTTTAATGGTTGCTGACATCACCATAATTTAAACTTTGGGCCTTTGTAAACAGTTTGCACAGAATGCCTTGTAAGCAATCTGAGCTCATTGCAAGGGCTCCAGCATTTTCTGAATGCACGACTTCATCTGTCTTTTCCCCTTCAGCCTCCAGTCCTTTCTTTACTGTTTCCACCCCTTCTAATACCTCTCACAGAGAGAATACCCTTACAACTTTTTTGGCAGTCACCACAGGCCCCTTCTCACTGACATGTTTCAATAGTATCTCTTGGAACTTTGGCCATAAACAAGACCCCATTGCAGGGCATTAGCCATATAACAGATGGTCTCCAAGGCCAGGGGTTCAGAGGTGGAGGATGCACCCAACAAAAAGGGGACCCATAGCTCATGCTAAGATGTGGCTGGCATTTGAGGCCACTTTCACTTATGTGTCCTGCTCTAGGGGAGGAGCTGCCCTGAGGAGCAGCAGAGAAATCTGGGAGGAGAGAAGCAGCAGCACATCTTAAAGTGACAGGTTTAAACGTAATGAAAAAAAGGAATTTCACTTCCTTCTCTTGAGTTTGTTAGATTTTGTTTTGTGTCCTTTGCCCATGTGGGTCGGGTCATGGCTGAAAAAGTGGGAGAAAGGAGTGACAACACCTTCCCTGGATCATCTTGACTGACAGTGCTAGGATGGGAGCAAGGGCTCTCCTCTTCCTCTGCCTCACCAACAGTGAGAGCCATTACATGCTCATGGACAGCATTAAGAGAAAACTGCAATGACCAGGGACGTGCTCAGGAAGCTGAAGGAGCTGAGCTTGCTCTGAGGCTGATAGAAGTCTCCGCACAGGGTCACTAATGAAGGATTGCTCTGCCCGTGTTCAGGGAGAAAGCCAGAATGTCTTTTCTGATACTGAAATAAAGCAGTCCCCTTTCAGAGAAGTCAGGAAAGTAATTGTTCATTCCTCAGGTTGAGCCGCACATATGCGATCTCTTTGTTAAGCAGCTTTCTAAATTTTTGCGCCTTGGCTCTTCCAGTTGCAGCCTGTGTGATTGCCAGCCCTGAGCACCGGCCAGGAAACCCCAACCCCAGCCCAGAAGGGGCGAAGGCAGCACGGCTCTTACAGCCCAGACACGGCTATAAATGGGTTGCTGGTTACAGCCACTGGGGAAGCAAGGGGGGGGAAAAAATCCACTTCTTCCCAAATCCAGGTTCTAAAATTCAATGCAGGTCCTCTGGTTATAGAGCATGCAGAGACCTTAATTCTAAGAGAAGAGCAGTGTGTGGAAAAGGAAGGGAAGCCTTGGTGGCTACTGCTGGCAAAGGCAAAGGTGAGATGGACGAGCAGAAAAACACTTTTTCTTACACAATCACTATCAGCCTCAATGTCATCACGCTTTAGGTAAACATGCAGAAAGCCCAGAAGTGCAAAGGAACAGGGTAACTAGATCAGATAGAAGGGAATTAAATTTGTGGCAAGCTAAAACCAAAGCCAGATCTGTTTGTGGTATTGAAATAACTTTGCTACTGCCTTGAACACCACCCTTCAGAGTGGAGGCGTTGGAGTGTGGTGTGGGGGAGACTGGATAACAGATGTCTTACAGATACCTGTCCCTCTTCTGCATGGTCAGATCTGCAAAGTGGCAGTCTGCTTCTAGGATCTGGAAGTGTTGTTTAGGTAACAAAAACTCTGGTTCCCATCTAACTTACAGCTTGCAAAGTCACCATATATCTGTGTAGTTTTGATATAAAACACCACCATGACAGCAAAATATTTTATACTGGTTTGTACAGGCATAAGGGCTTCATTGACTTAGGCTGAGAAGAAATGAAGGGTGAGAAGCCCTTCTCCCATACCACTATCTGTGCGTTGAGAGTTCTGGACTGGAGGAAGGCAAACAGCATTGCTCAATTCATTTCCATTAGAAATTGAATGGGTTTTCACATTCCTGGATAGCACATGACAGGAGGTATTGGCTCATAAGGAGCTATTTTGCAATTTAACCATGACTGGCTGAAGGATTTGGAAATAAGAAGTGTTTTTCCGCATGGACGCTATTGAAACGTGAGCCTGAAAGCTTGTCCAGCCAAAGGCTGGGATTCACACCTTTCTTTCTGTACCTTTATTTCTTGGTCCTGCCAAGGCTGGGTATTATCTGTCTGATAGTTTTAAGACTACAGAAGGCCTTGGCTGAGCTGAGGGAATCTGTCTGAAAGCAAATCATAATATCAGGGTTAAGAAACAGGCAACTTTTGTTGCTGGTGCTGTTTTCTTCAAGAGGTTTCTCACTGTTGTGTGCTGAGCATCCCAGGCCAGTGGCTTAGGTACCAGGCTGCTAGACAACACATTAAGGAGTGGCAGATGGGGCCAAAAATAGCTTTTCTGCATGACAATTCTTCCTAACACACTGTGTGACTGGTTCCTGTCTTCTGTGACCACAAAAAGTCCTGCTCAGGTTCCCAGCATCTACTGCTTTAGGGAGATCTAAAAATGTCTTTCTCAGGAGGAAAAAAATGGTTATTTCACATTTTATGTGGAAACAGAAAAAATGACCCCGCAAGATCTCTGATCCAGAACATCAGTTTTGAGGCTGTTTACCTACTTTGAGGAAGACACGTGTTGAAGTCCCTGTTCTTTGTCAAATGAAGGGTTTTGAAGTTTTTGCCTCCTTCTATTCAGCAAGAGAATAGTTGTTTGCTGGCTAGTGCCTCTTGTGAACAGCTCCACAGACAGACACCCAGCTTGCAGCTTAGCAGTTCAGTTTTAATCTTTACTCTGGCTAATCCTTGCACAAAGCAGAACAGCTTTAATTGCAGATGATGAGCATCAGAGAGTGAACCCCAGCATTTCTGGCAGCCAAGAACTTGTTTGGGATTTGCCACAGAGATGAGCAATTTGAGTTTTCCTCCTCCGTATGTTTAACAACTATTATGGCCTGCTGGGCTTTTCTGAAATACAGCTGCCTGCCTCTGACCAGAAATTTTGTCATGGATCTGAGAAGATACCCCATGCAGTCAGTATTTTCCTCTTGCTTTGTCCCAGGGCTGCTGCTCTGGGTGAGCGCTGTTAGCACGTCAGGACTCAGTAGCGGAGAACATTCCATTCCTGCTGTCCTTGTCAGGACCACAAAACTGGAATGATAATTTAAAAAATTTCTTTGGCTCAGACTTGGAGTTTCAATAATTCTCGAATTTTCAGCAAACCAAGAACCTGCACTGATTGAATGGGTCATCTTGTTTCCCGGTGTGTTTTTTTAAAATAGCACCACTGAGACATAGCAATAGCGATGGAAACACAGATCCATGCACCTTTCACAGCGTATGGGATAGCATCTCTCCTGCACCAGCCTCCAGAGCTGAAGCCAGGAGGTTTGTATGAGGAGGGGAGGAGGGATTTTACATTGCTATGACTAACAAAGAACCGAAGCAGGTCTGTGTGCAGCACACCCTAGCCATGCACCATAGGAGACATGGGGGTAGAGCACTTCCAGAATCCCCTCTCCTTGGATTTGACATACATCACTACGTATCTGTTGGAGGAGGAAGAAGTTGGGTTTGCCATTCTCACACTCTTTGATTGTTGTTTGGTGGGACAAAGCAGCACACCAGCTGACAAACCTCAGATGTTCTCAGTTCCCTCTGCATGAAATTTACCATGGAAAGGTTAAAAATTATCTCACCACTTCATATTCCTAATTCTTTTGGGTTGACAAAATTTGCTGTGCTGCTATTTCTCTCTGGATTTTTTTCTTGTTTTGGGCAAATAGGTGAGATATGGGGTGGGAAATCCCTCAGCCTACTACTTACGAGTCTACACACAAGGATGGGGTAAAATTTGGAGGACAAGCAGTGGGAAAGACCATCTCCAGTGACACACATTAAGGGAAGAGTGGATTCATGTGACAGAAGACATATTTTCTGTTTTGTTATTTTCTTTCTGAGCCTACTCAGTGCAACTGTACTCAGAGGCTTATACTATGCCATGT
The DNA here is from genome assembly GCA_013399195.1 of Dicrurus megarhynchus. Lineage (NCBI taxonomy): Eukaryota > Metazoa > Chordata > Aves > Passeriformes > Dicruridae > Dicrurus > Dicrurus megarhynchus. Next base: position 84,512 of record VXAD01012653.1, on the reverse strand, counting down.
TTGAGGGGAGGGAAATAAAGCAAAAGGATTCTCCATCTCCTTGGGGTTGGGAGGCAGCTTGGGTTTTCTGTGGGGTGGCTGGGGCAGCATTCAAAAGGTCTTGTGGACTTCGCATGCTCAACTTCTTCAGCATACTAACTTGCATCCACTGGCTAGTCTTTATGAAGCATTTAATTCTGTAGTTTTAGAGCTGTTGAAAAAGCAAAAGGAAGATTTATAACAACATTTGCTAGCTCTAGGCCAACTGGTTTGGCACAGGAAAGAACTATGTTTTTCAGAACAGCTTTTCAACATTCCACTGTTAGCTAAAATGTATGAAAATTACAGTTTTTAAATGACCAGATGTTTTTGCCGAGAAAGAAATAGATTGCCCGAAAGGGGAAGATGAGGCCTGAACTCGGGCTTCTATGCTACTACTGTCAACTTTTCAGCTAATGGATGACCTACTACCATCTAAAACTACTAAATTTGTGTGATTAATGCTGCTAAATTGCAGACACAGTATATTTATAATTTCCTCTGTCAGCTTGATACCATTTGTGCAGCATCACTTTAAAAGGTGAAGGAGAGAAAAGGAGATTAATCTGGTGTCCTTGTACAGAACAATATGGCATAGCTCTCCTCTAAGCAAAGCTTTCAAGTGAATTAAACTAATGGTTTCATCTGTTTCATTTCCAGCTCTATTTTTTTAAAATCAAGAACAGCAGATCCTTTCCATGTTGTCTGCTTCTCTAGACAGAAACTGAGACTCGAAATGTTCTTGCTTTTGGCTTCAAATTGCTCAGTACAGCACAATCATCCAGCACTTGATTCATGTGACTTATCAAGAGCATGGGGATCTTATTTTAGCCACCCATAAGAGTCTAATTGGACTGGCCTGTGTTAAAAATCTGTGCTGGATTGATGGGATTCTCCAAATGCTTTTCTTATTGCTCTGTTGAGCAGTTACCAGTCAAACGAGATTAAGAACAAAGAGAAGATGTGACGGTCTTGGGTTGCAATCCTCCTCCTTACTTTATAGCCATTGTTTAAGGTGTCCAAAAGAAATCCCGTAATAGAAAAGCTTTTTGCCTCTTCTCCTTCAAAGCAGACACTTGTTAAGGGGGCAATTAAATGAAGCTGAAGATGGTGGAGGAATTATTGAAACTACAATTACGGCTGTGCAATGTCATTCTCCAGTGGAAAGGAGCCAGTTCCTTTGCAAGGCCCAGCTGGCTGCCTCCACTCCCAAATACCAGGAGTTCTTGTGTTGCCACCGCTGCACTATAGGTGGGACCAGGAGCACCCTGAACTTCCTACTAACCCCACAAGGTGCAGCTCAACCCTTGGCAGGAGAAGCCAGGGGCAGTCAGCACCATGGGGATCAAGCCCAGAAAGTCTGCTTCTGCTCCTAAAAAGGCATCATCATCTGGCTCTGCTTCTCTTCTAAGAGAGTTGACAAAAAAGCTTCTTAAAAATCTGTTTAAAATTACATATTCTCTGCTAGAGGGTTTGCTAAGCTCATTATAGAAGTGGAATGAAATTCCACAGCACGTTTAGCATTTTTCTTGTTCTTATTTTCTGAGCTTTTCCAGCCTAATAGAGAATGACTGATCCTACTGGTGATCTGAGAGAGACACAGTGGAGGAATCACAGCAGGCTGAGCACCATAGCAATACTGTGACTACCAGTTTGGCTACTTCATTGTGCAGGCTGATCCAAGGAGGGATTAAGAGGATTTTTTTTTCCATTTTTTAAGTTGAATGGGCTGGGATGAAAGCCTTTTACTGCATTTCTGAACAAGTCAGGATATTTAGAAAAGCAGTAACAATGGACTGCACCAGACTTGGACTTTGAGCAATATGAAATCATTTTCCATAGGAGACTGACTGTATGAAACCACCCAGCTTCCCTGTCTTTGATCCTTTAGTGGTCACTGATGACCTCTCATCTTTCTCTGTTCCTTAAAGCCTTCTGCAAGGAGCCACCCTGCCGCTGTCTGGCAAGTAATGGGAAAAATGCAGGCCTGGAACGTGTGATTGCCAGGATGTATTAAAGTCTGAGGGATGTGTCGTGGTTCAGATCAAATACAAATCAACCATAAGCCATGGCTTAAATTTAGATTGACCTTCACCTTCTGACATGTTTGAAAATGATTGATGGTTTTTCATTTATTCCTCCACCCCCCATCCTCCCCAGCCCTGATTCCTAATTAAGGACAGAAGCAAAGGGAACAACTAATTGTTATCACCAGTTTGGATTTCCAGACTAAGAAACGTCAGTTCAGGGAAATGTTGTCCAATTGTTTTGCTAAACTGACCCACAGCCAGGAATTTTCAACGCTGCACTCATTGCTAATCTGTATGCATCAAATCATGCACATTTTTCTCTTTTAGCACCTACCACTTGTGCCTGAGGACTGTTCAGGTCTTGACCAAAGCTTCTGCCATAGAGGCGGGATTTCTCTTTTCCACTAGCACAGAGAGTGCAGGCGAGGAGGGAGTAAGCCTCATATTTAATGACTGATGCCTTGTTGTGGATTGCTGACTTTTAGTTCCTGCCACCACAGCCACCTGCAGACTTTGTTGACACTTTTGCAAAACCAAGGCCTCAGTACCTCAAAGATATTAGCTTTTGTGACCCTTTGAAGGCTACTGCTATTTAGATAACTTCACCCGTATATCTGCTGCTTGATATGTACTTGTTCTGTGCAATTAAGGGCTTTGCAATTGCCTCACTTAAATTGGGCATAGTTTTACAAAAACTATTACCATGGCTGTACAAATGGCTAAGCAAGTGCCCAATTCAGCAGATTGAAAAGGATAAAAGAGCCCCTTGATTTGGAGCAAGCAAAATAGTACAAAATTTTGTGATTAAACATCTACTGCAGCTCCTGCAAATTTGCACAGTAGCGTGGGCACATATGGAAGCAAAGGTTCATCAACTGGCTCCCAGAGGGGAGGAGAAGGAGGGTTTGTCTTCTTCCCTCCCTCCCCCTGTCTGTAGCCCAGCAGTTATCTCAGCTGGCTTATGTTATAAATGACCCAACTTCAAATCTTGCCTGTCTGATTTGGAGGGCTCCAGAGGCTTACCCCAACTTTTAGCTTCTTTCACAAGGAATACCAGACATCCACACCAAGCAATTATTTTATATAGTTTCCCTTTAGGTCATCTTGCAGCAGGAGGCCCACCCTGGGAATCACTCCAGTCCTAGCACATGGGGACTCTCAACAGGCCAACACACTGAAGGACTGTTTCTGCTTTAGGCACTAGCAGCAGCAACCTGAGCCAATAAATCTTCTATCCTTTACAAATGAAATATCGACCAGAAAAACCCATATGAAACCTTATCTCAAAGTAGGTCACCACTAGGTTGATTATCAGATGTATTAAAGTCCATTTTTGTGCTTAATTGTACTTATCAGAAATCTACCAGATTAAAAAATAGTGGAAAGTTCTTTTTCAATATGTAGATGGGAAAGGTGTCAGAAAGACAACAGATACTGCCAGCAATCACATGTAAAAATTTGGAAGCACATTACACCTCTAAATGAAGCATGTCTGTTAGTGTTCACACACATCAGTGTCTGAGTTTATGTTTAAAGACCATAAATAATTATGCAGCCAAAGTAATAAAGCACATGCACGCTACTAACACAGAGACAGTATGACTACAGCAGTCCAAACTGTCAGGTATAGTTTACAACTTCACAAAACTTTGGAAACAACAACTGTGAAAACTGGCTATCCACATGTAGCAGAAATTTCTTCTACTGGCTGAGATCAAGCACAGAGCTGAATCCCACATGAGTATTTTTGTGAGTATCCACACTATAGGTATACATGCATGTGTTTATATGCAGAAATAATAAGACCAACAAAAATATTTTTTTATTTTGACATTTTCTAAAGCTTATTTAGGTTTTTCTCTAATGGATGTAATGAATAACAAACAAAGCAATTTAAATCATTATCAGGGTAATCCACTACCATTAAAGTTTTGAATAATGTCCATAGTTTTAAAACACATTTAGCAAATTATGACCAATACACTTAAATTCAGCCTATTGGTCAGTACATATGGAAGATAACTTTTATTTATACTGATATCATACAAATGAATTGCAAAGGAAGACAGTATAGTCAGATTACTCTGTGTGAATGAGATTATATTTATGAAAACACATACATATATATATATACAGTTAAAATACTATGTACAAATAAATCTCAATAAATTCTGTCAAAATCTAAATCTTTTCTAATGTATTCTTTGGAACAAAACATACAAACTTCAGCTGTGAGCTTGACCTCAACCAATGGAAGAGATTTGTTGATACTCTCAAGTAGACATTTTCACAGTTCTCATTTCCAAACTTCTGCAAAGTAATAAATGACATCTGACAATTATTACTCACTTGCTGCATTTCAAAATTGCTTTGTTCAGAAATCAAATTAAGATTGTGAAGTGGCACAATTCAGTGGCACAAAGTGTACTTTGTCATTACTTCAGATTACAATTTTTGTGTAGGGCATTTCTATTTTAGTGTTTTGAGTTATCACTGTTTTTTAATTGTTCATGTGATAAGTAAAACCAACCAGATTCACAATTGACTGTGATTCTGTTGAAGACAGAAGAGCTTCCTCCCCCAGCCAGCTGAAGGCTCAGGATATTTCTGAGCAGACAGCATCAAGTTAATTGTAAATTTAGAGGTAATTCCCTAATATTTTATTGGTTTGGTTCTGTAAAACATGCAAAAATTATGCCCATCCTCAGTATTCATTTTAACACTTTAGAATATTTTTAAACACATATATTTCTGTTTGTTGGTTTCAGTTTCCCTTGTTCAGTACTTGAAATCCTCGGCTGAGATTTTGAGGGGAAAGGGTCAATTCCCATCAGCTACAGTGTTCTTTTTTTCTAACCAAAGGACAAAATCTCCATCCCTCTCAAACCACTGAAGGTTCAGGTTCTAGGCCAGAATCTGATAAGCAACGTGTTTGATGTTAATCATGTTCTCTTGGGTCTCTCTGTTGATCTGTTTCCGTGGGAGACAGGGGGACCATCATAAATCAGCGGCTTGCCTGGTGCTGTCCAAGGTAACGGCGTCCTGCCCTGCTCGGCTGCACCCAGGGCTGTTCCACGACACACAACTCAACACAACTGGGTGCTGCACTGCTCACACAGCCAGGGACAGCACTGCTTCATCAGCACTGCTTCCATGTTCTTTGGACTTGAGTAGCAAAGTCATGACCAGAACCTCTTCCTCAGTTCTAAAGGCAAGACAACATGCATAGACCCAAGTACCAGCTTTTCAACTTCTGTGAACCTTAACAGGCCCCCTCAAAACAACCCAAACCAAGCAAAGGTTAATATCTGTGTTTGAAGAGCCTGTGAAATTTTGGCAAATGTCTAATCACAGTAATTCAAAATGCATCATACATTATTTTAAGCTTCTTTAAATTTCCCAGAAACATGTCTCTTTGCTGTCTCAGTAAATCTGGTAAAGTCAAAATTGCAGGGACACAAAAGTTGCATTCTTAACAGAGACTGCGTGCAACCACAGAGATCTACTTGGCAGGAAGGGAGAAAGAGAGATCTGTGTGTATGCTCGCATACACCTTCACTGTTTCAGGCAATGTATAATAATTTCCCTTGTGAATAGCTATAAAGTTATTGTAGCATTAAAGCTGGATAGACCTACAGTAATGGTATTTCCTGACATTTCCAAATGTTAAAAGGTCAACAAAAACAGTACGTATGGAAACAATCTCTTGTCATTACATTCTATAGCATGAATTAAATAAACATTTCCTCTTTTTTCTCCCCTCTCCTGTCATTCAATGTAGAAATCTAAACTATGCCATGAAAATAGCAGGAAGGCAGTAAGAGTTTAAATTAAAGAAGAATTCAATAAAAGCAATCTATTCAGTTTCAGTCAGATCCACTTTTTCTTCACTTACTAAACAGTAATGAAATTACAGCAGTAACCACTGACTTAAACATGAATCTGTCCAGAGAAACTCTTCCTCAAAAGGAAACTTCTAGTAGCAAGAGCCACCCATCCCTAACCAGTACACAGACTGTTAACACACTATGTTAACTGCCTTTGCTTTACACATTGTGCAAGAGCAGAGGTCCCAGTGAAGCATTAAAGTTCAGACACTGCCTTGTACACACTGACAAGCCCATCAACAATAACTTTTCAACTGCTTTATGAATCAGGATCCAGTAGGATCCAGCTGCTCCTAACATCAGCCTTAATCTCAATAGGTCACACATTAATAGACAGCTCAATGTTGGGATGGTCAGCACAGATGGGCAATGCCCATAAAATCATAGAATCATTTAGATTGGAAAAGACCTCCAAGACCATCAAGTCCAAGCTATGACCGAACACATCAGCTAAACCAAAGCACTGAGGGCATCCATATTTCTTAAACACCTCTGAGGATGGTGACTCTACCACTTCCCTGGGCAGTGCACTCCAATGCTTAATCCTCCTTTCTGTGAAGAAATTCTTCCTGAACTTTCCCTGGCACAACATGAGGCCGTGTTCTCTTGTCCTGCCACTGGTTGCCTGGGGGAAGAGGCTGACCCCCACTTGGCTACGATCTCCTTTCATGCAGCTGTAGAGAGTGCAAGGTCTTCCCCCTTTTCTCCAGGCTAAACACCCCCATCTCCCTCAGCTGTTCCTCATACAACTCACTCTCCAGACCCTTCACCATCTCTGTTGCCCTTCACTGGACATGCTCCAGCATCCCAATGCCTTTCTTGTAGTGAGGGGCCCAGAATTGGACACAGGACTCAAGCTGAGGCCTCACCAGTGCGAACACAGAGGGAGTCACAGCCTGACTATCTGGTCCAGGAGAGAAATGCAGCTATTTTTGCAGCATGGATCTGCACAGAGAGCAGAGGTCGCCCTTTCTTAATAGCTTCTTGTATTGCCAGACAGCATGGATAATGTCTTCAGTGTGCTAAGCTGTAAATGTTATTTCACGTAAAATCTTGGTGGACACAATGATGATCTGCCAGAGCATGACTGGGCTAAAACAGCAAAGCTGTGACTTATCTGACCTGATATTGTAGTCCTCAGTCATCTGGTAGGCTGGAACAAGAACAACTAAAAGACAGGTTCCATGAAGAGCTGTCAATAAACTTTGAACCAGAGTGTTGGCAGCAATGCTTACCATAAAAGCAATAGCACTCTGAAGTTCCCTTAAGCTGGGTAAAAACAGAACCATTCTGGATGATGAAACTGAAAGGCTCTGAACAGAAAACGAGCACTGCAGTGCAAGAGGAGTGGGGATGTGTATTGACTAGGGAGAATGAGAGACTGACCTGGTGTAACACCCTGGAGACTCTGCTGTATTCAGGATACAGATGTAATGTGCAGCCTGTGTGAAGGACTACAATAGCAAGAAAGGGTGAGGTAGAACATATTTTCATGAAAGCCCCTCACTTTGGGCCACTGGTATCACTATTTCTTGTGTTTGCTGAAGTTCAGGGTGAAAGAGCCAGCCTTTCTCTGGATCAACTACAGAAGTCACTTAGCTCCTTTATGGACCCATGTAAAGAAAGCCATGTCTACCACTTCTCTATTGTTATGGACTTCCATCACCAACCATTTAATACCCTGTTTTGGTTGTCTCTATCCCAGTTTTCCATTTTTCACTCGACTGACCTCAATTCATCTGAAAATGATGACAATATTCAGGCAAATACATCAGGAACACTTGCATTAGTGCAGATACTAAGTCCCCCGGATGAGGAATTCAGACTGGTGATTTGTGCTGCCAACCACAGGACAAGGCCCTGGGACCACCAATACCATGTTACAATGGCACCTGACAGTAATAACCTCCCATAGGAATGTGATTTCCTGACAGAGACGAAGAGGCAATAACAAATCGAACTTCTGGTCAATGAATCAGTGCTATGAGAGCCCCAACAAAGTATGCCTGAAGGAGCAGGTAGTTCTATCAAAGTCAGTAAGTAAGAGAGACTTGGAAATGTCTTCCGCTGTCAATTAGTTTCATTGCTGCAAATGAGTTTCCTGTGCTTTCTCTGCATCTAAATAAATAAATCAATAGATACATAAGTTTGTCTGTACCAGGGGTGTTCCTCACTTCATCACCAGCTTCTTTCTTCTGCAGAAAAAAACCTGGTAAACCACAAGTGAAAAGGAAGAGTTCTAAAATGGCACCACCACCTATGTGCTGTCCAAAATGTGCCCCCTCAGGCAGTACAACCACACCAATAACTTACGTTCCCCCAAAATAACCAGCTGTGTCTGCTGGGGAATACCACGTTGCTGCTCAGCTTTGATTCTGTTGCGAGGCCACTTTACTATAGGCATCCTCAATGCTTTTGGTCCAGCTCATCGATAACATCTGTAGAACAACTTGACATACTGAAATTCTACTTTGCTCTCATGTTTTGTGTGGGTGTGGCAATAACTTCTCTTGTGGCCCTCTGCTTTCATAATTGGTGCTGCTTCTCTTGTCCCAAATCTGAAACAGGGCCTGAAAACTGTATACATCCTAAAAAGAAGCTATTTGCCACCACTGGCTTTGGCACTTCTTGGCCTTCTAGACATCTTTTATCTTCAAATGATTGTCCACAGACAGAAAATGCATGAACCCACACAGCGGTTGCACTGTGCATTGTTTCTTCCGTCACCCTCTCTGTCCAAGGGCAAAATTTTCTTCTGGAGGACAAATTACTTCTGCAAACATCTGGAATAAGCCATTCTTACTATTTAGACCCACTGCTTTCAGCTGCACAGTAGCACACACCTAATCTATGTGCAGAGGATGACACTCCACCTTTCACCAGACATATAGCCTCACATACAAAATGGAAAAAGGAGAGTTTCTGGTAATGTAACAGTTCAGAGCATAAACTGCTGGTTAGATCTTCAAACACACCCCATACCCCCGGTTCAGAGGAAGACGCATGAGGCTCTGAGGAGAGATTAGGGTCAACTTCAGGAAGTTCCATCCCAAACTTTCTTTCCAGGACCTGGACCCAGAATGAATACGGTAGGAAAAGCCTCTCTAATAAGTCAAACTCTTTCTTCTTTCACTAAATAAACCAAACATTTTTCTAACCTGTATTGTTTCTGGCTCTGCTCACTGCTCAGCCCCTTATTACAGCTTACTCCAAAATTCCTTACTGGGTGTTTGGCAGAGTGAGTATGATCTATAGCGTGACCTTGCAATTCAGTGCATTGCTGTCATTCCGCATAATGCACTGTAAAGCATAGCTTTTATTGGAAATGAAGCTGCATAAATAAACACTCTTACTTTAATGTGAAGTAAAACATTTTGCATTACCAATGTGCAGATACACGTTGAGAGAAATTAGTTGCTAGAGAGCCCAAAACCAAGAAGTGATGTGCTGATATTGTTTTGATGCTTTAAAAATGTAGCCAGTGTCTAATAATTTTTTTTCAGTTTTGCAGTCTTTCATTTGGGGGAAGATTTTTTTGCATACTATAGAGGGCTGAACAGGATTAAACCCTTTTCTGGGGGTCTTTCTTCTACATGATCTTCAACCCTCTGCTCCACCAAATGTCTATAGACAGACACCGATTGCATGGAGTGAGGAAAATACAAAGTGAATCCAGTTTTGCAAACCTGATCAAAGATGAGCTGTGCTTTAGTTATCTAAGTGGAATCTCTTCATCTCTACCATAGTAGCTTTACTTTTCTTACATATGCTGACAGCTTGTTGAAAAACCATCTTGCTAATGCATGCACTCTAACATGCTTTAATTTTGTGCTTTTTCAGTCCATTATTAATTGACCCATCACTATTTGTTCAGAATTCAAGGCTGACTGCCTCCAGTGCACTTAAAAAACATATGGGCAAAATTCATAGGCATCAGCTTTGCATACCATATAACATGAGAGGTGACAGTACCAATTATGTGTCTGGAAGGAGACACTCCAGCCGGGCTACAGACAGTTAGCTAATATTATTCCAATGTGTCATTTTGAGAGGGAATAAACCTGTCATGGTCATCAGCTGTGTGAAGTGCTGGGATCATTAGGCTAACTCTGGCAGTATCATGCTGGTTGGGGTGGTTTTTCAGTAACAATACTCACAGTCATTCAGTCAAATATTTGTGCCAGAACTTTCACCCACAGAAAATGCTGCTCCTCCTTTACGAGCACCTTGGTGCTTTGCTTAACAGGTTGCAGTGTCACATGTGGAGAGCCAGCAACACACATTCAACCTGGTCTCTGCAGCAGATCATTCCCAGGGAGGTTGTTTTCTCCAGAAAATATACCCCAAAACAAAAATAAGAGAGAACGTAATGAAAAACACAGAGCCAGAGGATAGCAAATACAGCTGCTTTCGCCTTCCTCCATTACTTCAAGACCATCCCTGCAATATGGGTTTCATTAATGGCTCAGAGACGGCACTGCAGAATTACAAGTTCAAGATGTTATTGGAAAAGCCACCCCATGACATTTCATATTGTTTGGGACAGGGGAAGAGGATTTTCTTTCTTTCTTTTTTTTTTTTTTTAACAAAAAGCAACTTTTAAAAAATACATTATTAGGTGCATTGTAACACTGGCAGCAATTGGGCTGGAAGTAAAAATATGCATATGCACTTAACTAACAGCAAAAACCGCAGCTTTGTCCAAAATAGAAAAGAAAAAAGGCATAAATATGAGACATAAGCTGGTTTTCAGCAGCTGAGTACAACTCCTGAATTTGCTCAACTGAAAGGCCTTTGAATCAGGGTCAGTCACTTCATCTGTGCTTAGACACAGATTGATGGAGCTCCCATCCCCTATTCATAGTTTTCTACTAACACAAACAATTACTTCACAGTGTCATCATGTTTGAAAGTCAGGTACTATAACAATGAAGCATAACGATATCAGACAGCATGATGTTAGTAAACTATTAAAACACAATCTTTACATTGAGAAATATATGGATTTCACCTTGAAGTGGGCTTTCAACTTGGCCAATTACCAAAGTTTCAGATATGTAAAACATTTCTATGAAATCAGAGTGGAAATAAGACAGTATAATTCTGAAACTACCTCTAAGAAACTAATTAGTATTTGAGGCTGCCATACAGCCAGCCCCAGCACTGGCATTGCAGTCCAAATAACTGCTACACCCATTGCAGCTGAGCCTAGCTGTGGTGGCAGCAGGGCACCAGCGCCGGGCTCAAGCCTTTGATCATCCAGCCTCAGCCATCACTGTGCCCCACCACACATCCCGTGCTCCAGGACAGCCAGATCTCCACCACTCAAACAGGTGTTTTATTCACAGCTGGCAAAATAGAAAAATTTTACAAAGCCTGAATTTGCTAGTCAAGAAGAAATCTTCCCAGTGTGTAGCAGGATACCGTGGCCTCAGCTGGGCACAGCCTGACAAAGCCCAGCTGCCCTCAGCCTTGCTGAGGTTACCCAGCTTCTCTCACCAAGCATGGGGGAGAGCACAATGGGGCTGCCTGCACCTAACAGTCCCCTGAAGAGCTGTTCATAAAGCAATCCTACTGGATACATCACCTGAAATGGAGAACAACAAGAAATGTTTCAACTGATGAATTGCTCTGCTGCAGTCCAAGACAAACTGACAACCCATGTTCCACCTGCTGAGACAGGAAAGGACCTGTCCAATGAATGCAGACTGTCTAGTCTCTTGCATCACATCTACAAAGTTTAAAAACTCAATTAAGAAGCCTCTATTCATATGCATAAATATCCTAGACTAGGCAGACTCTATATATACATGCCATAACAGGTTTACTTGGGCATTTGTGGTGAGCTGTCCTGGTACTACTTACTAGAGAAAATACTAGATACTGAAAGTCTGCTTAGGTCTTCTCACACACAGCTGATGTAAGAATATTAAACTCATCCCTCCCATCTTGCATAATGTATTCTTTGCCTGATTATTTTTAAATTGTTTTTGTGTGTGTGCACAAATCCCATGGCATATGTGCAAATTAGGATTCCTGTTCCATGCCAGTATGGGCACATGATTTGTTCACATGCTCATTTTAAAAAGTGAGTCTTGTCATTTCAATCTGCTACAGTAATTTAGCTTTAATGTGGAACTGGTGCCAGGGGTTTGAAGGGCTATTTTTCCTCTCTGTGGACAAACTGCTATATTGTGGTTACATTCCTACTTAATGGCATGAAGCCACTTAAAAGAACTAACCTGCTCTATGCAAATGTTAACAGTAACAATTTTCCAGTATTATCATTCTACTTAAAACAAAATAGAAAATCAGCTGCTGTTGTTAGAGAAATACGCAGGTGCCCTGAACCATGGCATGATGGCAGAGAGTTCTCCTCTGCTTGCATCTCTGTCACAGAAAAAAGCTGGACATGAGCTCTGAAAATAACTAGATTGCTCTGGATATGTTTGCAAATAAAATGAGCATACTGTTAGCTCCATGTAATTGTCTTTTACAGCATTCCCCATTCTTTTTCTTTTCCATGATATAACAGAGAGCAACACAGGACTCCAGTACTGTACACCATGGTTAAAAGAGCATCAGCAACAGACTTGGAGACGGGTAGATGGCTTTGAGGCCAAAGCAGAGGCCCAAAGCATATCAAAGGGTAAGAAAAGTGCTGGCAACTGGGTGCCACGTCTGGAAGATGTATAACTTCATCTCGCAGATGCTGAACTGAGTGCCCAGAGCAGTTGTCTTCAATTATGGTGAGAGCCAAAGCGTGGAGAGAAACAAAGAGGGTAATGAGAACTAGATGCTGTTCTGCCAGTTCCTGAAAGATTATATGTTTATTCATTTAGTTACCAAAACATCAAGTGTTTTCAAGAGAAATCTAAACTTTGTATGTATCTGGGTGCAATACAAGTGCACAAACTAATCTGCATGCAAGACGGTAGTTAGCTACAGTGGATGGAAATGTTACTGATGTTTATTATTTATAACACCCTCTTGGTCAAAATCCAGGAATCTGGCATATGTACTGAGGCCTTATGAAATCCCCCCAAATTATCATCACAAGTAACTCAGAGATTATTAGCTGCAGGACACCAAGAATGTGCTTTGTAGCACACACTGTCCTTGTCCTAAATGCTTATATTCCTGTTGGAAATGTCACTTGTCAGAAGGGAAGACATTTATCCAGGGAAAGTTTAAGGTCAGTAATGGCATGATTTATTGCAGAAACATCATGACTCTGCTCAGGAGACATTGGCAACTCTTCAGAAAATGTTGATTAGAGGGTGAAAAGCTTAGCTTTCTTCTTTGTGGAACAATACACTCTAGCTGGGTTCTTTGTCCTGAAACACGTCGTATATGAAGCAAGTTGGCAGAGAACATTGACTCAAATGGAGACTTAATGCATGTCCTCAGCATCTCCCACTTTCAGCATTGTCTTAAGCCATGCAAAACATCTCTTTGAGGCACAGGCAGTATGGCTACAAATTAAAAATCAGGCCATTTTTAGCTCTGGCCCTGCAAGTCTCTGCAGCTGATGTCATTCACAGCTCCCCTTTCTGCACTGCCTCAGGTTTAAGTGTAACTTACTCCCAAGGCTGTGCCTCTTGCTGCTGTCAGGTCTTCTGTCACAGGACATCATCCCTCCCTTCCTGCTGTCCATCACTGAGTTTGGGTCTGGGCACCACTGTCCACCACCTTTATCAGTGCAGTACTACCAGAAGGCCAATTGCTGCTCAAGGTATTCTGAGGAGCCAGACCAAAACCAAGCTCTACCAGGCTGCAGGATTTGTCTTACCATGCAAGGGCAAGTTCCACTGCTGGCACACAGGCATCTTGTGATTAATGTTTTTCCCTTTACTGTATCAGGTCTGGTTTAAGTTGTAGATGTTAGTAGTTGACACAGCCCTTTTACTTAATCTAAGCCACCTTGAAAACTCTGGGTGGCATTAAATAACAAAGTATGTGCAATAAAATAAATGGATTGTATATACTAGTAGGATAACATTCTTTAAATGGTTGGAATCTCAAATGAAGCATGAATAAGGGGCAGTCTAACACCTTTGCAGTTAGACAAATCTGAACCAGCCAGACTATGGGTACTTGGCTTTTCAGATGTAAGAAATAAGTAATTTCATTTGTCAGAACCTACAGTAGGCTTCAAATGTTTTTCTTATTCCTTGACTAAAATAATAAATCAAAGAAATTCATGGTGTCATATGCAAATGGACATACGAGTTCAAAACAGAAGGAATACAGCTTAAGGCCTGGCTCTCTGAAATCTTAACCTTTTAAATGTAAAAAAAAAAAAAAAAAGAAAAGAAGGACTGATATGATTAATTTTGCTACCAGTTCCAGCAAAACGTGGACATAATAAATTACAGCAAAGACAGAACTATGATTCTTATATCTGGATATCCATCCACTGCTGCAGGCAGCAGCACTGCAAACTGTGCCCATAAGACTCACCCTTCTAGTGGATTGAGTGTCTTTTGTAAAGCCTTCAAAGTTTCAATACACACTGTTCTGAAGTCCACAGCCTTTTGAATCAATGGTTTGTGGAAATAATTCACCAACACACACAATGGTTCAAGCATTGTGGAACATAACACAGTGTACTGGCTGTATCAATCACAGTTGCAGCGTTGAGGACACTGAGTTTAATACAAATTGTTTGCCAAAGGAGAACATTACCTGGAAAGAAGAGAGGTTACTTAAAGTTTTCCTTCCAGATCAATGAATGCCTTACTTTTGAAGGTTTTTTGTGCCATCAAGTTGTTCACATGTGGAGGGGCTATAAAAAATTCTACCACTGGAGTTCAAGAGATACTAAAAAAGTAATAGGCAGAATCCTAGCTAAAGAAGTATTTTATCGTGGTAGACAGAACTTGGTAAACTAAGTTTCACATTTTCCTCAATCAGTTTCTGCTCCTGATGGAATAAGTAGATGAAAAACACATCATGCTGTTCAAAAGATGGTTGTCAAACATTCTTACTTTTCTGTGAATACAAATACAGCGCCTGATTTAGAAAATGAACACAATACCTTATGTTTTTGTGGTTAATTTTTTAAACTCAAACAATGATGAAAACCTTGAACAACCAATTCATCAGCTATACCTGTTTCATGCACGGGCAATTTGCTAGAACTAGAACTGTTAACTAGAAAAAGTATTTATTTCTCCCTCTAGCTCCAACTTACCCTATTTACAGTCTGATAATCTGGTTTAAAAGAGTTAGTTTATAGATTTATAGGAGTCATATATGGTCAAACAAAGAACACACAAAACATATATTTGAAGTATTGTCTCAAAATAATAAGTTATATTTATTTACTTAAAATCTGTCTCACACATGCAAAGTATCAAGAGTCATTTGAAACTTAAAGATCCATAATAAAGTTCTGAACAAGAAAAATAAAGGCTATGAACATGCTCTTACAACCACTCTATAATTATCAACAAGGCTTTCTTTATGAAACTCCTGTTTCTCTTAGTTGCTGCTTTAGTTAAATCCACACAGGACCACAGAAAGGGAAACATCTCAGTTCCTGTGTAAAATACAATCTTTTCCCTCGATGGCAAGAGGAAAATCATGCTGCATAAGAATTCTTTAATATATTTGCCTTTAGAGTTTATTGACTTTATTTCTACTGGTATTCTACCATATCCGAGTAACATTTAGTTACCAAAACTGAATCCTTGCTGACTTAAAAACCCATCTATTTAACAACAGTTTTGAATGAGTTGTATTAATTTAAGCAGTACGAAACTAGTGACAGAGAGCACTAGGTCAACTAACCATGTTTTAAAGGTTTTTTTTTCTTAAAAAGGGGGAAAAAAATCAAACCTAAAAATGTGCACCATAAAATAGGATTCAGTGACTGAAAGGTGGAGCGAACATCCCTCTGGGATAATAAATCAAGTTAGTACTTGAATTTGTATCATCTTAGAACATCTTTCAACTTTATTTATTAGGTAGCTGAATGATTTTATCTTATCCATGTGTAGTCATCTAGTTCTGCCTGTATCAAGCTGTTCCAGACAGCATCTCTCAGAGCAGTAGCCCATACTGTGTTGGAAAGAAGCTACGATTGATGAATATGGTTTTGATTTTGGAAAAGTGAGCTGTCTGTCTTTATCATGGATTAAGGTATCATTCGAAGGTACACAGTACACTTGGCTCAGAGTGGGCCAAGGTAGTCTCCATCCCCCCAGCAGCCCTCCAGCCAGGCTTCCCATCTGGTTCTCATAAGGCTCCCCATCTACATTTCATCCTGCAAGCTGAAGAGACGATGCTAGATTAAAAGCAGGCCCAGCAACGATAAGTTTCAGAAGTTGGGGCAGGTATTCTAATTATATAACACATGTAGTCATTTCTGGTACATAAATTGGCTTCTTACTGGTACATATTTGATTGGTACCAGTTTCTCCAAGAACAGGCATGCTAAAGTAAATGACATCAACCTGCACCAACCCATCAGGGTAAGGAAAATTTCTGTTTGTTTTGCCTCTTCAGTCCACGTCTAACCATATTTTAATTAAATACTAGAAGACTAGTAAATACAACCTGCTTAAACCCTTGCAGCCACAAACATGCAATTTCCCTGGGCAGGAGATGCTACAAGAGGACCCACATTTTCTCAACTCCATTTGCAACACTGCAGCCTCCACTTTGCAACAAAGTTCACCCTGGCACAGATCCTCAAGCTCACACAAAGCCCCCCAGAGCTCAGCAGGATTCGAGGGCTGTAAGCTTCCTAACAGGCAGATCCTATTGCAGCACTGGGGACAATTGTACCAGGAAAATGTGATTTAGAGTTGCCATAGGTACTATTTCAAGAGCAGCACACAAAGCCATGTAGTAAGCACTACACTTGCTCAGCGATATCCTTCTGTGTATTGGTTGAAGTTACTTCCATTGTTTTTGAAATAAAAGTGATTTATTTAGGCCCATGTTCAGGAATGCATTCAAGTATAATTTTAAATATAATAAGCTAGAAATAGAATAACATAAATCATCTAAAGTACATTGAAATATCTGGCATGGAATTTTTCTGAACTCTTTTTAGTAAGTTTCTGACATAGTTAAAACAGAGCAGAATTAATGAACATCCTAATGCAAGGAATCACATGGTTTATCTAGTAAATAAAAGGTAAATAGCCTCTCTCAGTCAAACACTGGCACTTTTACAACACAGCCTCTCCAAAATCAAAACAAAGTCAATTTGCTGAAAGTGGTGCAAGCCAGAGGTGACTCTGTATATTATTTCTCTACTCTAATGGAACAACCATCAGCCCTTCATGTGTTTCCCGGATAATTGGGCTAATTGAGCAAAACACTGCATTTCTATTGGTTTTTCTGCAACACAAACCAACACCTAGTGCTGGTGTCATGTCAGGATCTGGTCAGAGGAACAGGTATATTTGCACCAAGTGTCAGCTCTGGTGTATACCACTGCAGGCCAACCTATTTTAAACCTATTGATCAGCTCCATGACTTTTTTCCCACCCAGCCCATGAACAGACAGTGAACTAGCAAACTGTTTTGACATACAGCAGACTTGAAAACTCCCCAAAAGCTACCTACATCTAGTAGAGAGAATTTAACAGATTTATTGAATTTCTTCCTCTTACTTAAGCCATTGTGCCAATAGACAGAATACCTTCATGCTTGGTATGAATCTCACATTTCTTCTGAACTGCACTGGAATCCTGAACTTCCACCTGTCTGACATGAAAGGAGCATTTCACAGAATTTACTGTTTAATGGAATTTACTCCACTGGATTCCTTTTTTTTCCTCTTATCCCACAGGAGGTTAAGGCTTCAAGACAGTTGAAAAAGTTCAGCAAGGGATAGCATTATACACACTCTGTGTGCATTGTAGCTCTATATTTAAGAACACATTTAGTTACAATTTATTTCCATGGTCTGCTTTCTTTTTCAGCAGCCTGTGTGAATTCTTTTAGGATGACATTAAATCAATCAGCTGCACCCATTGTGTTGGGTTCAATACAGAGCAGACCAAAGAACACATAAGCCCAATGCCACTCTCTTAGGAATTACACGCTTGCCCAAAGTAAATTATGGTGTATTATAATGCAAAAACTGGCATGAGTTATTTGTGGCTAAATACCAAAACAAAGTAATATGTGGCAACATCTGATACTCAATTGACTTAAAGGTATTTGCTCCAAGGAATTAGTTACTAACCAAAATTATTGCCATTAACTTGTTCTGTAACAAAACTTTGCAGGAAAGAAAAGAAAAGCAAAGGCACTGTACGTAGCCAAAAAGCCCCATCCTTAAGCTAACACTCAGCTACACATTGGGCCAGCCCTCTCAGCCTCATTCCCTCTACCTAAACTGAATAAACCTTTTTACTTTTAACTTGGTCCTCCCCATCCAGGCTCCAGCTCTGTGTTGATCTGTTCCTGTGCTCAGTGCCACAAGCCAACTCTGCATACCCAGTGTTCCTCATGCACTCCAAACTGCTCTCATTACTTTTCATTTCACCCATTTTGTTTCCCCAAGCCCTCTGGAGCCATCCTGACCAGAGTCTCTGGATGCTATCACAAGGCAAATAATCTGAGGTGTAAAAGATTCCATTCTGAAAGTGAAAGAAAGTGGACTCTTGAAAAGAATGTGAACCTTTCTAGAATAAATACATTTCAAATATTATTCAAATAACTTGCTTTCATCTCTCTTCTTATTTCTTTAAAGCTAATTGGAAAGAAAGAAGGAAAGAAGTCACCAGGACACACATTCCAGGAGTCTCCTTGGTATAAATCAGGCAACACACGCACTGCACACCAGAAACAATGAAATGACCCCTTAAAATACTGCATTTCTTGCCAAGCATAACTTCTTTGAAGACTTTAAACCTCACCACTGGCCAAAATTTGTGAGCTCAAAGTCCTTCTTTTCTTAGTTCAACTTGGGGCACAGTTCAGAGAAAGGAAAAATGGGCTAAAGCAATTCATCTCACTTGATGTTTTCAGTAGAAAAGCAGGCCCAACAGTTAAGAGAGAGATGCTCTTTACTCCTAAACACTCAAATGCTCCTTCAGGACTAAAAGTATCAGACTCCTGGCAGTAGTAATTTGGGCACATCCCTGTCCCAGCACTTCTGTGGAAACTACTCACACTTGCTGTGCTTGGCCCACCCACTTCCAGACACAACCCAGACCTGGCCTCCCCACCAAGCCAGAGCACAAACTAGGAGACAGGGGAGCAATGTCAGAACTGGCTTGTGGTGGACCCTATTTGGGTTGTACTGCAACAGTACACCAACACCAGAAATCAGAATCACAGAATTTAAACAATTCAATTTAATAATTAACAGAAGGCAAATACCAGAGTGTCTTGTTCCTTGAGTCTTCAAGTTTAAAACTTTGTTATTGTGGCTCCTGCACACTTGATAGATTGGATACTAATGGGCCACAGGAAACCAAAACAGATGACTAACATTAGCCAGTAAGTGCAAGCACCAGGGAAAGCAAAAACAGGCTACTTTTTGCTCCTCCCATGTTATCCAGCTATTCAGAATAAACACAAACACTGAGAAGACTATTCATAATTTGTATTTAAATAGAATCTTCTATTAGTGGATATCATAGCAGTTTATGGCTATTAAGTACTTGGTACTAACAGGACAAGTGTCTGACATTCATCTGCAGAAAAAAAATGCATGAAAGAACATGAGACAGTCAAACTGCACAAATGTATTACACACACCACTGTGGGTGTCACTGAAAATGTGGAAAACCTTTAGAAGGGAAAGTGAAATAGCTGAAATATAAAATCCTTTATGTCATAAGACTTCAGACAATAGTTCGTCCCATATGTTTTTCCTTCCACTGTTCTACGTTAGGGGGAAAAAAAATCCCCTTTCCACAGTCCCCCTCTTCAAGAGAAAATGAGTGTCTGATTCCAGTGAGAACAGTTGTGTCATGAAACTGAACTCCAATTATTTGAGGAGAGAAAAATCCCAACTGTTTTTCTACCTCTTCACAGAACTCAAGTTGCTTTGGGCAATTATTAACAAAATAACCGCACAAAGTGAAACACTTTTAAAATATCAAAATAGGTCAAACAACCCTGTCACTCTACCCACATCCAGCACACCAAACCTTTACAAATGCAAAAGCATCTGTGCCTGTATTTAGAAAAAAATAAAATAAAATGACCACTGTACCAAACAACAGAAAATGGTTTTGCACATAAAGTAAGGCTCACAACTGATCTATACTGGGACAATTATAAGATATGTGTACCAAGATAATAGAATTAAAGCCTTAGACTGAATGCCTGTTTATTGTAGAGCTTCCAGCAGATACCCCTTCACATCAGTCTCCCAGTACAGCTCACAAAATAAGCTGCTGCCATCTTATGGAAGAGAACTTGAAAAGCACTTAGTGCAAAACCAGTTCTGCTCTTCCTCCTTTCCTGCATTTCTTCACCTTCCTTGGTTTACTCTGTGATAAATAATTTTTTTTTTTTTTTAAGAATTTCCTTGCCTTGCAAAAATCTGCGTATTGTGATGAGGTATTCTTTGGGGAAGTAACTTTTTCACCTCTGATTTTACAGTAACTTTCACAGCATCCAGGAAGTCAAATGGAGTAGTTTTCCAAGAAAGGGAACAAAGCAGCCAGGCTGTTAATCCTGACACTGCCTCAGACAGAGGTTTCTTGTAAGATAAAACACAAGCCAGCTGGAGCCATTCAGCCACTACAGGAGAGAGTCATCAATTTTGCCCAGTTTTAAGGCAGTCATTTAGTGTGCTCCATCTCTGGACTTCTCTACATGGCCAGCTTGAATCAGTTTAACTAAAGGTGTGACTTTTAAAATGCTAAAATAAATGAAAATAAGCCAGTTTAAGCCTGAAGCCAGCACAAAGGTTCAATTTCTCCATCTGTAAGTCACAAAGAACTGCATTTGCAGAACACTAGAGAGAGTTGCTGAGAGATTTTGCTTTTGTTCTGAAAGGGAAATCCTTCCATGTTATGCTTTATAGAAAAGCAAGTTTTCAGATAAGGACCGCCTGTGAAAGGAGAGTGTTCAGTAAGGCCAAGATACCGTGTTTGTGTGAACACAGGACTCCTGCAAGTTCAGCACACTTGTCATGACCTAGGATGCAATATTCAGCTTGAGCATCTAAATCATTAGATTCCAAAAATCATAAACATTTTTTGAAGGAGTATGACCAGTATGAGAGGAGCTAAGTGTCCTCCTCGTCCCTCTCACAGCAGCTAACTAGCCTGAGCTTCCCCAGCCCTTCTGGGGCTTGCACCAAGCCATAAAATACAGTCATTGGTCAAACACTCTTCATTTTATCTGACCTGAGCTCTTCTTTTTCCTCTTCCTCCTCATGAAATAGTTTTCAACTCCCTAGTAGCCAGGGAAGATGTTAAAAAGTCCTACTGAGAATGAACAGCTACAACATAATAACCTACATTATTAAGCTATGCTAGCTAGATTTGGGTATTATGCAACCAAGGCTCCTACAACATAACAGTCATAATCCCTATTTCCCCATATGCACCTAAATTAAGTTTATATAGGGCACCAGCAAACTATTACAGGAAAGCTACAACTACTGAACTGGGAGGAAATAAGTGGCTGGCATCAAGGACACTTAAGTGGGAACTCAGGCATGTCAGTTCAAGCTGCAGGTTTCTGTGTCCTTGTAAGATTTCACACAAATAATTTGTGCCCAAATACTCAAATGGAGTTTGCCACCTAAATGCTTCCCCAGCAACCAAGACCCATCTTGCAGAGCCTCTGCAAGCCTCTCTCTGCGCACTGCAGAGGACTAATGATTACAGAGAACTCAAGCTTTGGAGAGGGCCAACTGAAGGTGCCCAAGACAAATATCTTCTTTCTCTTGTATCAGCTTGGCAAGTCTCGTTTAGCAGCATTTCTCAGATATGTCTGAAAAGATCATATAATGTTCACATTGGCCTTTAAATAAAAATTCCAGCACTTTCATGGCCCCTTATTAACTGAGAGATATAAAATTTCAATAAGGAAGGAGACTGTGGTTTCAAGGGTCCGCTTAGTCTCTAATCAGAGCATAAAAGATTGTTTTAAACATATATATATATATACACATAAAACACATTGCCTTTTTTTTTCTTTACTTATACTTTTTAACTTTCCTAACAGAATCCTCCAAACACCTTCATTTAAAATAGTCTTTCTATAGTGCCCAGTGTTTTCTTTGGCAAATTTGGAGAGCTGTGTTTTGGGATAGAAGTAAATTGCACCATAAGATAAAAATGGATTAGGAGATTTGACAGGACTCGACAAAAATCCTTTGTGCACAGGCAAAGGGAGAGTTTTTCAATAGGTCGTTTAAAAGATAAAAGCTCTGGAGGAAAAGAGTTCTGCTCAGTGACAAACTCATCTAACCCTTGCAAAGCCTACAGTAGAGGCTGCAAGGGAGGCGGAAGTTACAGAGCACGAGAACGCACACAAACTCTCACATCTGAAAGTTATTTTACACATGATCAGGTATCACTTTTCACGCAGTGCACACATGCACTTGAGCAATGGTGCAGTCCAGAAGAGAGACCTTTATGTCCATCTAACTTGCAAGCAGTTGAGGGGTGGGGGAGGCAAAAAGAAGCGGATTCTCTCTAACATTAAATGTGCCAACCCAGGTCCATACAACCCAGCTACCCTCCAAATCCAGCTGAGGATGAAACCTGGATCTCCGCCTTTGTCTTATACGAGGGATCCTGGCAGGTAACCCAGTGTGCAGGGCAGACAGGAGCCAAGTACCACCCCTTTAGCTCCTGAGGGGAGCAGCTGGAGGAGTAAGACCCCAGTGCACACTGTGGGACAGACCTGCTCCACAGCTTTGACTCCTTTACGGTACAGCTTAAAATACCTGAGGACAGGAAAGGAAAGGAAGAAGTTCGCTGTCATACTCCCTGCTAGGAAAGGCATACAAAGGCATACAAAGAGTATGTTTTTCTCCACCTAACAGTTCCTATCTCTCAAAAAGAAAGTTGCTCCAATTCCTTCTACAGTTTGTACATCCTCCTATGCTTGTGCAGCTCGGTGACAAGAGAACTTCACCAACAATGCTCTCAGCAGCACTTCAAAGCACAGCCCTATAGAGATTAAGCTTCCTAACTTTCTAAAGCAATTCAACCATTTTCAAGCCAACATTTTGCTGTATTTCCTTCATCAAATGAACAACAACAAAAAGGCTGGAATACTAGAACAGTTTTGTTCTGGCAGAAAACTAGACAAACCAGGTACAGATTCACTAGCTGAACAGAACTCAGCTCCTGTAATATATCTCAGTAGTTCATATCCTTTTGTTTCCACCAATACAAAAGGGCACACAGAGCAGGAGGCTTCACCTTTTCCTGGCTGATGACTGATAGTTAAAAATACATATGCCCACTAGCATTGACGATATCTTGTTTCTTTGAGGTATGAAGCTTAAAAATGCAAGTTTCACCATAAAATCTTCCCTGTTCATTAAGATCTGTCCAACAGCTCCTCTCACCTCTAATACCCAATTCCCAGCTGCACTGAGAATTCTCCAGTCAGTAAGCCTGATGGTCTCGTAATCCATGTTCTGAAGCATACCTGTGTTTTGCTTTAACTGCATTAACATACAATTAACAATTCACATAGGTTTTCAGACTTCTTATAGCTAAATTTCCAGAAGCACAAAAAGCACAGGTTAACTTGGAATCGGTAGCAGATGGCCTAGCACGACACAACCCCAAGACCTCCTCTCCTGAGAGGTAAGCAGTGAGGAACAGCTACTTCAAATCAAAAGAATCTCATCTTTCACTCCCCACAGGAGGTAACAGCATTTCTTCCCTCTGTACTCTAACACAATAGCACATCAGGTTTGCTGCAGCAGTGTGCCTGCAGTACCACTCTGTCGCTGTTCAGCACACGCAGGCACCACCAGCAGCACTTATCAAACACAGTCAGGAACTCAGCTCCTCTGGGAAGTGCAACACACCAGTCTCTGTGGCGCAACCGGAGAGCGCGTTCGGCTGTTAACCGAAAGGTTGGTGGTTCGAGCCCACCCAGGGACGGAGGAGATCCCTTTTAAGGGCCAAAAAGAACCTTGTGAAGCCCAGTAAGGGGAAGTGCCAAGTCCTGCCCCAGGGAAGGAACAACCACAGGCACCAGTAGATGCTGTGGCCACCCCACTGGACAGCAGCTTCACAGAAATGGACCTGTCACAATGGCAATTTGCTGGCTTGTGTTCACTCAGTGTCTGCCAGAACCCCCAGGTCCATTTCCGGGGAAAGCTCACCTCTTCACAGAATATTCTGAGTCGCAAGGGATCCAAAAGATTCATCAAAGTCCAACTCCTGCCTTGCACAGGACAGCCCCAAGAGTCACACCACGTGCCTGAAAGTATTGTCCAAACACTTCTTGAACTCTGTCAAGCTTGGTGCTGTGATCACTTCCCTGGAGAGCCTGTTCCAGTGCACAACCACCCTCTGGGTGAAGAACCTTTTTCTAAAATCCAACCTAAGCCTCCCCTGACAACTTCATAGCAGTCCCTCAAGTTCCCTCCATCTTGCTTCCATAAGCATCCTTACTCCCGTTCTTCTGGAGGACACCTGCCCACAGGCTTAGTATGCATCTATCCATCTATCTTCCTCATACCTAACCCGAACTAAAATAATTACATCTAAAGCTGAATTTCAAGAGATGATACATAATCCCTAATATAAAATACTTAATACACTTATACATTTTATTAAATTATATTAATAAAGTATTGTTGTTAGCTATATTAAATATGCTTACTATACTGTGCATTATAATAGTTTCTGTTTTGTGTACACAATATATTACACATTATTTAAACTGTCTTCACAGTTTGGGGGCTGCTACTGCTCTTCCCGGAACCCCAATACACAGCTTTGCTCCTAATCCTAAGTAGCTACATCTGGACCTTCTCATCACTGTTAAAGAACAAGTTTCATGCTGTCAACATCTGGATAACTGCATTCCTCAGAAAGTCCAGCCTGACAAGCATTAAGAACTGGGAACCAAGCACTCCTGTCAAAAGGATCCAAGCAGACTTATTACCAGATGCTAGTAAATCCAGAGCTGATGAGACACAGAAAACACAAGAAGAGTTTCCTTCCAATCGTGATTTGACACTTCTATTTTAAAACTCTTCTGAGGTTGTTTTAAGCTTCTAAAATAAAGAACTAAAGCCCAGAAATTCTAGAACTTGACTGGGAATTTTGCTATCATTGTACATAAAACACGCATAGATGTTACAGAAATTGGGAGCACGAGAAAAAGAAGTATTTACTCACTGTGACCATTTTCACTCTAACAGAAAAGACCAGATGTTACCCAGGCACAAGGATAAGTACAAAACTTCTATTGCATTAAAATCAATCACAGAATATATGCATGCAGTAGCTTGAACACACAATCTTCATAGTTATTTGCCCATATAACCCTTCATAAATTTTTAATTAAGGTGCCACAGGTACTCACAAACAAAGGGCGTAGAAACAAAAAAACCTTGGAAGTTTTAATGGAGAGCTCTTTTTCTCCATTAAGTGAGTGCTGGACAGTGGCCAGGAAAAACACCTTTTATTTCGCCCTTCGAGGCTCAACTAGGTCTGAAATGTATGCAATGATTTGTCTGGGAACACGAACAAGCCCTGCTCATGCTAGTGTTGCTTATTGATGCTTTCATCAATAAGGCATTACTAAGGTATAAATAAGGCACACAGAAGGACAGCAAGACACAAAACCTACCGCAGGGGCTTTGGACAGGATGGCACCTACAGGCTGGATGCATACCATGCTGTTCGTACCATGGACACTCGTATCAATGCCCAAGTAGCTAAATAGCAGTAACTTGTATTGATCACAACACAGACTGCCCAAGTTTTGCAAGTGTTTGAAAAAATGCATCAGGCCTCAAAACATAGAATTACTGCACCAAACTACAGAGCAAAATTAGAGGGGTTATTGTAGTTCACCATATGTCAGGTTACTGGCAAACAAGGGAACTAAAAAGGAGTTACACAGAGCAGTTATCACTGCGGTACACAACGGCAGCAAGACCACCGTGCCCTCAAGTTCTGCCATGGCTGATGAGGCAATCGTTATCTGGGGACTCACTGAACTCTCGTTCCCTTTTAGTTAAGACTTACTTTGAGCCAGCTGTTGATCTCATTTTTGCAGCAGAACAGGAAAAGTGATGCTGTAGTTTGGAGAAAAACCCCACTAGCAATAAAAATCCCAGCATCTTGAAACCTCCATCAGAAGCCTGTCCCACCTCCCTTTTTAAAACAGCAGCAGAAGAAATACAAGACAAAACCATAACAACACTTAGCAGTATTCTCAAGTGTAAATTTAAGAAGATGCAAGTGCTGTGCCATATTCTTCCAGGCTAGTGTAAAGCCTACAAAAAACATCTGCCAGGCCTGAGTACTAAACTGCTAATCAGTACTTTATTGACTAGAGTAAATGAACTGGAAGCAACTTCAGTTTTAACAGCTTTTCATGATCATGGAAGATTTCTTAGTTACCTCATTGTGGTTTAGTGCTTTAGTGTATAAAACTCCCTGCCATGGACATGGACACATTCTCATTACTTGATGAAGAGCAAACAGCTCTCTCCATTATCCCTCTGCCACCTACTGAGGTGGGTGAAGGACCTCTTGAACGTACTTCTCTGGATGCAATACCCACTACTCCACAAATAGGCTTAAATCAGTTTTGAGCAGAGCTTATGATACAGCCTGTAGTAGTTTCAGATACACTTGTATTACAGCTACAACAGTGGACGTGCACTGACCTGCAAAGGGGGGAAAAAAACTTGGGAAGCATGGGAACAGATTTATTTGAAAGATGGCAGCTCCAGAACCTGCCCCCCCATAAAAAAAAAGGCAAGAGAAAGAATTTTAAAATGTAGCAGAGTAACTGTTGCTAAATTTGCTTTAACAAATACTGGAAGCACAAGAACCCAGCCTTCCAGTGCACAGCTTCTTGACAGAGCAATGATGAAGTGACACACTAGGAAAAACATTCCTCAGAGACATAACTAAACAGGCTAAAAAGATGAAGACAGAAAAGCTAGTTGCAAGTCAGTTAGAAAACATCTACTTAAAAAAAAAACCCTCTAACTGCTCTGAGTCTCACTAATTATGCTGTTTCAGAATAGTTCTCTCCCAGAAATATTTTGCAGGGAAATCAGGAATAAATGACTTAATTCTTTTGCAGAACAATACCCACTATTCAGAGTGCCCTGCCATTCCCTTCCTCTAACAAAAGCTGTCAGATCTGGCAAAGGCAGAATAAAAGATGAATCCAGGTCCTGTGATAAAAGGACCTTCTGTGAGAAACCAAAAGTTAAGTCTCTTCTCAGCATAAGGATGCACCCAAACTAGGGGGGAAACAAATATGGAAGTAAATTACAGGCATCTTCCGGCACTATGATACTTGCCAACTATTGCTGACAAAATAAAGTTATTCAGAGTTTTAACTCACCTACAACCTTCCTCTACTGTGAGCCTACAAAAACCAAAATCCTTTGACCTCAATGCTAACAAACAAGATTTGCTCGGGCCACATACTCTGCATGCAACAGCAACACAAATCTATGATTTTAATATAATGTTTATGCATATTTAATATTAATTACATTTACATACTTAAATTATCCTACTACATTAACAATACTAGATACAATATTTAGTAAAAACAACTAGCACGGTTAAGTCTTCAAATTTTGGTAGTTTTCTATCAAGTATAAAACAGAATAGAAAACAAAGTTACCATGTGAAGAGGAGAGCGAATTTTAACAGAAGCAGCCAAGACCTGTTGCAAAACACAGATCATGTATGCTGACATTTAGACAAAACCTTGCATTAATAAAAGGTACTGTCATTCACTATATTTACAAGAAACTGCCTAATAGTTCAGTTACCGACTGCACTATAATGATTATTTTAGAAAACCCACAGAGCACAGCATCTTGTCCTTCAGAAATAATTTGTACGTACGAAATGACCTTGATTAAACTATATGTGCTAGAAAATATAGAACTCTGCAATAGAAAGATGTTAAAAAAGTTGAATACTGTGGAAAAAAATTTATTAAGTCTATACAAGTCTTCTGAAACAAACCATTGGCTTTGATACAGTAAATTCAAGTGAATACTCATTGCAATAGTATTTTTTCATACAGAGATCAAGAAGCCCTATAGCTTCCCATTTAGTGTCTGTGACAGAAGTTTTATTTCTGAATAAGTAGCTGCACAAAGCAGACGTGATAAGAGATCTCACAGCCACAGTGAGCTACAGTTGAGATAAACTTATATTACAAACATTTCAGAAAATTAGGAATCCTTACTGAAGTGTGGCAAATTAATTCACAATGAAAGAACAATGACATCACTCACACCCCTTGCCAATAATGAAGACTTTCTGCAGCAAGTCTAGAGCAGACCATCATAAAAACCTGGAGTGCAAGAGTACCACAAATTTAGTATATAAATATCACAGGATTAAAACTCCAGTTAAGCCACCAACTGAAGTGATGATTAAAAGGAAAACATGGCATCTCCCAGCTTTGCAAAGGAAGCTTTCAAAGCATCTCTTCAAGAAAGTGCTGATAGCAACTAGGGCCTGTGCCAATTTGTGTTTTAGACTCCACTGCTATAAGACAAAGTTTTAGCAGATTTGTCTACAAACTGTATAATCCTGCTGCTTTTAATACCTTAAAAAAGCATTTACTAGAAGAGATGAAATGTAACATTTATAGCTGATACTGTTTCCAAGATCTGTGCACACTATATAGTTCTATAATTTCAACAGAATTTAAAAGTAAGACGAAGAGCAGACAATGCAGTAATGTGTTTGTTAGATGGCTTTGTTAAGAATAGTTACACAATTAATGTATACAGTTGTAAAATTTTTAGTGCATTTGTTCTTGCACATTATTTATGCTACTTATAAAAACCTGAAGATTGCAAATTGGGCATGCTTACCATAACAATTTCAAACTGGGAAAGCTGCAGAACATTTTTTCTACAAGTGTTCACTGCCATGATACAAAACAAATATGTGCAAACTGCAAGGTCCCTAAAAATAGCATTTAATGACTTTATGTACAGAAAGATGTAACTATCTGTTTAAATATGCAAAGAATAAGCTTCCCAAAGTTTATAACATAGAACAATATCCACCACATGCTCCTCCTCCTCCATATCCTTCTTCCTTGTTTGATAACTTTACACCTCTGTTTTGGCTTTCACTCTCCCACAGTCCAGGAGTCTGAATGATTTTTTCAACAAGTTCTTCAAAGGCACACTGCACACCATCACATGTTTTTGCACTTGCCTCTGGAGAGGGGACACAAAAAGTCAAGCATTACCGTAACTTCTGGTAACTTGTTTAATACTTCTCTTTCAGTTAAGTTTCAACCTACAACAGACTTTTAACTTCTACAATATAATCTGTAAAAATATAGCAGTGCCAAAATGAGCAGGTATGCAGATTTGTCACCACACAGGTAGCACCTCAGAATATTTTTAATAGAAGAGCTTTCGAGTTGAACTTCACGAGAACATATGGAGACAGCTATAGCTTAGCTTTATTTTTCTGTGGAAAGTACTCTGGTAAGAAAAATTAGGATACTTGTCTGAAAAACCTGGTTGCTGTTCTGTATTTCAGTTCCGTACATTAGTCATAACTGCAGTACCATCAGACCATAAGAACCAAGGCTCCATACTGCAGTATTCTGGATCCATTGCCATGATAAAGCTCATCTAATAAAAAGCAGTAAGGGATCTCATTCCTTTTGCAGTTAGAATTCCAGGTAATTTCACTCAAGATCCTTACTTTGACCAAGACAAAGAAATCTAGTCACAGGTTATATTATAACAACAGACACCACCAGAAATCGTTCAGTTCCACAAAGGCTTGCCCTGTTTGTCTATGCAGCCATGCAGATACTTAACAAATGTAGCACGCATATATATATATATATGAACACTTAGTTATAGTCTAATTCTCATTTTTGTTTTCATCTTCTATGCACTTAATAGCTTGTGCCTCAACTTTGAACTTTTATTTCCACATCTGACACTGTAGCTGAAAAGAAACACAGACACTAAACAAAAACAAGTCTTTAGTCAGAGACAAAGAATGTAAGTCTAAGTACAGGAATGAATGAGTACATGTCAATGAACTGCTCTGCTACTGGAATCATCCTGTTAAATAATCCCTTCTGATCCTTAGGTGAAACACATAACATATGCATAAAGAGTCACTTCAACATCCATTTTTTAATTTATCATTATATGGCTTTGCCTACAAGACCCATTTCATTTTGCAGCAAGGTGAGACCAATATATTTGCTCCAGTCACAATTATGTCATTATTCTATCCCACCCACCATTTATAAGTTAATTATATAACCTGTCTATTTTTACATCCCAGTTCTAATACAGCTATTTCTCAGGTACAAGCTGTTTTGCTATACTGAAGGCTGGCCACTAGCACCAGTTTTCCCTCTTTCATTTTGCTTCTGTTAATAATTTAGCAAGTCGGCTGGGAAAAGAAATCAGACAAAGCCCCAAACCCAAAACAGGTTTCATCAGGCTACAGAGAGCCTGTGCTCTGTCCTTCATCCTTTTAAGTTTCTACATAATCATCCACAGTTAGAACAGATATCTGAACATAGGGACAATTTTAAAAACAGGAATACCCCCATTATCTCTGTGCCTACTGCAGGTGAGAAATATCAACTGGACTGGACATATAAAGACTATCAATCCTACAGAAGTGGTACTTTTCCTTATGTAACAAAAATCAAGAAAGATCTCTGCAAATATGTGTAACATACCTATGAACAACATGGAATGCTTTCTTGCAAATTTGAGGCCTTCATTTCTGTCAACTTCACGGTTTTCCTATAATAAAACAAAACATTAGTATTCATTATTAACAAAATACACCAGCAGCTGACTTACTGCAGTTGAATTTGGTTTACCTTATCAATCTTGTTTCCAACTAACATTTTCACTATGTCATTCCTTGTGCAGTATGTTTCCAATTCATTTAACCAGTTATCCAGCTTGACAAAAGTATCTCTTCTTGTGACATCATAAACTGAAAGATATTAGCAATATTATTTCCACAATATTTTTCCAAGAATTACAGCTTACACTACAAAAGGATCAAAAATCATGGCTTTTTGAATCAGAAAATTGAAGGAGTCCTAAGGATTCAAATTTACTTTCTATATGAACAACTGGAAAAAAAAATTAGACATCCACCAGCTCAAATCACTGATGCAGAAAAACCTCAAGCTTCAGCCACCTACAGTTCTCAGACTAATATACCTTGATACATCCTAGCTTACAGGCTAGAGACTATCATTCTCCAAGGAATTCTACACTTGAAGATCCTTGATGTAGGGTACCTAAAATCACTACACAACAGCTATGCAAAGAGGATGGCATGACCTTCAGTACTGAAGCTATGAAAGTGTTTTTTCCTTTGTTTTCACATTTCATGTGCAGACAGGCATAAACAGCCTCTTTCAATCAAATCTGTAACTTGGCTTGCATGAACAACCTTATTTTTTGGAAGACAGGTAACAAAGAAATAGTCAGGAGATAGTGAATAAAATGGGAGAGCAAATCTCAACAGCAGAACCTTCTATCTCCTGAACAGTGCTTGTTTACAGCTTTCAACAGTAAGTGGCAGGTTCAGTGCAACTAAGCGACTTGACACAACATGCTTTGACAGCACCTTCCTATTCCAGGAAGATAATGCAACTCACTACTTATGAAACCTACCAGGAGGTCACATGACAGATGTTATTCCACATTAAACAACTTAACTAGACACAATATCTTAGCGAGGTTCTCTAAAGCCAGAAGCAACTTCAAGAAAATTAAATGCACTTCCCTGCCCTCACTTTAGTCAGCTCCTCACTCCTAGCAGTGGAGAAGCAGAAGTTCAGACCTCAGTGCCTAGCAAACAGGCTTCCATATATGAAAAAAAAGCACAAATGAGACTTCACTGTGAAGCTGTAATTATGGGTTTTGCCTGGGTTTCTCACACACAGATTGGTGCTTTCTACATTGTGATTCTGACTGCATAACATCCCATCAATTGGGAGACAAATAATAAAAAACACCAGCCAGATTCCACACTGCTTAAATTAATTTCATTAGGAAAAAACAGGGAGAAGAAAAAGTTGTATCATACTGATCCAGAGAGACTCCACTGAGGCAATTTATTTTTTTTAACTCTGCACTTAGTAAGCACAGGCAAAACCAGAAAGCAGTAAAAGACAAATTCATGACAGCACAAGGACAACAGCTCCAAGCTATCCTTTCAGATAGCAGTAGCTTTCATTCTCATGCAAAAATCAGAGGTTCTCAAGCTAAGACTGACTACATGAGAAAGAGGTTGAGACATCAAGCTCCTTTAATGTGAGTTGTTCAACACAGATACAAAGATTTTTAGTATCAATTAGATATTATATAAAGGCTATATGAGTTTATGTAACTCCAGAGCACAAGAAAACCACAAACATTTGAACTAGCATGCAAACATATACTTACCTAGGATAACACCTTGTGCACCTCTGTAGTAACTGGGGGTTAACGTTCTGAACCGCTCCTGACCTGCAGTATCCTAAAAAGCCATTCAAAAAGTTCCATTATTTAGAATTTGAGCAGAATGTAGTTTAGCTTTCAGGTATTCTACTCCTAACGAACATACAAAGTAAGATTTAAACTATATTCCACTAGCAGATTAGCTGAGTTTATTCCATCCCCTGCTGTTTTACTACACATTAACTTTGAGATTTTATTTAGTGTGTCTTGGGAAACACCTTTGAACTATCAGATGTAGTATGTAACTGGATTATATAACCGTTAGATAGCCATTTCTGCAAAGGCATTTGATCTGCAGCTAGTACTGCAGCAACCAGCAAGAAAGCAGCATAGCTGCAGTAGTAAGATTTTCTAAAAAGCATCACAGCCCACGACAACAAAACCAGTTCCTTCACTTCAATCACTTTAGCCAATTAAATTTGATTGAGTATCTGGGTAAACTCACTAACATGCCATAACATAGCAGAAGCAGAAATAAGTCAGAGGTTTTTCTGGTTTAAAGCAAAGTTGAGTTTACATCCTAAAATTGGAACGCTGTTTTCTTATCAGAGTTTAAGTTATACTGCACACTCCTTGAAGACTTTATGCATAGAATATTTAAACAACTTTATCCAATTTACCCAGGTTAGACGTGACACGTGGAACACTGTGGATTCCCTGACAAAGAACCTGAATAAGCAAACTGGACTTCAACATTCTACAAGCCACTCAGTCAATGACACCCACATCTAAAACTGGTTTTGTGTTATAATGCACCTTCAGAGGCTTTTCTTTTCCAGAGTACTACAGGATTTTTTCTTTACATTTACCAATATGTAACAGTAACTTATCATTCCTCGTTCTGCTATCAGTCTGGTTTTCATCCTGTATGCCTTTTTTATTTTCTGTCAAGCTATTGCATTTATTTTCCTTGTCAAATCTGTTTATTTCACGGATGATTACTACTGTAACTAAGACCTAAGTCCTGTTTGTTAGTGAAGTATGAAACCCTCCAAGCTACAGAAACATTGCAATACACATTTCATGTTCTCCTACTACTTCCCAAGGAAACAAAGGTCTGGTATCCTGCTTATATGAGAAACAAGGTTTTAATCTTGCTTGGTACAAGAAGACACAACTGGGTCTAGCTATTCAAAAGGTGCTTCAAGTCACGTAAGGCTGGGGGCTGGTTTACACAATGGATAATAGCTTTTAAAAGCTTGGAAGTACTTTTTCTTCACTTGCCATAATAGAAGTTCTACTTCTAACTAGAACAGAAGTTGAATACTAAAGCTACGATTACAAACACTGCTCCTCTCTCTTTGAAATGCATCTGCTACAAATATATCTGACATTGAGCCTATAAAAGTCTTTGTATGAGGGCTATGAAGTTTAGACTAAAAATGGGTTTGAAGAGGTAACATATGAACATGCAACTGTAATTCTTAACCTATTAATACACAACCTCAGTGTTCCAAGCAAAATTTAGTAAAGAAGTGCACCCTTCTACTGATTTAATACCATTTAATTCTTCTTTTTCTCTACTTCTATCCCAACCAGACCAGGAATTAGTACTGCAGAAGCTCACAGGCAGCAGAACCACCCCATCAGCCAGTTGTTCCACAGTTCATTGCACCTTCTGAATGCTGCAGTATTAACCTCCCACTTCTCCAAATCACCTTTATATTAACAGAAAAGGATTCTATACAAACTATACATTATACAAACCCCAGCTATTCCTAAAGCAAAGCAACACATGAAGAACTTAGGAGAGACTTACCCATATTGCCAGTTTAGCTTTGTTTCCATCAACTGAAATAGTTTTCACCTTGAAGTCCACACCTAGAGGAGGAAAAAATATTTTAGTTCTTCAAACATACTACAGCTATCTTTTAAAAAGAAAATAAAGAGAAATAGAGGGAAAAAAATCAAACTCTGAAAAAAATCAGTGTTTTGACATGAGCAGGAAGAATAAGTTCCACTAGCTATTTATGAACCTTGCTCAAAATGCAAGGTTTTCTTGCTTACAGACTTTTGCAAAAGCCTAAGGGCCTTTTAAGCCATTGACTCAAAATATTTTATGGAAGTAAGGCAAATACTACATCTCTTGTATTAAAGCACATATGTCAGGACAAATTTTCAAGTTTATAATTCAAATGGATTAACTTTCTATTCATTACTCACAAACATGTTCTCCAAACAGACAGCAAGGTAATGGTTCTGCTGCTCAGTCATCTACTCCAACATGCAACAGTTCCTCCCCCTTCATGTGTCCTCCACCCCCAGGAACTAGCAGCCTATGAATTGCTCAAGGACAAACTGCACAAAACTCAGGCCAAGGAGAAGAATATGTTAGTAACTGCAAATTTAAAGGATATAGTGACACACATCTGTTTGAGAGGCTCAGCACAGTTATGATCCATTATGCTTTAATTTAACCCTTGGGTTACTAATAGCAAGTAACTAACTAGAAATATGTTTCAAGTATTTTGGAGCAACTTCCACTTCCCACCAGGCAGCAGCTCTGAAATGAAGTAGCAGTATGGAAAGTTGATACTTTTATGAGAACAACTTTCAAGTGCAACAGCAACCTTTTTGCACTTAGAATTACAATGTCAATCATCACACTCCCTACCAGAAAGAGAATTCAACTAATAAAAAACGAGTAGAGCCTCAGGATAAGTGTGCTGCACTTACATTCCCAAGTTTATGCAGACAAATTACAAACAAACACAAACAGCTGCCAAAATACATTCAACTTAAAGTCATAAAGGATACATAGGATGAGTAAGAAACTGCGGATTATAAGCAGCTTTAAACTTCAGTTGCACTGAAGCTTAAAAGAGCTTTGTTTCAAAAAAGAAACGCAATTTTTATTCCACTGTTTCACAGCTTCAGCTCACTGAAGTGTTCCCTGAAGTGTCAGGTGTTTTTCAGACAACATTCTCCACTGGAAGAAGCCCATACTCTAATTCAAGCAAAATTTTCCCAAAGTACATCAACTTTTGTAGTAACTGAACAGAACTTAGTTTTTTTTCCATGTACTAGGACTCCTAGTCCCTAACATAGCAGTAATATAATGCGCAATACCATATATAAGGATGGTACATTATTCTAGAGTTACGTTCACAGAAAAGAACAATTGCTATTAACTTTATTTTAAACAACACTTCTTAGAACTTTACCTAGTTCACGGAAGTCTGCTATGCTAGCAATTTGACTCAATTTGATCCTAGAGAACATTCTGTTCTGCCCACTTTTCAGTACTCAGCAGTAACTTTTAGACTAATAGAATGTCTTTCTTCCACTGTAATTGCATGTTTCTCCCCCTGAACTCCAAAAATCACCATTTTCAGTTCAGTCAGCATGTCCAACAGTTCACAGTGCATTCTCTTATCCATAGTCTGGTACCAAACCTGTAACTACAAATCTACTGGATACTTAACAAAATACGTCATAATAATTTCAAGAAACAAAACTTTCTTCCTCGAGATAAACATATTATATATATTCTGAAACCACAGTATCCTTCTCCCATTCTGTAAATAGATCCAGTATCTTGTGCCTGCACAGTTCAGCAATTTTCATTTAATGGAAAAGAATATATACACCTTTATGTTAGCCTTGCTGCTGGTTTAAAATTCACTGTACATTTTGCAAGAGCAATGCAAGTAAAATAAGAAATTAAAATAGTGACTAAACCCCATGTGTTAAACTGGCTGTTGAAAAGCAAAAGTATGAAAATGAACTAATAGCACACCGAAATATACTCTTTAAAGTGATTGAGGCATGTCAAATATAATTCTAACAAACAAAGGAGCTCAACACATACAAAAGCCAATTAACAAAAAGAAAACTTTTAAATACTTAGGTTTTTGGTTGCCAATCTGCCATAATAGAAGACAAGCAGAAAAAAAATTTAAGGTTCAAGAAAATCTTGTTGAATTGAACAAACAGGATACTTATATTTCCTAAAACCAACAGTGAAATACAGACATGTTTGTGACAGGTGTCAGTTCTGACCTTGTAAGAGTGATGTGTCTACCCTTGACAGCAGAAAGCTGACAGTGCTTTCCACCATGCCTTGGAAGGCAGCCAGAAACAAGACAGCATTACTAGAGTGTACTCCCATGTGTTAACACCTCCTGCCTCAGCACTACACACTAACACACTATGGACTTACAATCTGCAAGAAGCAGCTCTGCCACTGAAACTGCTCTCCCATTCAGGCCAGTAATGCCATGCTGTATTTATAGGAAGTGCACAATCAGCTACAGTGTAGTACTTGGGTTGTAGGTAAGTGACAAGCTGGCTCGCTTAGGAGTTTGAGGACTCCAAGTGCAAGGAAAGCTAAAAAGTTAAGAGACATCAGATCTGTGGAATACATCACTTCATTTATGAAACAGGGATTGCACTGAACACTTATCTAGAATCTCTCATACAAAGAGCAAGCAAGTGAAGACAAGCAAGAGCAGTAAGGACAACAGAAAATACTGGGGTACATGTAGTCTGGTAAGAGCCACATGATGAAGCCCAACAAACAAGCCAGCCCTCAAGAGAATACAAGGACAGGTAATCTGCTAGGTTAAATACAATATGTTTAACCCAACTGAAGCTACTGAAGCTGAACTATTTGCCAAAAGAAGCTTATTCTTTGGAGAATATCACAGGATTTTTACTAAGTTCTGAAGAAAAACTCACACAAAATAATCATGCAGGGTTTCTTTTAAATTGCACCCAATAGGTCTGTGCAATCTATTAAGGCAAGGTACGTCTCAACAGGTCATCACAGGGGACCAGTTGTGCTGCAGTCAGGGCTTTCTTCAGTATTGTGGGTTTGGGTGCAGTTCTTGCTATATGTTAAAGAAAACCAAACCAACCAAAGTTCTCTTCACTTTCTAATCCAAATAAAAAAATATAGTCACTTTAGCCAGTTCAGCAGTCAGTATGCAGATGACATTGAAAGAAGACATTATTTATAGTCCATTCATTTTGGAAAAGCACCATACTCTTCAGTTTCAACAGGAAAGCCTTTAAAACCTCTTCTGTCCCGTATCTCAAAGCAAAATAGTGTTTAATTAGCACAAAAAGAACTCCAAGCCAAGACTCACAAAGTGTTTTGACACTTTACCATCTTGTAAGTACCTGAAACTGGCATCTAGAGTCTGTCTTCATGCAGCAGAATAGTTACCTCTAGGAACTCACTCCAACTGCTTTATCTATATGAACAACAAATCATGCCCTGAATTTAAAGTCAACATGTTACTTCTCAGAAATACATTCAACAAAAAGTGGCAATGCCACTGGAGAGTAGGTTAAAAAGAAAAACAAGAAAATAAGGAAGAACCCAGATTCCGTCTTCTTCCAGTTAAGTGGGAAAAAAAAGTGAATCTGCTATCCCCCATGAGTGCCCCACACACCATGCTGAAGGACTTGCACAGCTGGGGTCACAGCAGCTCTACTGCACAGCACTACCTCAAACATCAGCTAGATGGGCCTCACAGGGTGATCTACGCCAGCTTTTGCTCAGTCTCTAGAAACTGACTTTTCCTGCCAAATGATCGCATTCATTCCACATTAGTATATCTGTTTCAGAACTCAAACTCTATCTCAAGTAATGCTTACATTGAGTACTCTACCTCCTTTTCCACACCAGAAACAGAGTAGAGTAGGACCTGCCAGGTAGGATCTGCCAGCAGTAAACCTTGAATTGTCACTATTTAATAACCAGTGATTAGCCACCACACATGCTGTTGTGTATTTTGACAAACCCGAAGAACAATTACTTCAGCAAGTAATTCCTTAGTTTCTCAAACAGTGCACTGATGCCAGTTTCTGACACAGATAAAGAATGTTATGTACAAACACCAGAATGAAAAAGAAGAAACCCCACCACTAAAAACAAGCAAAAAAATCCCAAAACAATAAAGATGCCCACACAGAGACTGAACTAGTCTTTTGGTACCCAAAACATCGTGAAAGCTGAAGTAGCTATTCTGCACTATCTTCCTGGCTCACATGGTTGATATATCAAGAAAGTAACAGGACCTGAAGTATATACAGTGCCAAAACTATTAGTTTAGAATCCAAGATTGCTATCTCCACTACCTGACCTATTTCATTCCTGTTTCCTTCCATGCTATCTTCCCTCATAAACTGAGGTGGGGCTACTTGCACAACTTCCATTTTTTATGAGCAATGGAATGAACAAAAATAGGCCATGTTCCTCCCCTTGGCTTCTCAGTGCTTTATATGCAATAGTACTCCTGAATCTTATTAACATTAATGAAAAACAGATCAATTTTTTAATTCTTAGTAAATTAGACAGAGCTGGTTTTGCTTACCAACAGCTGAACTCAAAGAAAAAATTTTATATAAGCTCTTAGACAGACCTCTTCCTACAGAAAAAGTAAAAAATGCAGTTGAAATGATGGTAAGAAAAAGTATCTCTATCTTCCATAATTTCAGTTATTACTTTGGCAAAGAGCTGCATCACACTCTTAAAAGTTCCATTTTGCTTCCTTTGAGAACCAATCCACTAAGTGTATACTGCATTCTGGGTCACTCTCCTCCAGCACATGCTGGTAGGTATAATACCAGCAAACACCAGCACAGCAATGACACATCACTGTCTTTTTCCCAAGCAGCTCTAGATTCTTGGCTCTCTTCCACTTTTCTCAGGAGTCTAACTGCCAAGGAACTGATTGCTATAAGTAGAAGAAAAAAAAGCCACATTGTAATTTCCTCCCCACGAAGGAAAAGCAGAAGCCACACAGACCCCAGTGCACTCAAGCATCCTCAGAAGTTGGAAGAGTTAATACTACCTGCTACGGAGTCTTAAATAGCTACCACATATCATATTACACAGACACAAAGTCTGGACAGCAATATTATTAGTCCAAAATCTAACGGCTATTTTGCACAGATAAATCAGTAGGAGAGTAGTAGTTCTTACAGAAAGGCAGACATGTCTGAACTACACTACATGTAAGTCTGAACAACCACAATTCTACACTGAAAATGTTATCAATTTTTCTAAGGTAGTGCCAGCACATACTTACCAATTGTTGCTGCAAGTTCTGGGTCAAATGTATCATCTGTGAACCGCAGCAGAAGGCTAATAGAGAAAAAAAGAAAAATAAGAGATACTATTACTGCAGCATATCTATACCTTGCTGGAAGCCTATAAATTACAAGTCTGAAAGGAACAGCAAGACCACGTAGCTAAATAAACTCACATCTGATTTTTTTCTGTTTGTTCGTTTTTTGGTAGGAGAGGAATTATGGAAAAAAGAGAAGAACATGGAACGAATAGAGCAAACATGCTCTGGTACCTGAGCCCATGTCTCTTCTCTGCATGTATTACCCAGAATGTCTCTTTTAAAACAAAGCACAACACAAGTTGTCAAATCAGTTGCCTGAACCGTCATGTGATCCGCTTCGCAAAGCATTTTACTTCAACTTTATTCTATTTTTCTTCTTCCAGAAATCAGTACAAAAGTAGTAATTTTTGTTTTGTTTCAAAATTGCTTCATGCAGTATTTCTGTAAGCTTGAGAAATAAATTCCAAGTCAGCTTTTCATCCCAGAAATAACTCCTTGAACTAGGCACACAGGGGAACAGCAAGGACAACACCCATCAGAAATAAAGACACAGAAGCTGAAGAGTAGAATTAGCTGCCCATTGTTTTATGATTTTGTATCTTTTTATATATAATGACTTATGCACACAACATTTACCCCAATCCTTATGAATGTGTTTGCAACCAAGAGAAAAAGTACAACTAAGTTTTAACAGCACATCACACCGTAGCAGTGCAGGGTCCCTTAAAAAAGTGCCCAAAACGCCACTGGTGTCAAATGCAAATATTTTTGTGAGAGACAAAGATTCTAAGCACACAGTTTCTAAAATCATTTGTGTATCTGTGGCAAGTGCATGTGGCAGGCAGCTGTTTGCTATGACCACAGCTTCTACTCATTTCCAGGCTGGAGAAACAAAACAAAGCTTTATTTACCTTTTGGTCTTCCCCCGCCCTGTTCTTTTCTGCTCTTTTTGTATGTGAATTTAGAAGTCAAGTGCTTTTTAGCACTTGGACACAGTCCTGCCTTGACAAAAACAGTGACCACTGAAATTCCTTTATTTCAATGAAGATGAGTGGCAACTCCAAAGTTAATCATAGACTGACATTTTTTCTCTCCTTACTCCAGAATCCCAAAGCCAAATGGTAGCTTTATTTATCAAAGAATAATTAAACTAATAATATTTTTTTGAAAACCACAGCACGTATGTTTTTACCAGTACCTTCAGATGGTTGTATCAGGATGCTATTTAAGAGCAGCTATTTTTAGTTACAACCAAAACTAGTTTCATTCAGAACAGACAAATTATGGAACCCTTATACTACTACTAGAATAAAAACATCACTTTACCAGTTCTGCATGACAAGCCCAGCCAACTTCTATCTTCCCCACCTTTTTTTCATATGTAGCTATCATCTCCTACAAAGCACAGCACCCTCACAGGGAGGACATTTAAGACAGCATTTGTTCAGAAGTCAGGACTCCAACCACTTACTACACCATGCTAATAACAGTTTAACATCTGACTTTTCCTAGTCAACCAATAGGTAAGACACACAAATTTAGGAACAGTTCAATATTAAGTTCCTGTACCTGAACAACTGCATTGTTATTGTTTAATAGCATTTTTATTTCCTTCACGTAATTCCTCTTTTAACAAACTTTCTAATGTAAAGAAACATGTATATTAATAGATATACAAAACCACCATGTGTTTTATTTGCCCCAGGAAAAATTCTTCCATATGGTCACTCACATATAAGAGATGACCTCAACTAAAAGAAATTTGCTCAGATCATGTCTGTCACCAGGGGCCTACCGTACTAATTATCAATTCAGCAGCTAACTCAAACGAGTAACTGACAGATTTTTAACAAATATAGGCGTTCATTTTTCCAAATTAACAACTTGTATGTAGCTTAGGGTCATGGCAGAGGACACAGATTACTGCCATAGAAATATCAAATACAAAATTACCGGTGTGGTACATTCCCAGATGCCCTCCTGCATTTATATCCCACTCCCTTTACTAAGAACTATGTCACCACGAAAAANTGCATTGTTATTGTTTAATAGCATTTTTATTTCCTTCACGTAATTCCTCTTTTAACAAACTTTCTAATGTAAAGAAACATGTATATTAATAGATATACAAAACCACCATGTGTTTTATTTGCCCCAGGAAAAATTCTTCCATATGGTCACTCACATATAAGAGATGACCTCAACTAAAAGAAATTTGCTCAGATCATGTCTGTCACCAGGGGCCTACCGTACTAATTATCAATTCAGCAGCTAACTCAAACGAGTAACTGACAGATTTTTAACAAATATAGGCGTTCATTTTTCCAAATTAACAACTTGTATGTAGCTTAGGGTCATGGCAGAGGACACAGATTACTGCCATAGAAATATCAAATACAAAATTACCGGTGTGGTACATTCCCAGATGCCCTCCTGCATTTATATCCCACTCCCTTTACTAAGAACTATGTCACCACAAAAAAAAAAAAAAACAAACAAAAAAACATAAAAAAAACCAAAACCCACACAAATAAAATCCCAACCCCTTAGGGCTGGGATTTACAGCTTAACCAAAGCTATGAATAGGGCAGGGAGGAAGAAATCAACCTCAAAGTACTTGATAAAGCCTGTAACTAGCAAAAAAACCCTATGTTAGAACTATTTTGCTGCGTTCCCATGCTCCCCTACACACACCCAACGCTGGGTCACTTGTGACTCTGCATATACGTATTATGGACTAGACATTAACCCCAAAGCGCTAGGGAGATGTACAAGGGCACCTATGTCCCCACGACGCAACGCTGCGCCGGGCACAGGGCGGCCCAGGTGACCCTGGGCATCCCGACAGAACCCCCGCTTCGTTTGTTTGCAGCTGGGCCTGGCAGACACTAGCTCAGGGCCGTCGGCTGCGGGAGCGCTGGGGAGGAGGACGAGGAGGAGGGGGAACCTCTCGCCCACCGGAGGGCTGGCCGGGAAGGGGCGAGGGAGCTCCCCCCGCGGGCCCGGCCCTGCGGGGCGCAGGCCGCGCCCAGGCGGCGTTGTCCGACGAGGGGCCTAGGCCGGGGCCGGCCGGCCAGGAGAGCCTGTGGAAGGCTGGTGGGCGCCCCCTCACCTGGACTTGCCGACGCCGCTCTCGCCGATGATGAGGATCTTCAGGGTGNTCCCTGGAGGTGTTTAAGGAAAGGCTGGACGTGGCATGCAGTGCCACGGTGTGGTTGACAAGGTGGCGGTCGGTCAGAGGTTGGACTCGGTGAGCTCAGAGGTCTTTTCCAGCCTCGCTGATTCTGCGATTGCTTGCGCCGCACGAAGGCAGTCGGCCAGCGTCCGCTGCGGGAGCAGAGCCAGCTGCCGCCTCCCGCGGGGAGCAGCTGGTCCGGAGCCTGCCACCAAAATACGGGCTCGTTTGGGCACAAACCAGCACTGGAGGCCGGTTGGCCCCTGACACCACGTACTTTTCTACCAGCATCTTATATCCTCCGTTAAAAGCCCAAAATGTTTGGGTTTTTTTAAACCAATTCCTATGAGAAAGCCTCTTTATAACCAATTCAGCTAACCTGCTATTATGGCTTGAAACCTACCTCAGGCCACATGTAAACAAGTGCAACTCTTCTAAAATTAACAGAGTACATGTCAGATGTGGGTCTGAGATTCCTTGGCCAGTGCTGTAGTCCTTGGCCCAGCTGGGCAGCCTCTGGCTAGGCCAGAGACTGACTCCATCAAATATAAACAAGTTCAGGCTCTTCCATAATCACGTCAGTCACACAACCAGTCACACTAAAGGAAGAGATCAGGCCACGTCAGCAGTTTGCACAAGGCAGGTGCACTTGTGAGGCCATCGTGGTTTCTGTCAGAACAATGGCTGCAGAGGGCACAGCTCTTCTGGCAGAGGCCTGACTGCTGAGCAGTTGCCTTCACCTGAGTTCCAGGGTCAACACAGAAACCGTTCTTGTGTTTTTGTGGTAAACCTCTCTGTTGCCTGGCTCCTTCCACTTTCAGGATCTGGTCTCCTGACTCGCTCACCTCAGAAAAAGAAGTCCCAGGATGAGTACCATAATAGTAATTATCCTTTTAAAGTATGGAGACATATTCTATAAATAAACATGCAAATAGCTGGCTGTGTTTACAACAGCACTGTGCCTCTTTGTAATGAATAATCTGAAATTGTTGAAGGTGTGACAGTTTTTGTAGTTTGGATTGTGCTTTGCAATCACGCAAGAAAGCAGAATGTCTATACTCCCTAATTTTTGTTGAATTGTACAGGAACTGTGGGGTCTTAGCGTGGATCGGGATGAGGATTTGAATTTGGAAGGTATATCCAAACAGCAAAGTATTCCACTAAGGCTACTGAATCTCTTGAAGTCAGAGAGTATTTGTATTCTGGGATTTGATTTTTTTCCACTGCAGCCATGTAATTAATCTATTCAATGTGGATATTAGTCCTGATTCAGATCATAATCCTATACCTCACTCAGAATGAAGGATTGGTCAGGATGGTATTCATATCTTTGACTTTAATGATGAGCAGATGCAAGAAAAGAGGGAAAACCTGCCCTAAATGAACAATTCCATAACTCATGCTTATGGATGTGATGTTTTAGACCTTCTTAGGCATGCCCTTTGAGAACAGGTATTTCTCCAGGTTGTCCTCCTTCAGGTGGAACTATGTAGCCCTCTCACTTTGAGATTGGATCTAAGTGCTGCAGTCAGCCTGTTTGCTGTCTGCATCTATTTTAACTCTGGAAAACCAGGCCTATTGCAGGCACCAGCCATTGGAGAATTAAGGTGTCTCAGTCCTTCAAAGCAAGAATATTACATATTCATTGAAAGATATACAATGATAAGGACATCTTTCAACAAACTTTTGTATAGTTTCTTCATTGAAGCCATCTCTGAACTGGGAGAGACATCTAACTTGTTGTAATTTATGGGTGCTTGTCTTTTTCCTTGCCTGCTTTTCAGTACTCATCAGAAGTCCTTGCTTACTCCTAACAACTAGCCCAATCCCTTGAATAAGGCTGGAGGGTTTCTCTTTTTACCATTCATTGTCTCATTTGATCCTGACCTCAGATGTGGGAGGGTGAAGCCATAGCAGTATGGTTAGCCCTCCCTGATAACCAGTCTTCCTTTCTATGCTATGTTGTTTCCTCTTGATTTCTTCTC
This sequence comes from Dicrurus megarhynchus, assembly GCA_013399195.1. NCBI lineage: Eukaryota > Metazoa > Chordata > Aves > Passeriformes > Dicruridae > Dicrurus > Dicrurus megarhynchus. The sequence continues at coordinate 39,682 of VXAD01012653.1, read as the reverse complement.
AGTGATCTCTGCATTTCTGACAGAATGGCATGGAACATATCAACTTGTATAATATTTATAAATAATTATGCCTATATACTTTCCTTTTTCCTACATACACTGCTAAGGGAAGCAGTCTGATGGTGGAGAACTAGCATAACTGATTCCAAGGCAGGTCAGTGCTGTGGGGAGAGAGAGACAGAGACAGACAGACAGACATCAACTTTGCACTTCAGAGTTTCCCCTCATGCTTTACAGTCTTGTATGAAGTCTGCCTGGTTCCTGATTTAATACAGGGCTCAGACAAGTAGAAATATGTCAGGTCCATCTCAGCTTGTGCAAATGTATGCAATCAGTGTTCCTGAGCTTTTAACTACTTCCGGGGTGTGACAAAGAAGGAAAGACATCTTGACAATGATATCCTGTACTCTCACCATTAAAATTCTCTGTCCGCTGTGTTACAGACTTGGCTATATCTTTGACTATGGAAACGGGTTATTGGGACTGAGTAACTGTGATTACCTTTCTCAAAAGATGGTAAACTATTTATTGTCACTCCCTTAGGGCTGGGATCTATAATGAAAGGACCATTGCACTTCATGTACCCTCAAGGGACTGTAGAGCAGTTGCATAGGGCAGTGTCCTTACGCAGCACTGAAAGTAAAGGTGAGAAGGACCTCCATCCAGTTTGTTTCTGCTGAACCAGCTGCAGGGTAACCTTGGCAACAGAGATGAGCATGTCAGTAATAATCAGTCATTACCATGAGAGACAACCTGGAATAAACAATAAAGAGCTCTCTCAGTCTCATTCTGTGTCTGAAAGACACCTGGGAGCCTTTGGTAATTACACTTGAACCATCTGCCTTACTTCCACAGCTTAAATGTGGGGATAATGGTATTTGCTATAGAAAACTGCAGAAACAACAACGGGTCAAGGGAGCTAAGCTGCCAGCACTGCTTTGTTTAGCATGAGCTCTGAAATTCATGATGGGAGAGTTTAATACAGGGCTTTCCCCTTAACTACATGGCTATCCTCCTGTCTCTCTATGCCATCACAAATGAAAACAGGCCTTGAAATATGTAGGTTCTGTTTAGGCTGTGTAGGTACACACAAGTCTCAGGATCATGCACCTCTCTAGGTGTCAAAGTCCTTAATTCATTGGCGTTCTCAAAGATTTCCTCAGTTAGGCCAATCATGCAGTGTCCAGCAGAAGCTGAGAAGATCAGCCACTTCAGAGAGGAGTTGACAGCAATCTACAGGTCTCCTGCTGCAGAGACTAATCCTGCTGTCCCGTTTCCACATTGTGAGGCTGACCTATATGTTGTTGTGGCCGTGAGTCAGGAGTTATGATTCACAGTGAAACAAGCATGATTGCTAAACTCACCAGTCCCTCCCAGCCGAGGTGACGCACATACACAGGCTCATTCTTTTTTGCTGCTTCATGAAATAATTTGCAAGGTTTGTAAAACTGGCACTATATGTGTCATATTAAGGGAGGTTCCTTTTCTGTGTGACATCCTTAAACACACTCAGCATATCTATATAATTTCACATTCAATTAATAAAAGCGAGGCGTGAAAGTGCTGCAGCAGTCCCAGAACTCTGGGCAGGATTCTTCTGGAGACCGCACTGCAATGTAAATGATTCTGCTGTGTCTAGCCACTCCTTTTCTGAAGAATCCAGCCTGTTTTTATGAAGAAACTACACAATAATCTTTCTCTCCCCCCTTTCAACAGCAGCCAGAGCTGGGCACTCCCATCTGTTGATCTTCTCAGTGTCTGCTTGGTTTCTGTGAACACTAAGGGGGATTTAAGACTATAAGCACATTAGCTCTGGGCAATTAAAATACACTGCTTATAGTCAACACAGTTTTAAAAAGCTTTGGGACTGTGACAGGAATCGGCTGTTTGGGGAAGAACAGCAAGAAAAATATTGTTTCAGCCACTCAAAGAGCCATGGTTGTATATGAGAATGATATGCCAGTATTTTTCAGAGAAAACCAACATGTATTTTGAAGATCATTAACTGAGACTTGCATAATGACCATGAGTAGATTGCTGATTTTGTGCTAGAATAATGTGATAGCTGAAAATAATTTAAAAAACTTAATTACACGCTTGGGAATTTTATTTTGCTAGAAACAAGGTGTAACTTATGAGACACCACACCTTGCTTCTCTGCTGGAAAATGATGAAAAAGGCTAGCCACCTACTACTTACATAAAGTTTTGTTAAGATAAATTGTCTAATCGTTTAATCCCAAGTAATGCAAGCAGTAGTCTTAAAACCAACAATTTATCTCTCTGCATTGTGTAATGAACCTTATACCAAGGACAGCTTTTAATACTGGAAGACCTAAATACTATTTTTTAAATGTCTCTAAAGCAACCATTGAAATCTCTAAACAATAATGATACAGAGGTAGATTGCTGTTCAGGAATGTTAGATTCCTTACAAAACATTACTTATATTTTAAACAATAAGAAAACAGCTTTGATATCTGAACTAAATCTACCATCTACTGTACATCAACAATGAAAATGGTAAGACAACAGATTTCAAAGGACACAATAAGAACAACAAAGTTTGGATGTTAAAGTTTCCCCACTGTTGCACTTCATGTGCACTTCATGAACATACTGAACTGTGAGTGCTGTGAATTTTTCTTTTTTCATAGCAAGTGTAATTGTATCCAGTGGAGCACAATCTATAATATATTTACCACTCATCACATAATCACTTACATTGGAAAATACCTCTGAGATCATTGAGTCCAACCTTTGAGCGATCACCACCTTGTCAACTAGACCACGGCACTGAGTGCTACGTCCGGTCTTCCTTAAACACCTCCAGGGACGGGGACTCTACCACCTCCCTGGGCAGCCCATTCCAGTGTTTAACAACCCTTTCTGTGAAGAAATTCCTCCTTATGTCCAACCTAAACCTTCCCTGGCAGAGCTTGAGGTCGTGTCACAGCCTGTCCAGATCTCCCTGCAGAGCCTTCCTGCTCCCCAGCAGATCAACACTCCCACCCAACTTGGTGCCATCTGTGAACAAATCAATCCCCTCAACCAGAAGTCACAGATTATCTGGCAGACCCAGTTGATAGGAAGTGTTTCCTCTCAATCTTAATGAAATAAAAACTACTAATACATGTCCAGATCTTACTATTTCCACATTGGTGTCTCAGTTTTTCAAAAACCAGTCTAGGATTTTCTTTGGACTTCCTATGCTGGAGGAACCGCTAAAGATGGATTTTATGAATACAGTAAACCTGCTAAAGGAGACACAGTAGCCATGCATCTGTGTGCAGTACCTTTCTTATTAAGCAAGGTCTGTATTTCTCACAAGCAAAACAACTCAGGTTCCTTCTCAGAAAGCAGCTGTTTTGAAAGAACTCTTCCTGTTTTCAAAGAGGATATACTTTAAGTTATCATTTCAAGGGGGGGAAATATGGAATGGAGTGAGTTTGCATTGAATAAAGAACTTATTTCTCCTTCTTCAGTTGCTTTCATTACTTAATATGGTTAATGTTAAGGGGGAAGGGAAGGGAAGGGAAGGGAAGGGAAGGGAAG
>VXAD01012653.1:11433-36084 GCA_013399195.1 Dicrurus megarhynchus | reverse complement strand
GGAAGGGAAGGGAAGGGAAGGGAAGGGATGGAATAACCCCTTCCCTGCTGTGAGACCGTCTTATCCATAGTCCCCTCTGAAGGGATAACGTACCTCATCCAGCATTAGATCGCACATGCCTGCAGGATTAGCTGTGAGAATGGGACAGGGTGGATTGACTAACCACTGCCCTCAGTATGCTGCTCTTTGCACAACATTGTGTGAAGCAATTCTGGTAAATCAGAGAACCTGGTGGGCAAAGGACAGAGACATAATATCAAGGCAGGGATTGCCAAGTAAGCCCAAAAACAATTTGTATTAAATCTATAAAGATCTTTGGAAGACATGCACACATAAATGTAAATTCATATGGGGGCAAATCAGGGCCTACTATGGCAACGAGTTTTATCAGGTCAGAGCAAAGTCCATCTGTCACCAGTGACATTAGCTTTGCTTACGCAACAGCATACAGACAGGACAAGCATGAAATAGCACTTGCCAAGAATGTTGCTGCAGACTTGAGCAGCTTGTGACCCAGGCCTCTTTGAGCCCATTGTGACAGTGTCTTCATATATAATAGCTGTATTTCTCTTAAAGGATAACAGTATTTCTCTTCATAGAAAGTAATTTCTCATCCATGTATTTTTCACCCAAAAGAAGACATAGAGCCTCCTGTGGCAGAGTTGCACAGATTAACTGCATATACATCCTTATTTTGTTTTATTCTTTCTGCCTACTGCCTTCATTTGATTTCCCTTCTCAGATTAGGCACAACTGTGAGCAACTGTCTATTTCCTTAGTCTGTACCACACATGGTTTTGTAGATCTCCAGCATACCCTCCCATAGTTCTAATTTTTTCAGCTAGAGGAATCGTGATCTGTTTAATGGTTCCTCATATGGAAGTCATTAAAACTTTAATTATCATCTTTTCTCTTTGCTGTACAGTTGCTTTCCTGATGTATCATTTTTCAGATGAGAAGACTAAACTAGAGAAAGTACAGAAAAAATTAGTGCCCTTGGGGCTGAAAATAAGATGTTTCTGGTTTATTCTATGAGAGTTTTTTAATATTTTCTAGTAGTCTGTTTGTTTTAATGGTTACCAATAAGCCCTGAGCTAACATTTTCATAGATCTGTACATTATAATGTTTCCTAAATCCTTCCTTTGTCTATTTATTCCTGTCCTTTTACTCCTATGATTTAAACAGTATTTGTCAGTTTGAAATCCTGCCCTCCCATTCATTCTGGGATGGTAACAGCCAGGTCAGTGCTCTTCATCACAATTGTACTTTTAGGATATTTTTAAAAGAGGATCACAGAGCAGAAGGAGAGAATTTCTTGCATTTTAATTTGTGCTCATTGCCACTTGTCCTGTCGCTGGGTACTGCTGAGGGGAGTCAGGCTCTATCTTCCTCACTCCATCAGGTGTCAATCCACATTGACAAGATCCACCCTGAGCTATCTGTTCTCCAGGCTGAACAGCCACTAGGGATGTCATGAGGGATTCAAAACTCTCCGTTATCATGCTCTTTACCCCTGTTGGCCTTTTCAATAATTCAAAAGCTGCTATTGACAGGCGGCTTACAGTTACTCTGAACTTCAAGTGTGGTGTCCTTAATACAGTCTGCATTTCGCCTCCATTCTACCCTTTAGTCATCTTTAAAGTGCTCTTCATTGGGATTTATTGGGGGTTTTTTTTTAGGTGTAGGATTTTCCTCCTTTTGTTATTTCTGCAAGACCTCTGAATACAATTTTTACTCTAAGACTTTTTCATGGTTACATTTTGACTGTGGATCCCTTCCAACTCGGGATATTTTATGATTCTATGATTCTGTTCCCATCATCCAGGCCAATATCAATAGTTGTTCTTCCTCTTGTGCTGAGATATCTGTTTAGAGATGTGATGGTGCATTCCATTTCTCCCTCCTTGGGGCCACTCTAAGATCTCAGGAATTCTCATTAGGCCTTGGCCTGAGTTGTGAGAAGTGTCCATTGACCACAGCAGGAACTGTTACAGGGCTACGGTGGGGGCAGCACTGATCATACCAGGTACTCCTGTTGCCTGACTACACTGGGGGAAAAGAGATAATCCATGACCCCATGACAGCCTTGGGTGATTCTGTACCTACAATTTGTAGCCTGAGTGGAATGGTACCATTGTGACTTTTGAACATTACAGTAGTTATTGACCTGTATTGAGACCAGGATGGAAATTTACTGATAGCTAAAGCAAATTGTTTTGGGAGCCTATAAACAGTGGTTCTAGGGGATACCCTTTGAGTTTTCCCAAAGCGCAGTGGGCTGTGACCAGCATCTCCCTCTGAGTGGGACACATCTCTGAGCTCACCAGCTCTAACGTTTACAATACTCAAAGGAATGCCACTGAAAGCTGAAGACAGGTCCTGGGCTGATACCCCCAACCAGTCCTCAAAGCTCAACCCTTGTCCATTGAGAAATAACAATGTGTTTGATGTGAGTATTTCAAAGGGAGTTTTTAACAGGTATATCCTTATATATTTATGTATATATATTTTTGTGCCTGGGTACATGTGTGTGTGAATTGATTTAAATACCCTATAGCAAGTATACTATGAATATTGCCACCTCAGATCTATAATAAAGTCACTGTTGTGGCTAGTAGTCGGTAATAAATCCTATTGAGTCCCTTTGTAAACGTTCGATTAATCCTTGATTAAGTGCTGCTAAGTCCTTTAAATATAAACCACTGACCCAATGTGAGACTAAGACTGGACCTAAGTAGCTGTACTTAGACTCCATCAGGAGTTTAGGAAGCAAGGGGTCCCCTCTGAACCTCATGATTCAGTGGAAGGGTCTCCTTTACCCTTTTGCATCTCTGGTCTCCCTGTAAACCATTCTAAATTGACTATAATCTAATTTTCCTTTATATGTTTCATCCATGTAGCAAGTAATAGAGTGAATCTTTTGTTAAGTCACGCTTTCATTAAATTTATATTAAACCTGCTTTTTCTAATTCCTTTGATATGGATTCTTTAGGTGATCTAAACCAGTCATTCCCAAAAAGTCTTTACTTGTTTATGAAGTTATGTTTTTAAATCTAAACCTTTATTCCTAGGACCATGTCCAGACATGATATTTTAGAGCTAATTGAAGTTTTCATTATTATTTGAGTTTCTTGTCCTCTCCACATGGTTGAGAAGCTCTTCACTTCATTGTCCCTGTGGTCACCTTGGTCAGGCAATCCATTGCATGCTCCTAATCCTACACAGTTGTTGTCTGCCTGTTAACTAATCAGTTTCCAACCAGGAAAAGTCTTAATACTAATATTCATAATAGCCATGTGGCTCAAAGGTTGCTCTAATACCCAAGACAGCTGATAAGATAGGAACTTACAAACCTAGGAGAGAAGCCACATAACAATTCCTTAATGGTACATTGTGAATGTGGCAAATGTGGGAATGGCCATTTGGAAGAGGCTGGGCTATCTGTCTTTGGCAGTATCTCCAGCAGATGGAGTACCTTCTAAGTTTGGGCTTCACTGTTCAATGCATGGGCTTTAGAAAGAAATTCAACACAAAGGATGTGACATTCCTTTCTCCTTCATGAGCACAGTTTATTTCATCCACCAACATACTTGGCAGAGGATCCTTGTTTGTTTATCCAACAGAGGGCCTATGCCAAGTTTTGTGTAATTTGACTTTGTTTGAAGCATGTTCCTTACTAGGTGGCCATGGCAGCATGGTAACAAACATTGTGCATCATTAGGTCTTCCCTTATAAAAACTGCACTACAGCAGAATTTGGGAAGGATTTGCAGTAGTGTGTGTGAGTATCTCTCTTGCACTTTCATCAGGTTTCTCTTGCACTTAGAGTATGCTAATATTTTGAAACATTCTGTTGAGACTTGCTGATAATCTGTTACACCTCCCTTTTAAGAAGAGATGTAGTAGTCAGTTCTTCTTGCTATCAAGTCTATAATAAAAAGTTACAATGATTATATAACATGTTTGTATAATCCCTTTCTCCTCAGTGTTATCTGTTAAATTTGTAGGAGGATCTTTGACATCCACTGAAGTGCAGCTCTTTGAGGTGGAAGCCAGAATCTGTGGGACACATCAACCTTGAAGACCGGTTTAGAAGACAAAGCAAGGCAAAACACAATCTCCATTTGAAACTGAAGCCAAAACATAGGTGGACACAGCCAAAATGTAGTGATGCTAATAGTACCCTTCTACTGTTAAAAAAATTGCAATGGGAATCTACAGCTCATGTTCATAATCTTTTTCCTATTTCTCATCTGATACGAAACAGTGCCAGTAAATGAGCAAATCTCCTTAATATCAAGCTGAGGTACTGATTTCCTGTTATTTCTGTATTTCCACTGCACAAATGCCTGGAGATTTTCATTAGAACAGAGCCCAACTGTATTCATTTCTGCAAAATCACAGGCTTCTGAAATTGTTGAAAAAGAAAACTATCCCTACTTAGTCAGGCAGGAATTTTTCCTATAACAACAGTTTTTTGTGGTGATATCTGTCTTATGATAGTGATCAGGCTACATGTCCTGCATAGCAACATTAAGTATAATCTGCTGTCATCTCCTCATGACAACATGTAAGCTAAAACACTTGCAAATAAACCAAAATATTTTCTCCTGGATCAGGAGTTTGAATTAGATGACTGCATTTTCCTGGCATGAGAGGATTATTCCTTGTCTTTCACCTAATCCTCCTCTGTTATACAATATGTATAGTTACACGTAGTTTTTTGTTTCCCATGAGTTTGAAAAGATTACTTTTCCACTGGGTTTCCTGCATCACTGTAATACTTCCCCTTGATTCTCTGGTTTCGTCTGCTCAACTCTGTTTATGGAGCGTCCGGTAACCTGAATGAAGTTACAGTTTTTAGATCTGTCATTGAGTCTTTGGATAGACTAGAGGCCCCAAGGTCTTGTATTCAACCCTTAAGATCTTTTGTTCCATCATCTGCCATCCATTGTGTCAAAGTCGTTTTTCCCACATGCATTTCACTTATGAAGTGATACTTAGTATTTGCTAAGGACTTTAAAGCCTTTGGTTTCCATTTGTCACTTGAGCTTTCCGCCTGAGGTCCTAGAAGGGCACTGAACTTTGGAAGCACTTTTGCAGATCTCATATATATTTGATCCTTTGATCTTAAGAATCCTTTGCATTCACAGTTCTTTTGACAAGATAATACAGGTTTAAATCACCTCTGTTACTATTTGAGTTGGTGAGGCACAGTATGTTCACCCCTATTCTGAAGTCCTGTGATAGCAGTAATTTCCTGTTTTCTGTGGCCTTTGAATAATCTGTGCACCTTCAAACAAAATCGTTTTTCAAGATGCAATACCTGTGTCCCTGTCTTGACTAACACTTGACAGTGCAGAAATACCTATTACTATTGCATTTCAGCAAACATGTTATTTGGCATTTCCATCGGCAGTCAGGAATCTGGACTTCTGTGAACTTTTGAGTTTGTTTGGTTGTTGGTTTTTCCATGAGTTTTATGTCCATAGTGTTATTAGCTATTACTGGACAACTCAGAGGTGCTTTTTCATCTTTATTGCTGAGTATAAACAGTTATGATTACTTCACATTTTAGCTTTTTCTCAGCTCCTGCTAAGATCAGTGAAAATAATCCCATCTTCAGTGAAATGTCAGCATGATAAAGTTCATATAGATTTTTTAACTTGCAGATTATTCCTGAGCTTTACTCAGCTCATTTCTGAGTCTGTTTCAATACATTTATATGCAATTGTAGTTTGTGAAATTAGAGAAATTCCTCAAATGGTATTAAGAAATTACTAGATTTTTTCCCCTATAGGGACAAAAATCCTGTGATGTTAAATTGCCTTCCAGGAACCTGGCAACTTTTTATAGAGCTGTTTAACCATGAGCTTTTGTTATTTTGAATCTATGTATGTCATAATATCTGAATGCAAATATTGAGCATGAGAGGATGTAAACTGCCACCAGTTCAATACCAGACCTCTTGTTTTCATTCACTACCCACTTATACAGGGTTTGGTCCTGCTCCTGAAAAACTACTAATCCCATACTAATTTCTGTACAATCAGAACTAATTCATAATGGTTTCCTCTCATGAATCATGCACTCTGCTTTCTTCACACTCTGCAGTGATTTCTTGAACAGAATTCCTGTGTGGTTTTAGTCTTCTGTTGGTTTTGTGTCTTCCCTATTTTTTAATTTGATCTCAGCTGTCATTTCTTTGTGCATCACCTTACAATGCTTAGTTTTTTAAGACTCACTGAAAAAGCAATTGCAAGCTTTTATGTTTTCTGTAAGTTTTATTCATTTAATCTGATTTGATGTGTTGTGTTGAGTGGAGAATGTTCAGGGCTATACAAAAAGGAAGTATTTTTATGTAATGTTTTGCTATTCAGGATGTGTTCATGGGCTTCTGTAGGCAGAAATGGCTGGAGACTAATTTATTAATGATAACCAACAGTCAGCATCTTGAGCTATTTGAGATACTTCAATATTTCCCTGTACTCTTTTAGGAAGGATGATGTCATTTATCAGAAAATGTCAGCTTCTTAGTACAAAGAAATAGGAACATGGTAAAGAATTAGTGTAGAGCTGTTCTCAGGGACAGAGTTCACCAAGATGAAGGGATCTTGGAAATGGGGAGAGTTGTGACCTGAGGTCAGGATACAAGAGTGACTGTGGAGATTAATTTGTGGAGGAGAGACAGAACAGAGGAGGCTAGTCAGGAAACCAGAGCCACATAGAAAGGTCTGAACAGATCAGAAACTCCTCCTGCCTTGAAATCTTAGCAACAGCCTAATTTTTGGCCAAATAAGGAAGCACAGGTTCTATACTAGTACCTTTTATATACATGTACAAGCTGCTTAAAGCTTATTATGTTACCCTTTGTGTTCAATGTAAACAATCTCTCCCTGAGCATGGCTACAGGATGTTTCATGATATACGACTTCCCAGACAAACAACAGGTGTACCACTGGCTGTGTACACACAGGCAATGCTCTGTTATGTATTTAGATCACACTACGGTGACTTGGTGACCAGGGTGCAATTTTGAGGCAGTTAGTTGGATGACCTATGAAAATTAAACTATGTATTTATGTTATTGCTCCATTCCTTTCTTCATCTGTAAATTCAGTACAAGAATATAAGCTCCTTTACAGAACATTTCTAGTGATGGAAAGCATCATGAAAGAGCTAGACATTGCTATAGAAACCATACTGTGAGGCAGAAACAGTGTGAAACTTTAGCTCTGTATGCTGCATTGTGTCTTACAAGGACTACAAAAGCAACGAAAGTTGATATTAGAAAACTTCCTTTTGACCTTTAGATGCCATAAGATTTCTGCTTGCAGGGCACATCAGCAGACTGGCTGACATGGGAAAAGCAATTCCTGTATTACAGACATAAGCAGTACTGTCCACAACTTCATAGCTTCCTTTTATTCTAAAGTTGCATTGCCTGCTAAGATCATATTCCAGTCACATTCAGTCAGGTCCTACCTCTTCCTTAATCCAAGCTGAAAGCATGGTCCTGCTGAGCTGCCTGTAACAACTAAGGAACAGCAAAAGGAGATCGTACATGGTCTCTATGCTTTGGGAGCAGACAGTGCTCCTGATGTAGATGTTATTACTACTAGAGAGGGAGCCCCAGTCTGCCAGCCATTCCCTCACTAATTTTGGATTACCTAGATTACCTGCACAAGCCAAGGTAACCCCAAGACTGTACTAGCAACATAGAAAAGGTTCATTTTTTTTCCCCACAACTTCCATGAAAAGGCCCTTCCAGCAGGATGAGGGATCAGGCTAAAGGCAGGTTTTAGGATTTGCCCTTTCAATAAATAAAATTAGAGTACTTTTCCTTTGTCTCATAAATATGTGCTAAATTAAGATGTGTGGCTATTAGCAAAAATATCCTATTGATTCAACTGGTATAAACAAAAGGCTGCTGCTCTGTCATTCAGATATTCATATGTATCATTAAAGGAACTGGCACGCTCTGCCTGGATGTTACAGGGAACTACAGGCTTCAAAGGGTTATAGACTCTAAAGCCAAAAACGTGTAAAAGAGATTGATTAGGTCCAGGGCAAAAGTTGAGATTATAACCATCTATAACTTAGGAACCATGTAATGTTATTATTCTCTCACCTCTCAAAATGAAGGCCTCCTTCCTAATCCATTAATACTCAGCAGCACTTTTTCAGGATAGAAATATACTTGTCAGTACAACAAATGAGTTACATGACTGAGGGGCTGCAACATGATGGAAAGAGTTTGCATAGCTTCTACAATCTTGTTTTGACTAAAGCTAAAGGGTGGCTTTATCAGCTGCTCAAACACAGCACAGGCACCCAGGGAGCGTGCCACAGGCTGCAGAAGTCTCTCTGAGACCACACTGCTGCCAAAAGCAGGGACTTTTTTCTTTGTTCCCACTCACAGCTATGTACCCCCCACTGCCTCTTGACCATGAGCAGTGGGAAAGCTCCAGCTCCTCATTGAAAACTGTGCAGAAGGAAGGTTTCTGTCGTATCACCAAGCTGCTCTCCCTTCCCTGAGACTGCACTGTATGGGCAGAGCTGGAACAGGTGCAGGGGAGGCACACGTAACCAAAGGATGTGAGGAGCTCCCCCCACAGTTTTAGGTCCACTTGAGTCATTCCTACAGTCCCTACTTAGTATGAATTTAGGCTATTTCAGGTTATGCAAACAACAGGAAATTGATAAGCTTTATGTCTATAAGAAAATACCTACCTTCATTTCTATAGCAATCTGCCATTAAAGTAGCTTGCACTTCTCCATGTTAATTATCTCAATGAAGCAGAAAAAGAAGGACTTTCTATCTCTACCAATTTTCTTCCATTTTTGTTTAGCTTTATTTCTGGGAAAACTTGTGAAAATATTTATACAAGAAAATAGGTACCACCAAGATCTATCTTGATTCATAAACAGAACCTGTAAGTCAGAATCTGGCTTGTAACAAAGAATATAGCCATCTGCTTCAAGTACCACTATTTTAGATTCTGCAGACAACTGATGAAATCAGCCTCTTTTAATAGGAGATATTAATTTCAAGGGTAATTTCAGTCTAGGAATTTCCCCCACCAACACTATGGAAACAGGATACAAAATTGCAAACATTACATCACCAAAATTATATTGCCTAATAATACCCTTGTGTACATGAAACAGGAACTAGCAGCTTTGGATAGTGGTTGACATCTTCTCCAGACAATTTACGCACTACTGGGTTCACTGCGGTGTCCTGGGAGTTCATAACAAGCAGATCACTTATCCACAGGTGATATATTCTTCCCCTGTTTTCAAATTACTTTGGGGTTATATACAACTCCAAGCTCGTTGTCTCTTTTAATTTTTCTGTAGTGGTGGTGTGGAGATTGATACAATTCAAATCAAAACAGGATTGTTCAAAGAAAGAAAGAAGTTTTTATAAAAATTGTTCTAAGATTGATAAAATCTGATGACTTGGTAAGAACGCAGACACTTCTCACCACTGTGAACTAGATCATTAAATATTGTTTTGCTAAGAGATGTCAGAAGAAGAATTTCATATTTAATATTTAAATATTTCAACTTTAGGAGGCACACAGAATTCAGAAAGTTTGAACTAATAAGCTTCTGTAAAGGATCACAGATTATTTTCTGCTACAGCAGGACTCCAGAAGTATTAAAAGTATAGAAATTGCTTGAACTTTTTGAACTCTTGAGGGAAAAATTGAGGCATGGATATCAAGTAAAATAAGCATTGCCATCTTCTGGTAGTGTCATGCTTTATTTATTGTTTTTACAGCTTTTGGACTTTGCACTTTTCTTCCAAAGCTGGTTCAATACGCATATTGATCATGCCACAGATAAGATGTCTGAGATGAGACATGGTCTGTATTTAAATTCCAAGTAAGCAATCAAGGGCTGGATGGACTTTTTTCCATAGTTCCTCTAGTTTCATTACAGATTAAATGCAACACAAGATATTTCAGTGAAAATACATGGGATATTCCTCTTAATTCTGTAAAGTCTGTGTTACATCCTTTTATCAAAAACATTATAATGTAGCTTTTTCTACTCTATCTTTTAAAAGTCTGACTTTTTAGTCCTAGTTTGTGAACCTTTCACAAACAGTATCATCCTTTTTTTTTTTTTTTTTAGGTGCCTCATCTGAAACCCAGCTGCCTGGCACATCCCCTTCCATCACAGCAAGGGGTGTGTAGACATGTGTTGGTGAAGAAAGCTGACCATGGATTGTCTGTGTACTCAGCATTCAGTCTAGTGAAAAACAGAACTTGATAGGTTCATAAATTGTTTCCTATGACCTAAACTGATCTGTCTAAAGTCTGCTCTTTGGGATTGTATTATAATTGCTGTCTAGAAGCTTCTTTCCTGGTTGCTTCCTCTCAGCCCTGGCACAAACCCCATCTCCTGACAGGTGTCCTTCCAGCAGAGAAACACTTAGGAGTCTTTCTTTCACGTTTTGCTCTCAACTTCATGCTGAGTACAAGAGGTTGGAGGAGGCTGCTGAGGGGCAATAAAAAGTCTTTCTTCTCCCCGATTTTGTCCTTGTCCCTGCAGTTCTCCCCCTGGCTGGCATCTGGGAAAAATAAGTGTCTCTGCAGTGCATCATGACACACTGGTGCAATACTGAAATGCAGCTCTGTAAGCCTAATCCTGTGTAACGTAGTTCATCTCCTTTTGTCTGCAAATTGAGCTGGACTCCTGCAGATGTGGCATACTCACAGTATAAGTACAGATAAGTTCTGAACTCATTTGCCAGGACATGTGCCTGGTTTCACACTGGCAGAAGCTTGGAGTCAATTTACTGATGCTAAGGAGTTACTAAACAGCAGCTGAAGAGGCTACTGGAGCAGCCACAGGACCTTTCTGCTCCCGTGTGGAGGTTACATTTATCTGCATTGCACTGGGGCTTACCAGACAACCTGTAATGCCTGAATCCAGATGGCTAACTGTCCCCTGCTGCAATCGCAGCCTGTATTTCCATAGATCAAATCTTTTCTCTTTATTAAGCATTCAACCCTATGGGCAAAAATTCCAAACATTCTTTATGTTCGTGCTGGGCCCTCTGCCTTATGGAAATTCATGATGCATTATGGAATTACTAGCGGAAACTACCCAGAATCAGCAGGAATGAAAGGTGAAACTCACAGTTTCCCTTGTTTTACTGCTCTCCTATTATCTCTGCTTGCTTTGATAATTAGCATTGCTATTGATCTCTCACTGGCTAACATGGAGAAAATACTCTTGGAGCTGTCAGTTTCTAATAATGTATTTGACAGTCTGCCAAAAATTTTGCAAATAGAGCAAACCTTCTGGATTTGGGGTTTGTAATGTTTTTTCAGTGGTACTAGTTCGTACTCCATCAGCAGCGGGAATAGTAGGAAAATGGTAATGAAAATACTAGGAAAGTGCACATTGACTGGACACTAGTATGGAAATAATTTTTCATTCACTTGCCTTTTCTGTAATCCTACTTTTGAGGTCCTCAGCTGGCAGCAAAGGGCTCTGCTGCTGGCATGGAGCAGCAGCGTGGCTGATGACAGTGAAGCACTGGCACTCTGCTGCAGTGAGTGCTGAATTCACGTCTGCAGCGCCCACTGGTGGGCCCCCCTCATTGCTCAGATAATTCTGCTTAACAGCTAAACTCTTCCAGGTTCTCCTCCCTGCAGAAAGGAACTAGACAATTTGAGGTGTATGCACTGAGTACTTTTACTCCAGGTTTTCCTTCTTGCTATCTCTCTGGAAACTCAAACAGTAAAATGACAAGGCATAAGCTCTTTTGTAGGATTGGAAATTCAACGGTCTGTCCCTAGGAGTCTCTCTTCTCCGAACTCCATAATCTGTGTGGGATGAAGCTGCTCCCAGCACCTACACTCTGCAGGCTGTAAAGCAAGTGCCATGAATGCAGGAAGGTGCTGTTGGAGCATGTTTTCAGTCAAAGCTGTTTGTATCCTCCTGAGTCCCAGGACCTTGCTCAGTATCTCCCATTTCTTTCCTACATTTGCTTGGGCCACAGAGAAGGTCATCTGTAAGATTATCTGATAATCTTTTTACACTCAATACCCCGCCCTTCTCTGTTGAGTTGGACACTAGTGCAACTGTTAAACAAGCAAGCTGAAAATATGTCTCATTATCACAACCCTTACAATATTTTCAGCGTAAGGTAATATTACTGAAGTTGGTGCACTGAAGAGAATTGGAATGTATGTGCCATTTTGTGTCATCCATGGCAAACTAAGAGAGGAACACTTGACTGGGTGATTGAGGACTTTTGGTTTCTTTGAGTAGCAGTTCTTAAGTAACTTGAGTAGCTCCTTCCCCCGTAATCTCTTTTGATCCACCTGCCCAGCTACATTTTGGTGGTGAGAGTTCACTATGGCTGACAACTGACTGAAAGAAATGAGAAGTCTGTGGAAAGGAAAAGCCAGACAACATTGTCACAGCCCTTTTTAAAGTGATACCTCCATTATATACTTTCAACATTGAAAAGGCTATTTAGTGGCTCAAATCTGCTCAAAGCAACAACATCCAGGTAGCACCAAAAAAAAAAGAAAAAAAATAGTTTTAGCCATAAACAGCAGTCATATATTGTAATATTTACCATCATATATTATCATCTTACCTCTTAAGATCAAATTAATAGAAAAGTCTGGGAGCATTGTAGAAATCCTTTTCCCACAGTACCAGGAAAACAATCAATCTGCTCCAGTATGTGATACACAAACAGTACTTACCAGAGGAGGCTTCCCCATCAGGGTGTCCAGCTGAGGGATCAGGGCTGATTCTGCCTTTTGCTGTAGACTTTACATCAAAGATGTTCTGGAAAGGAATGAGTTCCTGCTGTTATCAGTCTGTCCCAGTGCCCTTGACAGCTTTGACAGCTCACTGATGTCAGCTTTAAAATGTGACGCGAGGATGATTCTGCAAATTCTCCAGACTGTTCCAATGCAAACAGGTGGCTTCAAAGCAGCCAGAGGTCTGGTTTTGTCTTTGACTTTCTCTTAGCATGAGAGACCCTTCATGTGGCACGGATTTTTTTGTACCAGATGTGACATTCCTTAGCCTTTCCTTTCACGGCTTCCATGGTTCTTCACAAAGACATCCTGAATATCCACTTTTTCCAGAAGGCCCAATGTGCCAGGCCCCTGTATGGCATGGCAGTCTTTAACAGTGCTTACTGAAAGGTTCAAGTGTGCTCTGATACAGCCCTAGAAGTGCCACTACAAACAGACTGATCCTAACCATGCACCAGCATTTAAGTAGGAGCTGTCATC
This sequence comes from Dicrurus megarhynchus, assembly GCA_013399195.1. Classification (NCBI taxonomy): domain Eukaryota; kingdom Metazoa; phylum Chordata; class Aves; order Passeriformes; family Dicruridae; genus Dicrurus; species Dicrurus megarhynchus. The sequence continues at coordinate 22,801 of VXAD01012653.1, read as the reverse complement.
TGGTCAGCCTCACCTTGGTGATCCTTGTGGGCCCCTTCCAACTCAGAACATTCTGTGTGATTCTGTGATCATACCTTGGTGCACTATTGGACACAGAGGGTGAACACAGGGGCAGTCCTTGCCCAGTATTGGCAGGGTGAAGCAGCAGCTGGAAATGCATCTCCTGAGCCAGGAAAGTTGCAGTGGCCTTAATGTGCTTTGAAAGAGCACCATTAAACACCTACTGCCTTGCCAGCTAATGGCATGGTAGGACTGTGAGGTCATTTCAACACAGCGAAATTAGGCTGAGTAAATCCTCTGCCACCCACCTGGGAGAGCTGAGAAGGTTGGGTTTTGAGGTATGCCCCAAAGAAGTTGTAAAATACTGCATCTGTGGAAAGGTATAATAGATTTACTCATGACCAACCTGTTTTGATGCAGCAAAAATTTGCAAGAGTTTTTGATCATACCAGACACTAATCAAGCCCCAACTCTCACAATTTCTTACAGACTTTGTAATCAGCTTGTAGAAATAGCCAGCTGTACCCTTGGTTTTCCCAGGCAACATATGGAATTACAAAAAAGAGAATGTTGCTGATAAAATCTAAGTCATGAGGAACTTGGAACATTCTATGTAAATGTTTGTAGATAGAAAGATATTGATGTGCAACAGAAAAAATTGCTTTGTACTGCTTAATTATTTTTTTACATAGTAATAAAAGCAGCATTGATACAAAAAGGAAAATTACATCATTTTGGTGTTGTTTTTTAAAAATACACCAGCATGTTTATCCTTTAAGTAATTTTTGATATTCAACCAGAGAAGACCAAGGTATCAAGCTGTTGAATCAATTCTGTACAGACAGACTTTCTTTTATCGTTAAATATAGTTAGTTTGCTTTTCATAGAAGCTGCTTATTCTCTTTCAAGGGTTTTTTTTTTTTTCACTATTTCAGCTCCCAGTTATTTAACCAGTATCACTGGAAGTCTGCTAGTTCTACAGCTTGCCATGGTGTCTTTTCAGAAATAGCAGGACACTGCACAATTCTATTTTGGATGTACCAGTATGAAGAAAAGGTCTAAACCCAATGAAACCTTTTTGTGTATTAGTGTCTGGCCATAGTTCCTATAGCTATCATAAATTTTTGATCTTGAAAGAAACAGCTGGTGCAATAACATTTAAATAAGTTAGATGGGGAAAATATTGATGCAGTCTGACTCTTAGAAAAGAAGATGTGAAAATTGTCCTGGAATTGTATACAGTGCCAGGGTATTTGTTGTTTTCCAAGTGGGAGCCGTATGTAAGATGCAATAAATGTTCTTCCAGTCTCTGATGGAATCTGAATTTTGTCTGTAACAATTGAACAGATGCCTTTTGGGATGTCTATAGAAGAATAACTCGATTTTCTGACCCTGTAAGGCAATATTCACAAGCCTTTGGGATTATAGGAATATATTCATTTCAAGCAGGACCTTTTAAATCCTAGAAGTTCAGAGAGCCTTGAAGCAGAACAAGTGGGCACAAGAGCAGAATTTTCCCTGTCAGTACAGTCAATTAACCCAGTGCCATAAAAGCTCATTTCTTTACACTGATTTTAGAGGATAACTAGCACAAATATAGTCACCTACACTGGCGATGTTAAATCAAATCCATCCCCGCTGCACTCACTGCTTGGCCAAATAGGGCCAGGTAGGGCCAAGCACAGCTTGTGTGGTGTGAACAGTGCCAAACCAGCACCCAGGCCAGCCACTCCCAAGCTGTGGCTGTGACCCAAAGAAGGGCTGTGGCAGCATTTGAGTGGAGTCACAAGCCTGAAAGAAAGGCAGTTGTTCTGCTGCTATTTTGTGATTCTGAACCTGACACTGCAGATGGAAAAGTTGAGTACCTCAGCTCTGGTCCTGCAGTAGTTGGTTACCCTCATCAAACACACTTGCTTCTAGAATGGAAATTTCATGGCTATCTCAGGAAACAAAGGGCCATCAGATTTCATTGTTGTCCACTTTTTTCCTGAATGCTTTTGTGGTTGTATATTAAATGGAAAGAAGCAAACAGTGACACCAAGATGTGGAAGGAAGCTGCTGTATAAAGGAAAATGTCTCTTCATTAAATTATTCACACAAAGAAAGGGGAGGGAGGCACTTGAAAGCACCCAGGATACACTGTATGTAGAATAATGGGGCATAAGTGGAAGAAAGAAAAGCCAAAGCTATTAAATTATGTTTTGTCTGTCCTTGATGTTAAAAATTGTTATTATTCAGCAGAGCCCAGTCCATGTTTGTTTTGTTTTAATGTCTGGAATACTTTGCATTTCACCCTAATAATCCACTCTGTTCTCAATGTTTATACAGCATGATTTACTACAATGTGGATGTGTAATTATAGTGATGATTAGACAAAACATCTTTGACAAGAAAGGAAAACAGTAGTTAATAATGTTTTCCATCTGTTTGGTAAAACCTCACTTGAAAAGAAAGAGCCCCTTAGCATATAGCAGGGTCCAAGGCAACACCTATGTGAGTACATGACAGCGGTATAAATGCCTAATGAATTCATTCTGATCATTGCTCACACATTTTTGAAAGCACTACCATCTGTTTTATACATAAATATTACAGTAATTAATGTCAGCACATGTTTATATTATATCATTTCCAGAGTCTTATTTTAGAGTTAAGACCTTTTTCTTTTCAGACAGAATAACGGCATATTTTAAGCTATTGGCAGGAAATGCAATGTTATTAGGATAAAATGAGTGAATTTCAGTAATGGCTTGCGTCTTTATTGGAAAACTTTAGAGCATTTAATGCTTCTGTTCCTCATTAAAGGATAAATACTGGGTCAGTGCCTACTCATGGAAAGCCCAAAAGAAACTTAAGCACTGCTGAATGAGGTAAAACTATGGTAAAAAATACCATGAAACCCCTGAGCTCCTGAAATTGGTATCTTAAGTCCCTGTGGCAGCCTCCTGATTATTGGGCATTGAGGGTTTATTAATGCCTGGCATAGGGCACTCTGGCTCCAGATTAGCAAATGAGCCAGGCTTAAATTAAATGGATGGGTTAGCTCTGGTAGGGTTACATCCCTCCAGAGCCCTGTTGTTTCTTGCTGTTTATAAGGTTCTGGTGTTGGTTTTGTCGCAAACGCCTCATGAACATTGCAAGAAAGCAAAATACTTTAATAAAAATTTTTCTGCTCCCCCATCCAGAATGATAGCAATGGTGTCCATAACAGTGCAAGGCAAAAGTATTCATCTGATTCTCATTTATGGCTTCTGCTTACACAGTGTGCAAGTCACAGGTGTGGTGAAAAATCAACTGATGGCAATTTAAAGAATTCTGTTGAGTTCTTTGGGCTTCAAATGAGGATTTATCTTTACCTGTGTTCCAAGAAAAATATGTTCCAGATGCAAAAAAAAAGTGAATGACAGTCTTGAAACATAACTGTTTTCATTGTGTTCATTATATCAATAACTTTCTCTCCTTTCCAGTGAAATTGAGTCACAGCTGAACTTTTCTTGTTCTGTTGCCAATACCCCATGCACCTGTGCAGGGACCTGCTATTTTAAAATCTTTGCCTGGTGACTGACATGGGTGAAATTTGTTTCTGATATGATTTCAGTTACATCTCTTTTTCTAGATTCCGTGCTGCTAGTTTCACCTTTCATTTGAGTATGGATACTGCACTTTAGCATGGCTTATTAGTATCTTAACTTTATTCAACTTTTATCTTATTTTATTCTTTATTTTATTTTAACCAGAGCTATAGCAGATGCTGCAGTTGCTGAATCTAGTTGAGATTTAAGTATCTCTGGAGAGACTTAAATCTTCTAACACTATTCAGTACAATCTGAGCCGCCAATAGATTTTCCTGGATGTCTTCCATCCTGGATTCCACTTAAGCAAGGTTCCTAAGTATCCGTCTAAGTTTCCAACCAAGTAATTGCTACTAAGGATTGCTACTTCTTGAAAGAAATCTACTCCATGTTTATTTCCATTACAAATAAATAACTGGAAAGGGAAAAAGAATTGGAGACTAAAAAGGGAATGAGAAATAAATAGCAGCCTTATCTACCTGCAGAAGGAAAGTGTTTTCCCCTGAATATCAGTTACCTGATAGCTAAAACTTCAGAGAATCATAGAATATCCTGAGTTGGAAGGGACCCATCAGGATCATCAAATCCAGCTTCTGGCCCTGTGCAGGACACCCCAAGAATCACACCATGTGCCTGACAGCAATGTCCAAATGCTTCTGGAACTCTGTCAGGCTTGGTGCTGTGACCACCTCCCTGGGGAGCTTGTCCCAGCGCCCAACCACCCTCTTGGCGAAAAACTTTTCCAGATATCCAGCCTAAGCCTCCCCTGACTCAGCTTCATGCCTTTCCCTCGAGTCCTGTCACTGGTCACGAGAGTGAAGAGATTGGTACCTGCCCCTCTGCTTCCCCTCATGAGGTTGTTGAAGATCACAGCGAGGTCTCCTCTCAGTCTCCTCTTCTCCAGGGTGAACACACCAAGTGATCTCAGCCTCTCCTCACACGGCTTCCCCTCCAGACCCTTCACCATCCTTGGGGGCCTTCTTTAGACACACTAACAGCTCAATGTCTTTTTTGTATTGTGACACCCAGAACTGCCCCCAGCACTCAAGGTGAGGCTGCCCCAGTGCAGAGCAGAGAGGGACAATCCCCTCCCTTGCCCAGCTGGTGATGCTGTGCCTGATGCCCCCCAGGACACACTTGGCCCTCCTGGCTGCCAGGGCACTGCTGGCTCATGTTCAACTTGCCATGGACCAGGACCCCCAGGTCCCTTTCTGTGGCACTGCTCTCCAGCCTCTCATTTCCCAGTCTATACATCCAGTATTGCCCCATCCCAGGTGCAGAATCCAGCACTTTGCCTTGTTGTCAAAGTTTCAGAAAATTTGCTTGTATCACAACTGTGAGTCTCCTGCAAAGTTCTGCTCAAGATTTAAACTGCTGCCAGTCATGAGAGGCATTCACCTCTGGAGTTATGAAACAAGCTTTTAAATACATATACATTCAGGTACTTCTTCTGGCTTTCTGTATCTCCTTCTTTCAGAGGATGATGAAGGATGAAATATTAAATGTTGTACAGTAGCCCCAAGAGTTAGGGATCCCACCCCAAGAAGGAGCACAGTAGCTGCCTAACAATGAATTATTTGGAATGCAAGCTGAGAGCTGGAAATCGAGAAGGGTCTCATACACCACTGAAACAGCTGGGGGGCTTGATTGGGTGCAAAGCAATGACGTGGCTCTTGGCCACAGTGCTAGTGTTGACACTACAAAAGTAGTTTAAGCTCTCTGATGACCACAAGCAGTGAGACTCTCAGTCTTATGTCTTATCTAAAATACAGTGAGTGCCTTCCTCAGAAAAGGCCTCAGTATAGAACTGGGGTGCTCATTCAGTCTGCTCTGTTGGTAGAGCCCAGTCTATCACATCACCTGTGCCATTGCCTAAGCTTGTTCTCTAGAGATCTTTCCAGTCACACAGTAACTCGCATTAATTCTGCCTATTGAAAGAGCTACTTAGAGACTGCATGTAAGGTGCCTTGGTTACAAAAGCAGCGTATTCTGCTGCTGATATCAAACAGTGTGCATGCAAAATGTATTACAGTGATCAAAGAAAATGTTATGGCTACATTCTGCAAACATTAGAGTGTGCAAGTGGAAAAACTGGTATAGCCTTTGGCTCTCCTATGTTACACACATAAAATATAAAATAGATTAGCTTTTCTGACTGTATAATTTTGAGCATCTCTAATACATGAAAAAAGATAAAAAGAAGACAAAACAATGGATGTACTCAAATTGTACAGAATAACAGATTATTTCTATATGTATTAACACATATATTATATTTCAATAACTAAATACAAACATATTAGTCAGGAAAGCAGAGTCTAGAGGAGAAAAACCAACATTACAGTTACCTGTCTGCTTCTATTTCAACATTCAATTTCACTCTCTCTCTAATAAAGTAAAGATGTAATAAAGTAAAGGGATTGGGCTCCTAAGTCAAAACTCCCATTTAACAGAAAAGCCTTGATTATGAAAAACACAAAATTCGGCCCAAAGGAGTTGTTGTTTGGTTATTTCATTCCTCAGGTTAAAGAATGATCCAGCAGTTTCAAGTTAGCATTACCAGTTCTTCTTGTATCATACCTGCTCTCTGCTATTTTCTGGGTAAGGCATGGCTGTGGGCCTATTGCTGGTGTATTTTTGTATAATTCTGTTGATTTAGTGTAACAGCACCCTGGAAGAATAAGCAGGACATATGACAGTGGATGAAGACTGCAAATCTAGAGAACTACTGATAGAAAGGGTATACACTTGAGTGTTTTACCCTTAAGCCCCCGCAGAACTCACTGAAATAAGTTTTCTTGTGAACGCAGTAGAAAGAGATCAGCAAATTGATGAGCACAGCAAATTAAAAGGACATGCTATAAGCAGGTGAGAGACTGTTAAAAGCAAGGCAAGCAGAGTGGAATGATTTGGAGTAGGGCAAGAGCCTACAGTCTTTAGGGAATTGAAGCCTGCTTGAGATCAGGATGGCAGGTGCACACGTGATATAAAACTCTGCTACTCAAAATCCTTTCCTCTTACGTGTTATTATGCTGCTATTCTCAATACAAAAAATTGCTTCAATTAAAGAAATCTGCCTGCTCCCTCTCAGTTCCTAACGAACTGAAGGGAAAGAGAGGACTGAAACGAAAGGCACTGCACCATAAACCAAGAGTGAGAATAGAGCAGAAATCCCTCCACCTGGAGGGAGTGGAATCCCCTCCCCAGCATATGGTCACCTGAGCCCAGGCTGCCTGGTGATTCCCACTGCACAGATATTGGCAGGGTGGTCTGGAGCAAACTAGGAGGCTTTCCAGGCAGGGAAAGGCAAGCACAGAGTAGGGACTGCTTAAACTTTAACCTGATAGATGGAGTTCAAGTCTCTTGACCTCTGTAATGTTAAACAAACCTACCAAAGGATGGCTAAAGAGACATAGAAGACAATAGAGTTGCTTCTGAACGTGTGTAAGCGTGTTGCACTTATTCCTCAAAAAATATGACATATACCCTACTAAATTCATGCTCTCCCATCTCAGCTATCACTGACCTACTATCTGTTGCAAAAGTTGATAAATTTACTCAGTCTTTTCATTTTCACCTTCCCTTAGGCAAGAGAATATTCAGTACTCAGCAAGAGCTAGTATGTGTCTAGTATTCAAACAGATCTAAATGGTATGTGCAACACCCACCTCACAATCTACGGGTATGTTTTTGTCAGCAGTTTCATCTAAAGGATAAGAAGACCAAAAAAAAAAAATCCAAACCTCTCCCTCCCCTCCAAAAAAAACCCCAAAAAAACACCACAACCCAAAATGAAACCAACCAACCAAAAAAAAAAAAAAAAAAAAACAACCAAACAAAAAAACCTAAAAAACCAAACCAACCAACCAACCAACAAAAGCCAAAAACCAAAACCAAAAAACACACAGAAAAGAAACAAGAAAACAAACATCCCCCTCCCCCCCCCAAAAAAACCCCACCCAAAAAACCAAACAATGCCCAATGAAAACCCCAAGCAAACCCAAAGCCTTCTTTAGAGCAGGCATGTCCTAGAGATTGAAACGAGTGTTCCTGGAGCCTGTTTTCTCAGAAGGATGGATAGTAAATCATTGAAGCCATCAAGGGAAGAGGCCAACTAAATCAGTCTGGATGGTAATACTCATATTAGAAAGCAGCCAAGAAACTATAGAAGATTGTGATTAAGCACTTGATGAGTAATTTTTTATCCTTCATTGTAAAAACAGACTTTTGAAATGGCGCTTTTCAAAACTTGTGTTTCTGGCAAATTATTTTTAGACTGTACCTTGTAAATTCTCATAAATTTTCAGGCTGTTCCCTCTCCATTAGTGAAGATACCTCATCAGCAGAACACACATTCTCTTAGTTCTCAGAATTAGAGCATCCAAAAGATTTAGATTGCCAATGTTAGCAGTTCATGTATTTTTTTCCTTTTATACATTTTCCAGTTTTTCATATAAACAGTTAGTATTCTTCTACTCAAATCCATTTCTTCTGCTAGGAGGATAAGATTTAAGATAAAAGGGCTTAGTATATTTTCATTTTGTGCAAATCACTTCATTAAAAAGACTTGACTCTGACACATGACTTTAAACTGCACAGAGACATTCAAGTAATTTGTAGGAATTATGATCAGAGATACATATGAATTTCGAGAAGAAAATGTGCATTATAAGTACACAGTCTTGGTTCAGTGGTGCTCTGAGCATCCAGAAATAGCAGAGAGATCTTTGTACCCTGCGAGTTATGCAAATACCATGTACCTGCTCTGACCTCAGACACAGCATACAATACCCTATTTTAAAAGTGCCTAATATTATTTAAAATGAAAATATGGCTTTTGAACAGATTAAGAGTATTAATGCTATAATTTTTTAACTAACTGGTTGCTTTGTTTGATTTTCCATTATTTTTACAGGCCTCCTGCCAATAAATCACTAGAAATAAAAAAGAGGCACACTAGAAACTGTACTACTATGCATCTATTTTGCCACTGTGTAGCAAATAGGTATAATCCATCATTTCCAATACTTTTCAATAGTATCCTTCATATTTCAAATAATTTAATAGCCCAGCGACAGTCTAATTCTTTCCTTTGATAGCCAAGATGTTTTCAAAGGTAAGTTTTTTCCTCCAGTAGCACTCTCTGGATTCTCTACTAAAATAGCCTTTAGATGCAAAATGCCTTCCCTTTTTTGGCCAACTTGAGGAATGTTGGAAAGATCTGGAAAAGACATTTTCACTTTTCAGGTCTGTCCCAAAAATCTTCACAATCTTCCTGTCATTTCCTTTTCCAATCCATCTGACACTGGATCCTCATCAAATGCCTGAAAATATTTGGGTAAAATGTTTTGTCAATGGCAACCTCAAGACAGCAGATTGTGGGCTGAGTCTTGTCTTTCCTCCTGTCAGGTTCTATTAATGGAAAAAGAGTATTTTTACTAGCAGTGGGCCAATGTATGGCTTATTTGATGGAGCTGGGTGCCATCATCCTTAGTGGGAAGAGCATGGAATAATAACATTATTACTGCATGTTTGAGTAATGTCAGTACGTCTGTATTGCAAAGTCTCCCTACTATTTTGTATAAATAATGCAAACCCCACTGCTTAGTGCTAGGATAAACAAAGAGGGAAGAGCAAAAATAATTTAACAACGGAATATAATTTAATCATTCAACAAAACTGTTCATTTCACCACTTCAGTTCTCTCAGAGGCCAGTAAATTGACCTACTGGAAGCCTTCGGAGCAGGTCTATGCCAAGATGAAAAGCTGAGGCTGAATCTATTGTTTTTAACCTCTTTTCATAGTGTAGGATGGTTTAATCAAGTGTGTTTGTAACTGTGCCAACGGTATGACTGCTTTGAAATGTTATATGTGTCTAACACTCATGGTTCAACACTGATACCCAGGGGACATATAATGCTAAATACTTGTCATTTCCTAAAGGAAAAGTAGACAAATTCAGGACAGTATGTGCTTCCCATCTGTGCCTTGGAGTGAACCTGCTTTTCTCTATCAGCCATCAGCTTTCCTATGCGTAATAATGCAATACATTTTGCTGTTCTTCACTTAGGCATGGTGATGATCACAGCAAGCAGGAATTCAGTAAGAAGGGGAGAGATTCACATTTGCTGTTGTGGTGCTTCATGTAGCTTGCCTGTATCTTTGTCATGCTGCTGTCTAATGGGGATTTCATGTGGCAGCTCTTTCTAAATACTGTACTGGAAAAATCCCATGTATCCTATTTGTCAAGACCATTTCCTTTCTGCATCTGTACAGCGTCGGCAATCCAACGGCAGCAATTGATGTTGATAGGGCAGCACAGTGTACAGTATTTATATAATATCTATTCAGTCCAAGAATCCATATGCTTCTCACAAAGAAGCTGCAAAAGGAAAGCACTGGGAATTGGTTTTGAAGTTACGTAAGTGGTCTGACAAAAGCTTTACTGAATAAATAGCCCCTTTCAAAAAGGATGAGCTTGCAGTGCTTCTAGTATCAGAAAGCTAAGCATTCAAGAGGGCAAGAAGTTCAGCAGCACCAGAAAAAAACATTTGAAAAGAAAAACAGGAACGGAAAATATTGCTGGTTGCCATGTGGAATAGTATTACTTTGAAGACTGACACTTTTTTACCTCTCACTTGTAAGCTAGAAGCTTTAGATTTAATCTTAGATTTTCCATTTTGAATTCCATGCTGTCTGTTCAAAAAAAAAAAAAGGAAAACAACAACAACAAAAAACCACAAGCCAACAAACCAAACCCTTCCCTTAAAATAAAACTTAATGCGATAGGAACTCAGGGTCCTCATAATTCCTCCACAGCTATTACAATATTCTTCCTAATATTTGTGTGCTATCATCCATTCCCTCATGTCATCACTAAGCAGGCTCTTAACTACTAAATTATAGCACACTTAAAAGAAATCACTATAGATATGTGTTTTACATTAACCAAGCACTTTATACATTGCCTGAGCAAGAGCTTCACAACAGGATCTGCTCAAGGTTTTATACCACCCTTGGCAAGCAAAAAATCGCTGACCTTTTAACCAGCCATAGCAAGGAATTCCCCGGGGCGCAGTTTTTTCCGAAAACCCACCCTCAGTATCGCAGGTGCCTGTGATACAGCCCTTGAAACAGCCACTCCAGCTTTCAGTGCTACAGAATCACGGAATAATTTAGGCTGGAAAAGACCTCTAAGATCATCAAGACCACAGTAAAGCCGACAGGTCTCCTGAGCGTTAGCAAAACGTGCTCCCAACACCATCAGCGCTGATTACGATCCTCAGCGTAACCGACATCGAGCCCGGCGAACGAACACCCTCGCCCGTGCTCGCCCTTGTGCCCGGCCCCTCCCGGCCGCCGCTGTCCTGCCGGGACTGGCGCTGGGAATGCCGAGCAGGCCAGCGCGTCCTGCGCGCGCCTCCTGCCGCGCGCTGCCGGTACTGCAGCGCTCCGGGCTGCCCGACGGGACCGCCGGGAATGCGCCGGGAATGCGCCGGGAATGCGCCGGGAAGGCGAGCGCGGATTCAGGGGATGTTGTCGGAAAGAGCCTTCCGTCTTTTGAGTGGACAAACTCACTGCTAAACGACTTTATGTGCAGGATAATTATATACGATGTTTTCACGTCCAGAGAAGGGCAACGAGGCTGGTGAAGGGTCTGGAGCACAAGTCCAATGAGAAAAAGCTGATGGAGCTGGGGGGGTTTAGCCTGGAGAAGAGAAGGCTCAGGGTGTCGGAACCCACGACATGCCTCTATCTAATTTAGGGGATCTGACACCCAGAAATGGGGGTCCAG
>VXAD01012653.1:0-11388 GCA_013399195.1 Dicrurus megarhynchus | reverse complement strand
AGAATAAACAACCTCTGCACAGCAGCTTGCGGCCTCTGACTGAGTTTCTGGGCAAATGCGCTGAACCTGGGGCTTTGACAGCCATTTCTCTTAAATGTGCTAAGACCAAGATAAAGGTCTCGCACACAGGGGTAACCTTGTCACTCTCTACAACTGCCTGAAAGGAGGGTGCAGCCGGGTGCAGATCGGCCTCTTCTCTGGGTAACAAGCAATAGCACAAGAGGAAACGGCCTCAAGTAGGGTCAGGGGAGAATTAGATTGGATATAAGGAAAAATGTCTTTATTGAAAGGGTGTCAGGCACTGGAACAGGCTACCCGTGGAAGTGATGGAATCACCATTTCTGAAGGCGTACAAAGACATATAGATGTGGCACCTGGGGACATGGTTTAGTTGTGAACAGGGCAGTGCTGGGTTAATGCTCAAAGTCAATGATCTTAGAGGTCTTTTCCAACCTTAGTGATTCTATTCTGTAACACTGGACCACCCACAGACTCTTGGGGATAGATGTGGTTTTAAAGACCTGATTTGAAACCTGGTTTCCCATTTACAGTCCCAGCATCACCAGAAACAATATTAAAAATCATTATTCAAAATTCTGCTTTCTGATATTCATGTCTTTGTATTGGCGTTCAAGCTTTCAGTGTAAGTATTAGAAAATTGTTATATTACAAAAATTGAAATTCATGCATATTCTTTACAATTAAAGAAACCCAGGCCCCTAAGAAAACAAAAATTATATGGCTTGGTATATGTGATAAAAGCATGAACAATATCTACTTGAGGTTCACAACTAATGGTTGTTTAATAAACTATAACCTGTGTCATATAGATATTGAAACATTAATTTGCAAGTTCAAAAATTAGTATCAGATTTGGAAAGTTCTACTGTACCCTTAATGAGAACATACTTGAAGTGCTTGAAGGAAATACAAAGATTTAAAACATTGTCCACCTTATGCTCTTTCCTTCCATGTCCTCTGACTGGCCTCCATTTTCAGAATTAAATATGAACGCTTTCTGTCTATATATATATATATTTCTGGAATCTCCAGTTAAGGAAACTTTGCTGTTCCCACTCCTTCTTTTCCAGTGCCAGAAACAGACTCCATCCTGTTCCATACCATTTCCACTCTCTCCTCACTAGTGTTCCTGCTGCTAATATCATTCATGGACCCTCAGAAAGCATCTGATGGTATTGCAGATTTGACTAGACCCTTAGAAAGAGCAAGAGAAAAAAGGAGAAAGAAGGTAACAGTGTTCAGGAAGAGCATCAATGAGGACTCTGGAAAGGGAATGATTCTCCTCCACATCAAGAAAGTAAAGGGGAGCCTTTCCCTTTCACAGCTCTTTTTTGGTATGCATTTTGGAACATAATTTAGAATAAACTAATGCCCAAAAGGAAGGCCCCACCAATGCTGTAGTCTGGCAGACATCTAGAAAAACACCTGCAAGGAAGCAGTTCCTGCAGGCAATCAAACTGGCTGTACTGTCAGTGGCACTGCTGTTTTCTTTCTCTGTGGGCAGATGAGAATGGAAATCACAGCTTCCTCCTAAAATCTCAACCCAGAAAATGAAGTGAAACCTAGTTGGATAAATCATTTTCACATATATTTCTTCTTTCTTATCTCTCTCTCAGCTCTGCCTCCTGACTTTAAACTCAAAGATGTGATAGTGGAAATGTTTGAGGTGCCACGGTCACCAGTCTGTGCAAGTGAGCAGAAATGACACCTTTATCAGGTGAGTTAGGAAGGCAGGGTGATGGAGATGTCTGAAGCAGAGAAGGATTCCTATTTTCAGAATTTCAGATCTTTGTGTGACACTGAGAATTCCTTTTCATCTGCCTGAAAATTGCAGTTTTACAGTGAAAAAGCACCTTATGCCTTCTGGCTTGTAAATTGGGTGACTAGTTTAATCCCAAGAGGTTACCATACAATTTAGCTAATCGAAGAATGGTAGGGAAGTTGTGAAAGGAAAATCCTTTTGACTTTGAGAGAGGGCATGAATCATGAGGGAGATCTAGGAATTGTGAGAAGAGAACCTGAAGGAGATTGGTTATGGCAGAAAAAGGGCATTAAGGTAGTCTGAGAAGAAACTACCATCTAATGCCACCTTCCACAAAGATAGGTTTTAAAATGAAAATAAATACATGATGTTCAACTAGGACTCTCCTCTAAGTAAGTGCTGCCAAACAACAGACAACCAGTTTCTTCTCTAAGAGGACTGGGATAACTTTTCCTCAAACAGCTAAAAAGAAGCCCAGAAAATTTGCCATTGATAATTTCTTGGCTTTTAGTCACTTTAAGATAGTCTGTAGTCATTATTTAATTCAGCCTCTTGTTCATTCCTCTTGGAACACGGACAGTTTTGTTTAGTTTTGAGAGCCTTAATATAAGTGCTGAGGTGCCTTTAGCCCCAAGCAAGTCAGGTAATTTGATCTTAATTCAAAATTTAGCGAACAGCAAAGGAGGCAGAATGATACCTGAAGGTAAATGGGAATCGACCATTCTCTGCTTCTAGGTCCTGGGGCTTTGCTAAATTATAGAACACTTAAAAGATGGCACATATCTTTCTATAAGTATTATAACTCTGCTGTTGAAGATATCAGCCAAAGAAACCTCCATAATAATCATGACAACAAGTTACGTATATTTTCCTGGGGGTTAAAGTTTTCCTATCTTCCCCATCCCCTCATTGTATTTAACTGCTAATTACTCTTATCAGAACATAGGCTTGAAAGTGATTCCCCCATCAGAGATGAATAGACGTCTTATTTGCTTGCTTCTTTTCTACCATCTACACCTCAAAATGGCTTGCATTTCTGTGTGCATGCCTAATGGAAATCTGTAAGAGTTGAATTTGTAAGTATAAAATCACATATCTGTTCACATGGTGTTCCAGGACCAAACATGGGAATATCTCCTACCATAAATGCCTATGTAGACATGTGAAGAGAATTGTGATTTTTAAATCTGGCCTGAGAAGCTGGCCCTTCTACCCTCTCTTTCCTTTGGAGACCAGCAAAGAAAAACTGCTCCTAGTAGATTAGTAAATATTAGTTGCTGCATTTCTCCAGAATTTTTGCTGTCTTTAGACTAAGAGTTGGAATTTCTTTTTTTTTGTGTAAAAGAATGAGCAGCCAATGGGCTGAGAAATAACAGCTCGAGCAGAGAGAGAAGAACACCTTACTTAATGTGTCTTTACGGGCACTTTGTAAGCATCACCAACATGACTTTTATAATTATTTTCTGATGAACTGTAATGGCAAGAAGCCAGACATTGTCATGACTGGTGCCAAAACTGTGAATTCTCCCTGATCCCAGGAAAAACTCCTGTGGGTTTGGGTCAAGTTCTGTGATGGGATTTGTGCCTGAAGTTAAACAAGCCATTTTCTATTTTAATCACAGGCCATGGCAAGCTGTTTATGGATTCTGTTGTCCAACCATGCTACTGTGGCTTAGGCCTTGAAGTGTTTTGCTGGTTGTGACTGCTGACAAGAAATGTATTGTAAAATCCTCAGATGATCCGTTCACAGGAGCATTTCCTCATCACACATACTGGTACTGAACTGACTACATCTGGTCTAATTTACACTTCCAGCAACCCTGGTACAAAGCTACGTGAGGACAAAAATAAGACCCTTGACTTGATTTAAGAAGATTTATTTTTTTAAAGTAACTTTAATTAAGTCAAGATAGGAAATTCTTACTCCTAAATGAATGTTCATGCATAAACTTGCACTGAAGTATGTGCAGCTGAGAAGGAAAACAGATCCAGTTACTCTTGGAAAATAGCTCAAGACAGTGTCAGAAGCCCACTTCTCGCACCTTTGCTAACAATATCCATGTACCTTGTTTTCCTAGGGTAGGAGCATATGGGGGGGACCTCAGGAACTGTGGCATGGAATGGGAAGAGACATTTGAATACAGTGAAGCTGAGCTGTTTCTCCAGCTGCTGTTCTCAGCATCCCCCTGACACCTCTCTGCGTCGGCCCTGGGGCACCAGCTCTGTGGGGCTGTTAGCTCACAATGTGGCTCCGATGGTGCTGATGTGCCCTGTCTCAGCTGCCACCTGGAGCTCATGCCAGTTCCTGCACCAAATCTGCTGGAATGCCTTTGGGAAACAATTCTTGAGAGACACTGTCCTGCCAGTAGACTGGATTATCTGGGAAATATCTCCTTAGCTGGCAGGAAAGTGCATTTATTTCATCGGCTTAGTGTGATCAGGATCTGTCAGCTTTGACAGATCTGCTCAGTAAATAAATGACTTAGGCACCAGGAACTAGGCAGGGAAAAGCCAGAAGTCACTGTCCCAAAATATTTGCTCTTCTCACTGTAAATCTTAAAAAGAATTGAGTGTTCCTGTCAGGGAGAGACAGATATGTGTGTGTATTTCTAACACTGTTCTTGCCACTTGACTTCCCCCATGTATGCAAAGTAACTCAGCAGCACATTAAAAGAAGGATGAACAGAAAGCTCTGCAAGGATGTATCTCCTTGTCTCTCGCCCTTTGGCATGTAGAAGCACAGGCAGACACTCAGTGAGGCTGAATGAAGGAATAAATGCTTTTGCCAGTACAAACATACATCTCTAAGTCATTTCTGGCTTAGGGCCCCAAGTCACTTTGGCATGACTGAAAACATTACTTAAAAATTTACCACTGTGTTTGGAAAGCTGAAAGTTGTAGCTTTTGAGAGGTACTGGCACAGTGCTTAATAACACTGTGGAGCCCTTAACAATATGGCAGGATTAGGACTGACAATAACAAGAAGCCAAGAGAATACTCAACCCAAAGGCTTATGTGATGAAAATTTTAAGTAGCAATTGGTTAAAAGTATTGCTTACAGAGTCATTTTAAAGCCAGAAGGATGAGAAAAAAATGGATGTTTCCTCCCTGTGCTGGACCCAGCAGCCTCTAGCAGACAGCAGCATGTTCATTCCTTGATGAACTGACGTGGAAAGTCCTCTGATTTCAGTTTAACTTGGCAGTGATTTAGGTCCTTTCCTTCAAAGCAGAAGAATCAAAGCCACTAATTGTACATCTAAGGTCATGATGCACTCCTCTTTCTATCTGAAACTAGACTTCTGTCCTCACCATAAGTAAATTCCAGGTATTTCCATGACTATCAGAAAGTAGGATATTTAGAACTTTTCCATGCATGTCTTCTGTTTTGCTTTGTGAACTGACTGCAGGGAAGAGAACCAGTGGTCTCTATTTCTCACGTATTGCCAAAGGGAATGTTTTGCTCTGCTTTTCAGAAAAAGAGGAACTTCTAAAAATTTCACCTTGTCATTGGGTAAAAGAAGACAGGTCCTCTCCCACCTTTTCCTTTTTTTTTTTTTTTTTGTCTGCTGTACAGTTAAAAAATACTGATTTCTGTCACTTTTGCTAATTGTGCAGTAAGTGTATTTGCTACTTCTTTGAAATATCAGGATGAACATCTGGTTTTGGTGCTCATTAGTCGGCCAAGTTGGGAAGCTCTGAATATTTTGCCAAAACATTAACCCAGCCGTGAATTTACAACTAATATCAGGAAAGTCACTAGGGGAAAGCGTAAGCATGTGCAGACTGTGTAACAGCCAAGGTCAATTCTTACATGATAATTTTTACTGTATTAATTTTATCAATGTGGTTCACAGACAGCTGCCTCCAGTTCATAGCAGAATATTTATATCAATGAGCAGCTTTAAAAATATGCAACCCGAATAGTTCCATAATGAATGTATATCAGTGAAATAATTCTGGGAAATAGAAACATATTTTGGAACTGAGTCATGAGCAAGTGATAAATATGAAACAAACCAAGTTGCCTCAAAGTTTTAAGAAACCAAAAAAAGAGCTTCAGAAGAGCCACATAAAGAAAGAACCAAAATACTTCACTAGAACAGACAGAAATACAGCAAAGAGGGAAGTATCAAGAAGTAGTGCAATGTATCAGGAAAAGCTTTCTTTACACTAAGTGTAACAGAGCACTAAAGCGGGTTACTTAAGAGTGCTGTGGAATTGTCATTGCTGGAATATTTCAAGGATCAGGCTAAACAACTGTTTGCCAATAAAGGTTTTGGGAGGATACATCCTGCTTTGGATTCTCTCTTAGCATGTTTTCTTTGAGTTTGATCAATATGGTGGACAGAAATAGAAATCCTCAAATAAATCTCTCCTACCTTCCTACACACTGTCCAGAGCTAACTGCTTTCACTTAGAGGTTTCATAGTTGTAAGCCTCTGTCAGGCTCCAATTTTGGTTTTGCTTCCCTGGTTTTGACATTTCTGACCCAAGCCAGCATTTCAGTATTCACTTTTCATCTGGCTACTGCGGTCATGACTGTTACCACAAACTTGAGCTATCAGATAAAGTGCTGCCAAGGCTTCAGCAACAAATAAACATGGCAATTAAAAACAGCAAATGAGCCTTATGGGAAGAAAAAAGGGGGAAAGGGAAACAAAGCAGGCTGCTGGCTGCTGAAGTTTTTCAGGAACTCTGTTTCCCGGAGCTGGCATCTCATCATCCTCCTGCCCAGCTGACAGGCTCCCAGCCTGGTGCCGGTGCAGAAGAGGTGCAGAACTGTCAGGCCAGGGCAGGAGCCAAGCAGGGAATGTGGCAGGGACAGTTCACCCAGCATGGCCTCTGCGGAAAGGGAAAGGGAAAGGGAAAAGGAAAGGGAAAGGGAAAGGGAAAGGGAAAGGGAAAGGGAAATTAACCTGCATGACAAAGTATGTTTTATCTGGTATCTGTCCCCACTGCTCAGCTCCCAGGGAGAAAGGAGGATCACCTGAGGAGAGCTGGGGGATGGGGTGAGCTTGAGGGCACTCCTGGAGCCAGGATTGAAGACGTTGAGGGTTCAAAGACATTGAGCCACTGCAGTACTGCAGGGACCTCCTGTGGTCAGTGGAAACAAGGCACTGCACCCAGCCCTGGAGATGGGGCGGGATGGGCAGAGGGCTTCCTACTGCACTGGGCCCTGCCCAGCTGCACAGCACAGGGGTGTCAGCCTTGGGAAGCGCTCACAGGCAGGAGGCACCATCGCTGAGCAATGGCTCTGGGACTGGGAGCTCCCCACTGAACCGAATGGGGAAGCTTGATGCCTTTAGACTACAAGCACAGCCCCGGTGTAGAGCTGTGTCCCTTCAGTTTCACAGTGCAGACCCTATCACACCAAGTTAATCCTCTGCCTGAAACATCCCAGTTTGCTTCTTATCAGTCCTTGTTTATATTGTCACGTCTAGCCAGGCCATGAGTTTCTGGTACTGTGGAACAGGTGCTGGGACACTCAGAGAAATTATTCAGGGAAAGAGCAGATGATGCACAGAGGGGCTGCCAGTCTGGATTACACCCCAGATCAAACAGGTTTGTGATATCCAGTGTTAGGGCAAGAGGAGGAGTAATTCTTATTTTCTGCAGAGTGCCTATTACATATCATTTAATCTTGAGGATGTGTTTATTCTCGTTTTTTCTCCTATTTCTGTGCTATTGCTTGCCTAAAACCAACACAGCCTCAATTTCTTTTATGCATTGCTCAATGACCTCCTCTGCAGAAGCAGCAACCCCAGGCAGTGAGAAATCCACTCCTATTTGGTTAAATTCAGGGGGTTTTCCCTTAGTTTCTAGTAGTGGATTCAAGCTATGGAACACACCTGGGACATTTAAAGATGAAGACAGACATTTCTTCTGCTGAGTGCTAAAACCAAAAGCACCAGAAAACCTGACATTTCTATGGGCAGGTAACTTGGGAAGTCTGGAGAAAGCAATTGATTTCTTGCATTCAGCTGCTCAGCTGTGTTTTCTGTTGCTAGTTTGAAACATTCATTTCTGCAGTGGCCCTGCACAATCCCCCATTCCTCCATTCTTTTCTCATCAGACCCTACCTGTGTTGGCCAGCTCCAAATCCTTCCCTACCAGAAAATTGACTCTTTTGGTCTCATGTGACTCCAAGACACCTGGTTTTCTGAGATACATACTACCCTGAGTGAGGCACAGTTCTCTCACAACTGCAACCCCTGAGGCCACTAGCTGTCACTCTGTACATGAAACCCACCTTGCAGCTTGTCTCGGTTTGAGACAAGTTTAGGGGGAAACGCTCTGGAAGGAACGTCTCTTCCCCAGAAGACAGGTTTCAGCACTCCCTCCCCCACCAATACAAAAGGAATTTCTTGGATGAAAATGAAAAACACTATTTATTTATCAAGCAGAGTGCCGGCAAGGCACAGGAAACAAATGAGTAATGCTAGATAATAAACTTCCTCACTGTGGAGAAAGCTGGTGGATTCAGAGTTCTTTTCTGTAGCTGGCTCGGCCTCTCCCGAGGTCTGAGGCTGGGATGCAGCGTCCCCGCAGCCTCCCTGGTCCACAGGGTCCAATGATCTGATTCTCAGACCACAGCTAGGCCAAATAGTTCCAGAAGAAGATGAAGAAATTATCGGAGAATTTCAGTATGGGAGAATTCCTTGCCTCAGCTCACAGGCTGGCTAAAAGCAGGAAGGTGCTCCCTCGGCTCTGCAGAGGTGAGAACATGGGGGAGTGTGTGTGAGTCCTTGAACACAAACAGCACTGAAGAATTCGCCTGGCTTCTCTCCCCCCTCTCCTGGACTCATCTTAAAGCTATGGGAGCCATTTCTGGGCATAAAGCAGATGATAGGGAAATACAGTATTATCATAAAATCACCCCAAGACAGAGCTGCAGGGCTTGGAGTGTCAGTCGTGCATAAGGAGCATAACTTAGATGTCTTTACATGGTTGATTTACTTATACTCAGATCAGCATCTGTCTTCCACTGCACTTTGTCCTAAATCAGGAAGTTTGGCTCACAGGGAATTGGTAAGAGTCCTTGGTTAAAGAGGAAAGTATGACTCTGTTCCAGATTATGCATCTCCTTCAGACAGTCCCTGTACCATACTGGCTTTACTTTCCTGAAACTGCTTGTTTGGGATTACCAGAAACAGTGTTCTGCATGATGAAAACCATGGTCTCTTCCAGATTTTGTCTGCCAGACTTCAGTCTGTCATAACAAATAAAGGGAGTCCATGTTTAGGAAATACACAATTGATGTACACTGCAAATTATGAGATTGGGAGATTACTGGACTCAAAGACTTTCTACAGTACAGCTCTTCAAATTCACTTCATGTTTTTTCTAGGATAAGATTTCTTTTTTCTTTTTTTGGTGACTGATCAACTTTGCATTGAGGGTATCCCCCTTTGCTAAAACTATCCATGAAAATTATACAAGAACAGGTCAGGCTCTTTCTTCCAGAGTCACATGCTATTGTCAAAATTGTCAAAATTAACATTGTAGATGGAAAAAAGTAGCCTGTCTGCTCTGTGAGGTGCGTCAGCTATTCTCCCCTCTGCTAGGGATTTGAGTGGTTTGTCTATAATTGGTTTATTTGATAACCAGAACTGAACAGATGAAATCTCTTTTATGCTTGCAGTGGGGACGCACAGATGAAGAGCCATGCAAAGACTTTATTGCATTTTCAGAGCGGGAAACCTGAATGGCAGCAAATATCTGCTATCTTTCATCTGAATACCATATGACCAGGGAATGTTTTCACTTAAATCCTGGATTAAGCCTTGTCCCAGGCTTAAATCCTGATTACATTGTCCATCCACATCACTGGCAGCACTAGGCTCAGTAATCCTGGAGGGACCCCAGTTTCTCCTGAGTAAAATGTATTTATATTCTGATTCCAGTTGTTTTTAAGACAGTCTTCTGAGCTCAGAATTGGTTTAGCCTGTCCTGATAGATATTGTCCACCAACACTGTGAACAGAATATAGCTTTTCAGGAGAGCAGGCATGAGTTTTAGGTCTATCTAAAGGTCTCCTCCAACTCAAACTATTCTATACATTTCCTGAAAAGTCCTTAAAAGTTTCCCTCCACTTCGGACAAAGGAGATATAAAAAGATACATAAATTTTTTAATTCAATCCACTCTGTGATTAGTAAACACTTCCAAAACAAGCATAAGCATTTCCCCTTTATAGAACAGATACTTCACAATTCAGCTAGTGTACCGCTCTTGCTCTGTTTCATTTCTCTTTGGCATCCCAGGGATGTTAACAGTGAGTCTCTAGGACAATGCTATTTGTGGATAATTTGGTGAGTAGATGTGGAAGTACCTCTCTTAGATATCATTTGTGGAGAAGGTTTAACACTAAATTTAACTTACACCATAGGATTTAATACTACTAGCACGCCCTGTAGGAAAAGATTAATCTAAAATGCTGATTCCTGATTGATCAAAGGCATTTATAACTTCTGTGGAATACAAAGTACTGTCCTCACTGTAGATATACCTAGAATGATTTGGCCTGAACTAAGGAGACTAACTGAAGAGGATCTGTGTTCAAAGCAGTAGACAACACTGTCATCTCCTAATGAATTTCAGGTGGTATATAAAGTCACAGGTAGTGAGTGACAGCATGCAATATAGCAAACTGTATTCTGTGTTTGACTTCAGTGCAGCGTTTTTGCTGTTACATTCACAACGTAACAAGATGCCTTCTTAGAAGTATGAAAATTATTTCCTGTAGTAAGATATAAAACTGAATACAGTGCTCTGTTTTTTAATCATAATACACTTTAAAGTATACTGGAACTTCTAGAATTGGATCCCTACAGCATAAGTATCATTAAATTTTTCCATATGTGGGCTCTGCTTTCAAAAGTGTGAGGTAGGCCTCACTGGAAGAAAATAAGGGCACATGTTAGGTTCAGGAAAATTTCAACTAGGGGAGTGAATGATGGAAAAAAACAATAAAATAAGACAAAGATACACTTTAGGTTTTGCTTTTTAAACTCTTCTACTATTCTTGTTTATTTCAGCTTTCATAAAATGGTTAATAATAAAAAAATCCAGTTCCTTTACTGTGTGCTTTGCAACTGGTACATTTTTAACAGTTTGGAAAACATAAGGAAAAAAATCAAGTTTCATTTTTTGAGAAGAAACCTTGAAATTCACAATATCTAAAGGACTTTAAAAAAGATGCAGGTATTTATACACATTGGATAATCAAAATGCTTGATAACTGAGTTAATTTGATCATATTCCAAAAAAAAAGGAAAAATACATAAAGAATACAGTAACACCAAAATAATCTTCTTCTGCTTTACATGTATATTCACAATGCAGAGGTGAAAACAGTAACAAGCCAAACAATTGACTGAAATTAACACAGCTAGCAGAATAATGACAGAGGAACCTGGTGTGGGTTTTCTGAGTCAATGCAGAAGAGTACATTCAGCATCACCAGAAGTTCTGCAATAACACATTCTGAGATGCTACAAAGGGTCTGAATATTGTCAATGTTACACAATTCCTGACTGGGACAATTCCTATAGCCAGCTCCCATTTTCTGCACTTTCAACCACAGCATTCTTCTTTTCAGCTGTT
>VXAD01012652.1:327335-522850 GCA_013399195.1 Dicrurus megarhynchus | reverse complement strand
AAAAAAAAAAAGGAAAGAAAAAAGAAAAAAAAAATTCTGTGAAGCTGTGTGTTTTGTGCCAGTGAGATATTGCATAGGAGAAATATTTTTAAATGAACAATTTAATGTTGAATTTCACAACAGTGACATACCTGTAGGCATTTGTGCTGCATGAGTAACAAAGACTAGCAGGTTGTTATAGCAACCAGCATTAAGCAATGACTTCATGAGAGGAGTTCAGTGACATAAGAAAAGCACCTTGAAAGCAGCTGCTTTGCTGTGAGGCTCTGCTGTGGTTTAACCCCAGCCTGGAACCGAGTCACAGTTAACACAGCCACACAGTCCCCCAACCCTGGTGGGGAGGAGAACAAAAAAAAAAGTAAACCTCATGGGTTGACATAAGAATAGTTCAATAATTGAAACAAAACAAAATTTACCGTTACTACTGGTACTAATAATAATCATAATGAAAGGGAGAGACAAAGGAATAAAAACCCCAAGAGACAAGTGGTACATGCTGCAATTGCTCACTACCCACTGAGTGGTGCCCAGCCCATCCCTGAACAACCACCTTCCCCCATTTATCCCCTGAACATGATGATCTGTAGTATGGAATATCCCTTTGGCCAGTTTGGTCCGCAGTGTCCTAGCCACATTTCCTCATGGCTGCCTGTGCACCTCCTCACTGGCAGACACTGAGAAGTCCTTGACTTAGTGCTAGCACTCAACGACTAAAACGTCAGTGTGCTATCATTAGCCTCATGCTAAATCCCAAACACAGCACTGTACCAGGAAGAAAATTAACTCTGTCCCAGCCAAAACCAGCATTGACTCATTTTACAGGACAGACTGAATGAATTTCTTTTCTCCCAATCTCCTGAAGCTTGAAGGAGCTGTGAGTGCAGGGGAACCTGAGCTCGTGTCTCATGCTCAGTGCAGGGATGAGCACAAGGAGCTGGAGGAGCAAGACATGAGCCCCATGGGTCTGGGGGATGCTCTCTCATCTATCTCAAATCTCACTGAACTCTTCTAAGGAGGATTTTTTTCCCCAAAACTTTGTTTCCTGTCACTCCTCCAAATCTTCCCTTCAGACCAGCTCCTTGACCCAAAGTTTCTGCGTCCCTCAAGCTTCTGTGCAGAGGGTTTCTGCCTTCTTGGCATGTAGTCACATGAAACCTTGAAACACCCAAGGAAAAAGGAGGCCTAAAAAAGGCAGAAAATATGGCTGGGCTTGAGCTGGAGCTGGGACAGCTGTGGTGATGATGGAAGGAGTAGCTGATACTCTGAGTGGTACCCAAGGAGTCACTGATCATTTTCATCCCCATGATGGTTTCTTCAGAAGCAGATTCTATTCCCTTTCAGGTCCCTTCTCTTATTCCTGTTGGTTGAGAGGCTCAAGAGTTACTGGGATGGAGATTTTTTTTTATATTTACGGGTTCTTTTCATCCATTTTCCTCTGCTTTGTTTCACCCTACAGGCTTAAATAGACACAGGGTGGTGGCTTCTTGTCCCTGTTACTTCTTGCTAGCAGTGGGTTGGATGAGACCACCTACCTTATATCTTTTCCAACAAAAGATAGGGAACTAAGGATTCAAGGATTTGATAGGTAGATATAGCAGATTATCTCCAGTTTTCTTCTTCCCAGGTCTCTTCAGCTCCCTTATCTAACCCACAGTTTTCTATCATCTCCACGGTTTCAATTTCTTTGTGGTTTTAGTACGTCTTTTTGCTCACCTGCCTGCTTATAGGCAAAGAGAAGGTAAACGAGCTTGGTGCTTCAGATGGTAGGGAAACACAGGTGAAAGCAATGTAGACCCTAGTGAAAAAAAAAAAAAAAAGCTGTTTTAGACACCAAAGTATTACTTAAGAAAGCCAAAGAAAATTTCTACAATAGCAGTTTCCTTCACTGAAGAACCTGATTTATAGAAATGAGGCTACTAGTATAACTTCAGGATGCTTTTCCAATGCTCCTTCCAGGCATTGCTACATCATTGCATTTCTGGCCCTGAGATGTCAGCTGCTGGTTCAGGTGATCAGGCACAGATGCTGATCGGGTGTGTGAGGCAAATTGGACTAAAGAGTGAGATGTTGTGAGACATCACTCAGAGTACAGGGAGACAGAGAAATGGCAGAAGGGGTCAGTGAGGAGGGCCAGATAACTTAGTCTCATGTGTGATGCATTAAACTTGGTGGATCTGTGAATTCATTGCTGAGGACAAGAACTAATTGCACTCCAGAAGCAGACAGCACCAGCCAGTGATTGCTTGGGTTCTGCAACAACTTCTAGGGGCATGCCTCAGGCCTCTCTGCTGGTTTTGTGCTTGGATGGAAAGATTGAACTCATTGCAGGGTGTCTGCTCCTGATGCAATGAAAGGACACCACCAGAGGCTTTTTGGATCATCTGCTTTTAGAAACTGAGAAGAGATTCTAGTCCTCCAGGCTCTTTTCCAGAAAAATACAACCTTTCAGTCAAGATGCTAAACACGGAGAAAGCAAGCACTCCCAACTGATAATATTTAGAACAGTAACCAAAATGGCCACAAACACTCCACGTGTCAAAGATACTGCATGAGTCACTAACAAGTGTTGTAAAGGACTCTAGCTGTGACAGGATCAGAAAGTTACATCCCACCACATTGTGTACACAGCCATTTCTTAATGACTCAGCCTGCTCTGACTTTAGAAAACCATAGTGTTGAATCCCAAGTTTTGGCTAATGAACCTCAGCAGAGAAGACAGAGGCAACTAATCATTTGCACATCTGGACATATGAGAAAAAGAGGAAGAATGGGTGGGTCTTAAAAAGATAGAGGGGAAAAAAGACTCATTAGCATGCCAAGGCATATAGTTTAATTGTCTGCGTAACAGAACTCTCTATAAAGAAAACAAATACCTAGTCTGGCTTCCCTTCTCCTTATATCTTTGAATGAACTAGCCAGAGGAGGAATAGAGGTGCTGTGTCTTTGGACACCCCCTTTTTCCATAGATACAATAAAAATGCCAAGAGAAATATGAACAGTTGATGTCCCACATATTTTTTGACTTGTAAAAAGTGAAAATCCGAAATCCAGTACCAGTCATAAGAGTCTGAAAGCAATCCAGAAAAAGGTAGCATTAGCCTATGGTGCTTAGAGTCTTGCCTAAGAAGCCAAGGATGGAAGACAAAACTGATCATTGATTTCAAAGTTCACTTCAAGGCTTGCACTTATGTCCTTGGTAGGACATAGCAGTTCAAAAGCATAACAGTAGCTTTCCAGGGGAATTCCTTTCCAAATCTGCATTCAGATTGTTTAATTCAACTGTTAGTTTCCTGATCCTGAGGGGCTTTTCCCTCTCATCTGCCTCAAATAAAGCTCTCCTACCAGTCAATGTGGTCACATCTTTGAAGCTGTGCAGCTTCCTCGCTCTTCTTTCCTTTTTCCCTGCTCTGAGGCAGGGATGATTTCTGGTTCTGCATAAAGATGTATGAAATGAGGGCTTTTCATCTCACCAAGACAAGAAAGGGTTTCAGCCTCATACATAGCATGTTGTAGAGAAAAAGCAAGCAAAATGCTTCAGGAGTTATAAGACTTCAAAATTCAAGCATACATTCAAACTAAGAGACAACATATATATATATATGGTGTCTGCATGTATATATATATATACACACAGCATACCTAGATAGATAGATAGATAAAGCAAATGTTTAAAACAAGAGTGGACTCATACCAAGTATTATATAAAGAAATAACCATAATTCTGTAAAAGATCCAATGTAATTTTCCACAAATTTGAATGTAACAGCAATTTCCTTTAAAAGGTTAGACAATCTGTTTCTGATACCAGAATAGGGAACCGAACCACACCTTTTCCTAATACACTTACCACCATAAACTGAAATAAATTCTCTAATTAATAAATAAATGTGTCTGCCTATTATACACCGATCTTTATCTAACAAAATTGTAACCATACAGTTGGACATCTAATCTGCATTAGGTATCCAATTTGAGGTTTGTCTTTCTCATCTCAACCCTGCAGGTTACTCAGCACATGTAGGTTGTCCCCAAAGTCCAGCCTGGGAGCACCCCACATGTCCTAGCTATCCATAACAGAAGACATAAGCACTACCAGAAGGTGCCTCTAAATACAATGATTGCAGATGAAGCCTGGGCCAAATATATTTTAATTGCCCCAGCAGAGAGATGTGAGTCAAACTTTACATTTCATGGTGAGGTTTGTACCAAAACTTCCTAAAGAAAGCTCTGTAACAGAAGATTCCAAAAAATGGTTGAAATTCAGAAAAAGAAATTAGTGATGTCGTTTCTCCACCTGGTCTGCAAAGGGAAAGGAAGGATCCCTGTCTATGCTGTATGTGACCTGGCCAGCCATGGGAGAGGTGTGAGGCCTGGCACTGACCTGTACACCCAAAATGAGCCAAAACCAGATTATTGTGAATCCCACCTGCTGCAGAACAAAACAGTGATCAGGCTTTGGGCACCCAACGTGGCGATCCACCCAACATCCCCACAGGATGTGACTGCAGGGAGAGCCTGGACCCATACAGGGATCTTAGGCACTGCATGCCACTGGCCTGATACAGGTCAGGTAAATGCAGAAAGCCTCAGAAATGCCTTTCAAATGCTTTAGAGACAGACAGAGATGGCTGGATGCTGCAGCTGGCAGAATTTCAGCTTGGGGAAGATTAACTCACTTGATTGCAGATCTGAGTCACATTTACCTGCAAATCTGCCTTCAGTGTGTCACATGTACACATTTCCCTCCATGAAAAGGAACTCTCATCTGCTTCTGATTGCATCCATGAGACTTTCTGGTCTTCTCTGTTCCTGCTAAGGGTCTCTTCAGTTTCCCATTATATTCTTCCCTGGCCTTACCTCATGCAGTATTTCCCAGCTGCTCACTGTCCTGACATGCTCTTGGCCTTCCAAACTCTTCCTTATCTCATATTTTCCAGACTTGTTGTTTTCTTTTCTGATTTTCTATATCTTCCTCCCACACCTTACATTCCCATCTGCACAAGATTTTACACTTTTTTAGCAACAACTGCTGGCAACCAGTGGTGGCTGCCATTGCTCATGGTAACCATGTGCCCATTTCCTTGGGCAGATATGACCAAAAGCCTTGCTGTGAGAAGTAATAATACCAGGCCTATCCAATTTGTTTGGATCATATGGTCTCACAACTGCTCTAGACCAGGGGAACTGTACCCTAACACAGCCAAAGGTTTTCCCTGCAATGGCTCTTCCACAGCCCAAGATAAATTGCACTATCACCGAGACTTGACCATGGGAACGTCCTTCAATTGACACCCAAAATGCTAAAGAGCTAAATTCATACGTGGAGCTCCAAACAGATGCTATTGTGGTTCACAATACATTTTATTATCATCACTGAACTCCATAAAGATGTCCTCCAGATTAGCTTTCTGTCTAAACACACCAAATCTGTGATCATTAATTTCCACATAGTTATAATCTTGTTGTACTTGTCAAGTAAAATTGAATTTGCACAAATTTCCTTGCCATTGGGTATGTAGAGTTCAGTTATTAAAATGTACTTTCAAGTTGGGAAAATGTTGTCAGCAGTAGGTCTGTGGCTTTGTAAATTGGCAAATATAAATCAAAAGAGTATCCTTGAAAAAAATTAATTGGCTCCCAAACTGAGAAATGAAGATAAAATTCTGAAAAATCTACAACTGTAATCTGAAGAAAGAGAGATGGAGTGCTTTAAGAGAACCCTTAAAAATTATAAAATATATTAAAAAGCCCATTTTTTCTTCTTTAATTTAATATTTTCATGTAAAAGCTTCTGGCTCTAATTAAAATCTTCATATTACTCAACTAACATCCACTGCTACAAAGTGATAACAAACTCAAACCACAGGAATGGTCTTTTGAAAATGAAGAATTCTGGTCTTGGACATAATTAAATCTTAATCGATTGAGGCCTTATCTGATTATAAACCCAAGATCTTTCTGTCACATTCGAATCACAATATATTTCTTGATTGTCCTAGCACAAGACTCCAAACACTGCTCAGTCACTTAGGCCAAAATGAGAACAGTTTTTCAGACATAGCTTTAATTGGATTAAGGACACTGTCAAGCTTGGCTTCTCATAACCACTTGGCTTGGCTGCTTAATCCTACTGCTAATGCCATGAAAGGTCTGGGTTTTTGCTAAAGATAAGACTCTCACCAGTGTTTGATCTTGCAGAGGGGTGCAAATGAACTGTTGTCCCACAGATTTCAGCAAGCAGGTGGAAAACAAGGATGTGTCCCACTAGGGTCTCAAAGGATCCAGGCAAAAATATGTGGCATACTAAGTGGGAAAGAAATGTCCTCCTGTGAAGAGATTAATGACTGTCAGGTTGACAGGACGCAGAGAGATCTGAACACCAGCTCTGATTAAGAGTGAGATATTAACGGAAGTAAAGTGGAGGCTGGCATGTGCCTTAGTAGAGAAGGACAGCACATCCTGTGAAATAGTTCTGATCAAATGAAAGCTAAATGCCAAACATAAGATGACTGAATTTTATCACTGAATTGTAGCTGGATGTCCCTCTCTGTTCTGCTTAGTTAACTGGTCCTCATCAAATCAGAAAAGCAGGTCACACTTATTCACATGGCCAAATACAGAGTCAGTTTCTAATATAAATAATGAAATTTAAGATTTAGGAGAGATCTAGTTAATGGCAACAAAAAACACCAGAGGAAACAGACCTTATTGGGTGGATTCCTGCCCATGGGCTGGTGCTGCCTGCCCAGTTGAGCTGAGCCCTCTGAGGCTGGCACTGTCAGCACCCACACCCATGGCAGGGAGCAGCCCCCCACCACCAGCAAGTCAGTGCTTGGGGGCTCATACAGGCACATGAAGCATCATAACATAAATAAAATATTGGTGATATGAAGGGAAGAATAGTCTAATAATTTCCTGTGGTGTAATTACAGTAAAAATAGCTACTCCTGAATAAAGTTATTGCTTCATTCTTGTATCCATGGCAGCAGAAATGGAGACTGGTAGACAGCCTGCAGATGAACGCAGCGTTCTCCAACCCATCAGCCAGCTCAGCCTGCCCAGTGTTTCAGCAGGCAGGTGAGGAAGGGCTGGTCTGCTGCTGGGGTGGGCTCTACCCTGTGGTGAGAGGGACCAGCTGCAGGGAAACACATGTCCACACTCAGGAAGCTCTGCATAAGCCCATTACACTTTCAGAACATCCTGGTCTGCTCCCTGGGCCTTTTCCAAATGTAGGCATAGGGAAACATGGAGAAATGCACAGTGTACACTGTTCTTTGGCCCAAGTGAAGGCAGAGCTCCTGGGTTCAGGAATCAGCACAAATCAAGTGACAGGTGACCAGCTGAAGTGGACTAACACTTCTCCATGCACAGCAACAGGTTCCCATGCTTGCCTTAGGTGCTAACTGAAGTCAGCTGGGGCAGTTTGCATTCTGACCTGGAAAAGGTCTTGGTGTATTGCTGATAATCTGTGAATTACCTATTGACGTTGATATGTTTATGCTTCCTCTGTGAAACTTTATGTAAATCACTGAGTGCCAGTGAGCAGCAGGTCAGTATCCCATTTTGGTCAGCATCCCATTTTGGTCAGCATCCCCATTTTGGTCAGTATCCGCATTTGGGACAGTATCCCATTTTGGTCAGTATCCCCATTTTGGACAGTAACTCATTTTGGTCAGTATCCCCATTTTGGTCAGTATCCCCATTTTGGACAGTATCCCATTTTGGTCAGTATCCCCATTTTGGTCAGTATCCCCATTTTGGTCAGCATCCCATTTTGGTCACTATCCCCATTTTGGTCACTATCCCCATTTTGGACAGTATCCCCAGTTCGTCCCCACTGAGTCTGTTGAAATTATGTTGATGAGCTCATCAATATTGTCTGGAAAATAGTAACTACCACACAGGTACAGAAGCATACATTCAATTCCCAATTGGAAAATATCCTTCACTGCAAGTTCTCTTGCCCTACCTAATGTTTATTCTACAAGTTTAAGTGCAAGAGATCAGGACTTGGATACAAATTTCAAATGTCATGTCTAGGTGAACAGAGACCACAAGTATTGTGTCCCAGGTACATCCTTGTTTATTTGCATGTTTTCATCTCCTGCTTATAATTAATTGCTGGTCATGGAATTTCTGCTCATGAAATGGATATTAAATTTGATTATAATAATCAGTTTTCATTCGATAGTCATGTTCCTTTAAGTACAGTGAATTTTCATCTTTAATGAAAAATCATATAATACAAAATCTTATGTGTTCCACTGTTGACATAGCACCAGTAACATAAAGTTCTTGCAGCTTTATGTATGAAGAAGCAGCTTTTCTAATCAAAGTACTGGGAATAATAAAAAAATCTTTGCAACATAATCTCATAAGCATTGTGAAAATTGTGAACACTGAGCTTCTGGGAAAAATAAAAACATTTTACTATGTTTTTCAGGTTACAGGAAGGATGGGTGTATAGTTACAACCTCCTCTAAAAACGTAACCATATACAGAACACAGTATCATCTCTTGGAGAAAAATAGCTGCACAAAGCAGTAACAACCTGTGTGTTATCAAATAAATACTGTTCATTTTTTTCTATTTGTGCATTGTTGAAGTTGTTGGGGTTTTTTTCTCATGGGCATGATTTGACTGAGATGCTATCTTCAGTGTATGGCATTTCTATGGGGATTTTTATTCATTACAAGAAACTAAGGCAGGGGAAAAAAAGATTTTAATGACTCTTTTTACCCAGGGGAAAGCCATACAAGATGACCAAAGGAATCAAGTGTCCTTGTGGTACTTTAGTTCAACTAGCTTTCTGTAGCATGGCTTTTGTAGGCAGCAGAGAACTGTCTATAAAGAAGAGTTAGCCTTTCATTGCTGTCCTGATACATGCAAATGTGAATCAAAGCTTTTTTCTTAAATATCCTCCATGCACATTAGTGAATAACTCATTCCACGCTCAAAACATTGTCTGGTTCGGAGGGTGAGTGGCATGACTTGGCTTGTACCTGTACAGCTGACTCTGCTGACCCCAGCAACCAAACTGCCTAGAGGGACAGATCCTGCTCAGCCATCCTCTGGTAGCTAGTCCTGCCCCACAGCTGTATCAAGGATGGGCCAGCAATCCCACAGGATGGACAGACACGTGCCAGCACTGCCCCATGTCCTCATCTCGTTTAGTTTACCGGTAGGGAAATAACTTACATGGTTGAGAGGCATCTTAGTTTCTTTCAGCAGCTGCTCATCTGGAGGTTAACAAAGAGCTCTCACTGTCACACTGATGCTCGGAGTTAATCCATCAGGCACTATCTGCAGTTGATCTAAAGCACTGGTGTGACTGGAAGAGGCAGGGATGGAAGTGAAAGGGAAAGACTGCTGGCTGATCTCCACTCAAAAAAACTTTGCCTCTGGATCCCAAGTACATTTACATGAAAAATCTCCTGTCTTCCTCAATATCTGTTACATTTATCAACGGCAGCCTGTACTCCTCTAAAGCCCTTTGCAAGCCCTGTTGCTGTGTTCCTTTCACCTAGAGTTTCTGCAGTTTCTACCTCTCCTTCACTGCCACCCTATTGTGCATTTTTAGCCACAGTGGTTGTGTCCTTTGCCAATGATTCTTCTTTACTTTTCTTCTGCCAAAAGCAGCCACATTCACGTTAGTAAACGGAAAAATGTTAGGAAGGTAACCTTGGTAGGAGGGTCACAGCTGCAGTTGTGTCTGTCATCCCAAGCAATTCCTCTGAAGTGTTCATGGGTTGGCACAGAAGGATCTTCTGGAGTTACTTTCAGCAGGTGATTTCAGTGCAGCTTCTATTTCAGTGCAGTGCCTATTTTGAAGCAGACGAGAGCATGACATGACTGACATGGCCAGGCCATGCTGTCCTATTGCACTCCCCTGCTCCAAGGATGGCTCTCCAGACACAGGGCTAGTTGGTGCCAGAGTGGCACAGATAGCTGGTCCTGGCAGCATTTAGTGTCTCAGACACAAGCTAATAAGCAGATGTAGCAAATGGGATCTCGGTGTAATGGTAGTTACAGTATTTAATTCTTGCTGCAAAATTTTAGGGCCTCAGTTATTGCCAGTCTGTTCCCCTAATATGTTTAATCACTGTTTGTACTTAGTGATGAAAGCTCTCTATTTCATTACAATGGAAGGGAAATGTTTTCTTATGAACACTGTGGAAACTCTGTGGGTACAAGGGAGGAGCAAGCTGAATGTGTGACTACCAGGTGAAACTGGTGATGCTGAGGGTGATGAGCTGTTGGGGAAGAAGAAGCTTCACCATCTGGGCAGCAGCTGCACTGTGCCATAGCGGGTCCCACTCTGTGTCCTGCAAGGCCACAGCCGTGCTGATGGAAATGCCTGGTACGGCACCACCAGGAGCTCTGCAGAGAACATGGGCAGCTGTCCTCTCACTCCAGTCCAGCACAGAACATATAGTAGACAGCACCTGAGGGAAATTACTGGGGTTTGCAGTAATGGTGGCAGAAATAAATATTTTCTCATTATTGTCAAATATTTCCTTTGACATTTTTCAATTTTTCTTTCAAAAGAAGGCCCAGAAAAAAATTGATCAGAAGTAGTTTCTGAAATTTTCTCCTATGTGTTCTCTTAAACAAATGTTGTTTTTATCCTGATTTTCCCTGAACAAAACAAAACATATTGCTACAGAAAAAAAGCATTTTTAGTGTTGCTCTGTCTGCTGCAGTAGCAAAGGACTGTGTTTTAGTGAGCCAGTACGGGATGCAGGAGAGCTGTGTGTGCACAGCCCTGTGAGAGGATTGCACAAGGTTTACTCTTGGTTTTTGAATCTGAACCTTTCCTATGCAGCCCAGATGGGCCATCATGCGAGAGCAAGGGCAATTCTCTTGTGAGACACTGCGGGGTTGACAGGATTAATGGTCCGAGGCAGCTCGTGAAGCATCCACTGTTTGTACACAGTGGGGCTCTGCCAAGCCACATTTGCAGGGATGGTACATTTTCAGAGGCTTTTTGTTTAAAACAATTCAATTTCTTTTCCTCTTTGGAGCCTGACTTAGGCTTGCTCGTGTTAAAACCCTTTCCACCCAGCACAACACTGGCAGAGATAACTGGGCACGATAGGAAGCAAGACCATTGATGGTGTCAGAGACCCAGAGTCACAATTGGAAGTAAAATTAGTGAAAAATTCAGATGCAGCAATGACATGGCAATACAGAATCTGGCAGTTCACACTTTTATCTAAAGCCCTAGCATCTGATTGATCTCACCGATTCAGAAAGACTAATGACTTTTACACAAGACATTTTTACATTATTAATGGACTGCCTCCAGGATTCCCTGTTTGGGGCTGGGAAGGGGGACTGTAATGTTGCGGTTGCTTTTAAAGAGATCCCACATACCTTCTGAGGGCAATAAAATTGCATTATTAGTTCCTAAAAGAAATGTGTTACTGAATAGATTTTTAAAAATTTTCCAGGTTTCCATAAAATGGTTTGTAATGTCAAATCTGAATAGACATTAATTTCCTGAGAATGTTTTTGTAAGGGTACAACTTTTTTTCTTTTGTACAGGTTATAAGAGTAACTATCCCTGCTCACAAAACCATTATTACTGTAGCTGAACAAATGACTGCAATGCATAATTTATGTTGTGCATTTATTTATTTCCATTTGTGAATCATCTAGCTATATTTTTTGCAGTTTGCTCTTTGCAATTGTTTTAGCATTTTAAAATTATTGTATTTCCCCTTGTGGCTGACTGAGTTGTTGCTCAGGGTTAGAAATGGATATGCGAATTCAGTGAGTAAGTAACTAAGTCACCCAACATCTCTTCTACTCCCAGACTAGGAAATCTCACTTTCAGTAGGACCTGAACCTAAATAAATCATAGGTTTGGTATCCTCAAGGTGATCCAGTCTGAGATGAAGAAGTGTGACAAGTTAGGGATGCCTTAAAATAGTTCCTTTTCCCATTTACTTGATGTATTTTTGAGCACAGCAGAGTCAGCAAAATATTCAGTTTAAAATAAAGGAGATGCAGGAGACTCCAACATACAGATTTCAGTTTCAGAAAGCAGCAGTGGCCCCTCTCTCTCCAGATCCCCTTGGCATTACTGTGTCATCACCATTACCCTGAAGATGGATGGGACCAGGCTACATTGGGTGCTGTATAGACACAAGACTTGCAAGTCTAAGGCTGTGAATCCTAAGGATCTTACAGCTAACCGAGAAAAAAAAGCCCCAAACAAATATACAAAGAGAGACAGAAGCACAGCAAGATGAGGGATTCAGCCACAGACATCTGGCGAGCTGGAAGCAGAGGTTAATAGAGGGTCTGGATCTCATGTGTGCTATCCTTGGGGATCATGCCATATTGTCTTTCTGGACTGAAAGCACTCAGTTGTGCCACATCAAGTTATTTTTCCAGTAGAAATACTGGAAATAACCCATATGGAACCAGTGATATGGGTAGGACAGTAATATACCTCACTACCACCACCTAGAGGAACAGGTACATCTCAAGAGCCTTCTCAGGATCATCACATCCCTGCAATTTCTGTGTATGCCTTCGGATGTGTTTTATCAATTCCTCTCCTGGGCCATTTTTTCTGACTTGAATGAGACCTTAGATCACATCTGCTACTTGAAATAAACCTAACCAAAAATATATTTGGGATGGCTGTCACGACAGTTTCTCAAAAAAAGTGAGCTCTCTGCAGCCTCTTCCCTATGAAACCATTTCCTCTAAAAAAAAAAAAAAAAAAAAAAGGACAGGTTTCAAATAGTAATTGTAAATTTGCACCTAGCCACAGGCAGATTTAATGCTGTAGTGCTGCAGCCAGTCAGACAGCTCAGAGCAACAGGATAAGGTATAGGAAGAGCTTTGTGCTGTCTGAGGGTGTAGGACTGAGTGATGTGTAGCTCAGGGGAATGTGGCTTTGTTTCTATGATGGCTCTTACTGCAACAAGCTGGGGGTGTCTCCTCTTGCAATCGTTTCTTCAGCCAGTGCTTGTTACATGTCCTCTGTATTTCCAGGGTGTCAGGGACCACATGCTGAACAATTTGTCAAGGTCTCCACCAGGTCTCTCTCTTCGTAATCTCCTCTTTGCTCTTTCAAAGCCTGGGAATCATTCCAGACCCAAGGGACCATCAACAAATGCTGAGGAGTCTCCCTCTAATCACAGCTTCAGAAAATAAGCCTTTGCTAATACTCTTCTGTACAGAAATGATAAACCCCTGTAAATCATTTTCCAGTCCTGCACACCCATCAGCAGTGTCTGTACTGGTTTTCCTTAACTCTTGGCTGAGCATTTTACTTCTATACTCTGTGCTACCTCAGGTAGGCCTCCTTCCCCACTGGCATTAGCTGTATTTGGAGAAGAACCCTTCTCCCATCCCAGACCCACACCTTGCCCTGGGACCCAGGGAAGAAGCTGTGCACAGGCTGCTCCAGCCTGCAGCCAGATGCTGCCTCAGGAAACATCCAAAGAGAAATGGGAGATGCTTCCCCAGCCCTCATGGGCAGCTAAGAAATGGAAAGTTTGCTACAGTCTCCAGCTACCAGCTTCTGCTGGGAGCTTATTGGGAATTCGGAGCTTAGAAGCCTTAGTACAGCTATAGATGCTTCCACAGAAAAGTGTAAATTTACATGGTTTAGTAGCACAAGGGATCCCTGCCCTAATATCTGTAACTTCATCCAGAGACAAAACCGTCTTGTTCTGCCATGACTGCAAACTACAGAGCATCCAGTAAAGAAGGGAAGGCCTTAGAGACCCTCTGAAGGAGGGCATAATACCTCTAAAATCATAACTTCAAAGCTGCTAAAGCAGGAGGCAGCCACTGGAGCTGTTCCTTCCAGACAGACGATGCCAGGGGGGCAGTTACAGGCCATACTGTGCATGTAGGAAGGTCTCCAGGATCTAAGATTGTAGGTTTGAAATAACAGCAGCAGATTTTAACAGCCTACAGATGTTTTGAAACATGATTTCCAGTAAATTATGAGGGACATTGCAAAGCAAGCCTGATTCCACAGGACCCCAGCAGGGCTACACCAGGAAAATCCCAAAATACCTATCAAAGAGTTTGGCTAAAGTATGACTTTCTGCAGTTTTTGGCTACTGTGTCTCTTCAGGCTTTCAGAAAGACAGTGACATTTCATCCAAAGGTTCAAGGCAGAATTTCAAATATCACCAGCTAGCCAATGTATAAGAATAAGCATTTAACAGATACCAGTGAATAGTACTGTACACATCAATTATTGTTTTTAATAGCATCCATTCATCCTCAGCAGTCCCAGTAGAAAAGCAGGAATGCACTCTCTAATGCTGATCATAATTGTACCAGTCATAGAAAGTGACAGGACTGCTATGAGCCCGTACTGGTGGAGGACACCATTAATTATCACAGTGGAAGGAGGAATGATTTGCCTTTGTCACAAAAACAAACCGCAGCACTTGTTAACTCAGCAAAAGAAAAAGTACCAAGATGTGTTAATTTGTCATATTGGAATGAGTCTGAAAGGTCAGAAGAGACCTTCAGAAGAGAGTGTTTTCATACCTAGGAAACGAAAAGTATTAGATTATTTGTGAGATTAGATTGGTCTGACACTAAGAATGTTGATATAAATATAAGCCTCTGTAGGGCTAAAGAAAGGTGTTAGAAACTACCCTGAATGACCCAGATGCTTACAGGATCATTTATTGTTATTTGCATGGCAAGAGCACACTGAACCTTTTTTTTAAATGTTTCCACATTAATTTAATATTTCACATTTAGATTTGGCCTTCTGTGGGCCACAAAATATGAAAAATAACAGGAGTCAGGAATAGTTTGTTCATGTTTCTGAGTGGCCAAACCTGTTTCAGTGTGTTTCTGGTAGGCTGTGAATGGATAATTCCCTTTCCTGGGCAGTGCAATATAAAGGATAATGGGAGAAAAATAACAGGACAAACACAATCAGCCTGATCCTCCTCTCAGCTTCCTGTCTGGATTACAGAAAGTAAGGACTACCCCAGAGAAGAGGTTGCAGGCAATAAAGCTCTTGTTATTCTAGCAGGCTAAACTTTGGGAATGAAGATGACTGCTCATCCAGCTGTGGGGTGACAGGATCTGTTCCCATTATTTTCTTTTTTTTTCTTTTATTCCCTGCTAATTCCACAGTTGGTAACAAAGTGGGTATTTGAAGGCTGAATTTTGATATAGCACTCCTTGGAAACTCAAACAACTAAGGTGGTTTGGCAAGTTCTCAAACTGTACAATGTTGAATCAGAACAAACCAGAGAAATAACATCTGGGACTTCTACCCAGCTGCTGCTGTTGTCCCTGGGAACATTTCATAGAATCATGGAATGGTCTGGGTTGGAAAGGACCTTAAAGATCATCCAGTTCTAAGCCCACCTGCCACGGGCAGGGACAGCTTTCACCAGACCAGGTTGCTCAGAGCCCCACCCGACCTGACTTTGAACACTCCCAGGGATGGGACATCCACAGCTTCTCTGGGAAATGTGTTCCAGTGCCTCAATTTGGGAATCATTTGGTTAGGAAACAAACATTTTTAGTAAAACTTTCCTCTATTTCTGCAGGTTCTGAGCGTTTCCCACATAGCAGAATTCAAAATGGGAAGGGAAAACTGTTTCAGGAGATTCCTGTGTAAGATGGTGGCCAGTGGCATGAGGCCAGGAATGTCCAATCATTACAAAATTAGTCCATCTACACTCTTCCTACGGTGTAGAACACATTAGTAAAGACATATTCTGTTTGCTATACAGGGACTTAGCTAAAAACTAGCTTAATCCACCTATTGGTCAGTCAATTACTTGCAAGTCCATTTAGAGAGACTATCACAGTTAGAAACTTAGATGGGATATAAAGCAAGGGCTGAAGAGGAGTGGAGCTCAGATAAAGGTTTGGTGGACTCACAAGACACACTATGTCCAAAGTGAAAAATTAGACTTGACATGATGCAAAAAAAAAAATTCTAGACGTTACCAAATTAATTATGCAGCCGAAGAGTTCATATTAATCTTATCTCTGGATCATCTGTTAGCTCCAAAATGCAGCTGTGTGCTGGTACCTCTGGATTTCCAATCAAGCAAAACTACATTTGCATAATCCTCAGTAGCTGTTGGAGAGATGATTACTTAAAAGATATGCAAGAGGAATTGTAACTCAGGCAAAATGGGACTAGTCCCATTGCACACCGGACTGCTTGGTGCTCTGTGGCTGGACAATAAGGATGCACCAAGATGGATCAAAATTGTGTTGGTTTGCTAACTTTAACTGCACCTAATAAAATTTTAGTGCTTCCTTTATTTGGAGAAACATTCTGAGCTCTTCATCTCATTAACTTGCACTTACTTTAAATTGCACATCTTATTTCCATAATGGAAAGAGTCTTACAAAGTGGAAGTCTGTAAACTTTTGAGCTCCCAGCCCCACGTCAAGGCACAGAATCAATATACAGCTGTCTTTTAACCTGATATTGATATTTTGGGAAATGTAACTCATTCCCATATAGCTGGCCCAGAGTGAGATTGGGAGAAATTCAAATATTCCTGCAGTAAATAGTCATTCCAGATGCCAGAATAATATTGGAGATTACTGTTAGATGGCTGGCAGCAGAGATGTGTCCAAACTGACAGGTGTACTCCTATGAGAGTTTATTAAAGCTACAATACAAAAAAAAGCCACACATGAAGACGTGTGGAGCATGACAAAGAAAGTCTTTGTGGATGAGAAAGGTCTGGCTCTGCAGAGACAGTTTTACAGTGGTACTGATGCAGAACTGGATTAACTAGGAAGGAGGAGCAGAGAGACATCTCAGTACACCTCTGTAAACTG
The DNA here is from genome assembly GCA_013399195.1 of Dicrurus megarhynchus. Classification (NCBI taxonomy): domain Eukaryota; kingdom Metazoa; phylum Chordata; class Aves; order Passeriformes; family Dicruridae; genus Dicrurus; species Dicrurus megarhynchus. Next base: position 506,035 of record VXAD01012652.1, on the reverse strand, counting down.
ATGAATGTATCACACAGAAAGGTCAAGGTCAAGGCAAGAGGTACTAGTATTCTTTCTCAGCAAAGGCTAAACTCCATTTTTCTGCTGCCTGTAAGAAATATACCTGTGAAATTTAAAAGATGGGAGTTAGAACCTTAGGGAATGCTGACAGAAGATTTTTAAAAAATTTTTGTTTGTGTGGCTGTAAATCTGCACTGAACAAAAATTCTCAGTCACTCACGTTATTGTGATCTGGATATTAAATTATAATTGAGATTATAGCTGTGCAATGACATCCTCTGCCCTTCAGCTGGAGCCTGGCTCTCAGGCAAAGACTGTGAATGCTCAAGACTCTCAATAAGGGCTCATGCAAACAGTAACTTTCTACTTTGGAAAAGTTTTTGTTTTACAATAAACCCAGGTTATTGTCTTTTCTTGTTTTACAGTGACTCAGTCATTGCTCAGCCACTTGCCTGCCTGAGATAATGAAGTATCTTGGAGAAATCTCCCTGAGTAGTGAAGAGCAGCCCAAAGAGGGCTGTATTTCTAAAAACTCATTCCAGAGGCTCGTTCACAGTTAGGGATGGAATATCAAGCAGAAAGTCTTTCAGATTTTGTTTGAGGTTTTTATTTGGTTGGTTGGTTGGTGGTTTTGTTTGGTTGATTTTTGTCGGTTTTGCTTCGTTGGTTGCTTTTTTTTTGTTGGGGGTCTTTCTTTTTCTGCCCCAGTATTTCCAGTGTTTCCTGGATTTGAGCCAAAAATGCTCAGATGAACCCATCCTTCCAAATTTTAATAATCCTCAAAATTTGAATTGACGCTACCTTCATCTCCTTTTCATTTTGCAGAAAATAGAGGAAAAGGAGGTGGAAGGGAATATATACTTCTAATATGAAAAATTGTGTGCATGTTGCATCCAGGTTTAAGCAGTCATGGCAGCTAACATTCAAGTGTAAGCTTTTTCTTCCACCAAGATTTTTTTTTTCTGATCAAGTGGAGGGAGTTTGAGAAAATCATAGCACTTTGGCTCATAACAGCCTATAATTCCATTTTCTCTGAACAACCAGATGATTATTCTTTTGTGCTTCATTAATTGTGGCCCACCAATGGCACTTGAAAGACTTAGTCTTTCAACTCACAGAGAAAGGCTTTTTATCCTGCCTGGAGCAAATTACATTTTCTCTTTACGAATCATCCACAGCAGATGGAGAAGGGAATTAAAATTTTCAAAAAGAATGATGAATATGACCACTGGTACTATTTCTATATATGCATGTGCATGTGTTTACCTGTCTTGTTCTTAGGCACTCTTAACCAAAGCTCACTTTGAGGAGAAAAAGGGAATTTAATAAATGTCAGAAAGCAGAAGATCAGTGTCCTTCTTCTCCATACAGTATATGCACTTTGCCTTTCCAGTGCTTAATTCCCCTGAACAGAAGAGTTAGAAAAGCTTTTTTGCAGCAATAAAGCCTCTCCAACAGGCAGAATGAACCCCCACTGATGAGGTCAAAACATGCAGCAGTCCAGGCAATCAGGAGCAGGTAGTCAGTGCTTTGGTTCCTGGCCTTGATCCGAGCGGTTGTGGTGCTGGGAACTGTGCCACTGGGCTGCCAAGACAACCCCAGCAGCCCTGAGAGGAATTGCCTTGGTCCTTCAGCAAAGCTGTCTAAAATGGTGTCTTCTGGACAGAGAAGTGCTGCCAACCTCCCAGGGGACTGTTGAGGGAAAAGGGAAGGGTTGGGGAGTCACCACTCCTGCCCCCACCCCAGCTGAGAGGAGAATCACGGCTCCACCTTGCTCTCCATGTTGATGACCCTGATATTTTAGGGTGAAGCACACCCTATTCCTTCTGAAACACTTCCCTCCTTCCTCCTGTGAAGCAGTTTTTCCACCTTCTAGGCACAGCTGGTTTCTTCAAAACCCATCTGCCCCACTGACTATGGCAGGGCATCACGTTTTTAAAGCAATAATTTTGTTTAACAGGAAAATCTTATCAAATCTCAGAAAGCAAAGGTCAGTGTGAAAATAAGAGAACAGTAATACTAAACACAAAGGCAACACACCTCTCCTGAAGCTGGTAGGTAATTTAGGGAAGCTGACTGCTTGCTCTCAGAAAGCAAGTGCTACATTCCAGGAATCATATTTATGGGGGTCTGAGCAGAGGCTGTGATGCAAAGCTCCTCCATGCTATAATATACACGCACTTCACCTCTCACTGGCATTACGGCTGTGATGAACTTTGCACAGAACAACCAGGAGCTGTGCTTCAAGGAGGCAACTCAGAAGTTTGCAGCTACAGAGGGAATTTAGGCATTGCAAGCATGGATGCAACCTCATTAAAGTCAGAGGAAAAGGTACACTCTCTTTGCTTGTGTTTGTCTTTCTTTTTCCATCGCATAGGTGCTGAGATCTTGTGCATCCACATGCCCGAGGTCTCTGGGTAACAGGGGGTTTTATTATTTGCAGCATAGCAGATCTTCTCAAAACCATTGGGGTAACAATACACGTAAGAGACAGAAAAGCTTTAATCAAATGAGGCAGATAGGGAGAAGGGAAGATGATGCCAAAGATTAGATGATCTCATGAGGCCCTGTCCATGAATAACCTGAATAATCCTGTGAACCCCCAAAGCCATCACCTTATAGAAGCCAAACTGAGGAACAGCGAGAGCTGAGAACACTCACTGCCTGCAGGCATTGGGGCATCACCAGGAACACACACAGGATGGTGCTCACCTTTCTCCTGTTCCACAGACATTGTCCATCCTCCTCCCTCTTGATTTTTCATCTGCCTCCTTCCAGCCTTCCACTTTTAACCTTGTTAATACACATTTTCCACCTTCGCCAGAGCCCCACTGCAAAATCTCTTCCCAACGATATTTTTAAGTCACTCCCTTCTCCCACATCATCTCTTTCACCTTAATAAGTGCTTTTAGTGCATTGCAAAAGGTACATCCTCCCTTTCTCCTTTGATGCTGCACAGTAACCACTGACCCTGCACCCTCTTCACCCTTAATCAGTACTCTTCTTTCCATCTATCCCAACCACACTGCTGGAGCTTTTCCTGCTGCTGGCTTCCTGTCCTCTGCTCCTGCTGGGAAAAGGAGCAGCATTTGTGAGCAGAGCAGGGTCACCCTTCAAATCTAGTGAGCGATTTGTGGCTCTGCGCAGGCTGAATCTGCCAGCAAAACAAACGAGAACCTCCCCCAAACAACTGAATAGAAGGCAAGAGTCATCGCATAAGCAAGGCACAGAAACACATTGTTAAATGATATTTTCAGTCCATTTACTTCTGTCCCTTTATAGTTTGTGAAGAAAAAAGATACTTGGAATAATTCAGTAAAACAAAATTACCAGGGATGTGATTATCAAATATGCAGTTCTGTCTCAAGATCTCATCTGTAATGTTGGTTCATTAACCTGCTGATATATTAAAGACTCATTTGGAGGCTCTGACACAGTTTCATGTCATCTAGTACAAAACATTCAGGGGAAAAAAATGTACTGTTCACTGTTTTGGGAATTTATATATATATTTATCTCATCAACACACACTTTTAGATATCCTAACTCACTAGAAAGCCCACTTCCAGCATCTCTACAACACAGAAGGAAACTAAAATCAGAGCAGCTGGAAATGCAAAGGAAGACACTCATTGATTCGTTCATTCATTCAATCATTCTTTCATTCATGCATCCCCCGGCAGCCCGTGCTCTCCCGCACTAGGCGGAGATGGATGCGCGGCTGTCGGCTCCCCTCTGCTGGCTGGTACCCGGGCACGGAGGGAGCCGCGGCCACACCGCCCCCGGGGCCCTCACCCGCCAGCTGCAGAGCAACGAGCGCCCAAACTGCCCAAATAATCACAAAGGGATGTTTTTCCCGGCAGCTCATCAGCCCTTGCGTGACTTTGTGCAAGAGGGAGCTGACAGCAATGGTGACAGCAATTTTCACTAATTCTTTATGCCAAGACTGGTAACTTATCGTAGGGAGACTGAAGATGCTACCTGGGGTGAGGGTGTCTTGACCTTCCCTTTGTAAACACCAGGTTTTCTGTGTTTATAAATTTCTGTGACTATAAATTCCGTGATTATAAACCTTAATCATCACGCCCGAACATTTCCCTGTCTGACGTCAGCCTCTGACTGAGTCCCTACAACTTTCTACCAAAACAGCTCAGCAACTCCTGTAAATGAATATAGGGAATGTACTTTTTTTTTCTCCATGTCATTTGCTAACTTCTTTTTTTTTTTTTCTGCAATATTTCTAGCAATTTTTTTTGTTACAATTTCAATGTAACTTCAAATTTGGCAATGTATATGCAGGAACTGCTTTATACCAGCAGCTAGAATGTATGTACCAAAGCCATAAAATTCAGAATCAAAAAATGCCTCCCTGCCCATGAGCAGCAAGAGATCTGGGAGTTTGGCAGCAAACCTCTTAGTACTCCTGTGAGATTGTACATCCGGCATCTTGTCAAAACACTGTCCTAAAGGAGCTAATAACACCTTTCCTACTGACAGCAGCAGCTCAACAGACCTGCTGGGAGAACGCAGCAGCCCTCCCACCCAGCCAAGCTCCGACTGCTTTTGGCAGGGAAGTGCCCAGATGAGGAGCCCAGGGTTGCTTTCCGATCACATCCTGAGAAAAGGGCAGCATCTTCAAAGCTTGACTGTATCATTAAATAACACCTATAACTGAAGCATGCTTTTCTTAACCAAGTACCTGGTTAGGGATTTGGGGGTTTTCGTCTGACCATGGGGATTTCGCTACTGACTGCATGAGAGCAGGGCATGACTTTTTAGTAAGGCAAGTGCTTGAAGTTCGCTATATATCTGAAGGGCATTTTTTTCTAAGTACAGGAGGTCTGCTTTGAATCAATCCTGATATCACAAAAATAAAGAAGTCTCACTTACCTGTCTCAATGTCAAGAAAGAAAGCTGCTTACCATTACTCATATTATTGTTATTATTTGCATTAAATTATGTATGCCCTGAATAATAGACTCTTAAAATTTTTAAACAACATGGATAAAGGTGTCTTCCAGAGGTGCAGAGATGCAGCTCTGAGCTACAAGTCTGTTTGTTCATCACGACACATCACCTTGGAGAACAGGAACAGCTGAAGAGCTATCCTGCATACCAGGAACAGCGTCTCTCAGAGCAACTGTCTATCTGGGGGACCAGATGTCACCCCTTTGGCAGAGCTTTGCTGCCCAGGAACACACCTGGGCTGATTTTCTTCTGCATGGTTTTCTTCTTCTTGCACCTAAACTAGCTGCTGTGGTCTGCAGGCAAGGTACCCCCAGTATTCAGTGAGCAACTTCTCAATGGGAGCCCAGATCTACAACAGAAACAGGCACAGGCACAAAACTTAGGGCTTCTCATACACTCAAAAGGAAATGAGAATAAAGGCTGCCTTGGTCCTGGAATCTCATTGTATTTTGGTCAAAACTTGGCTTGTTTCAATACTGTGTGTAATATGGGAGCATTTATGCACAATGCATGTGTCATGATGTACTCATAGCATAGAACACGTATGTGTTCCATTATATATAAATGAGTAAATGAAATTTTCTTAAAATCATTAATGTAGAGATATTTACTATACTGAAATTGCAGAGAACTTTAATTTCACCACCTACCTAAACACCAAATAGAACCACTATCTACAAGGAAAAAAAACAAAAAGAAAAGAAAAATAGTACAAAATGCTGTGTTGGTTGTTTGAAACAAATTTTCATGTAAATTATCAGGTTTATGCAAATTCATAGCTAAGCTACCAATCAAACACCAACATAAAAGCCCACAGGAATGCAACGATAAAAGGCTGGCCACATTGCTTGCTGTCACAAGCTGTCACAAGTCACACAGTTATGATCCTTTTACCATTTACAGGCAAACTGCACAGCACGGCCGTAATGGATGGGGCTGTTGATGTGGAAGATGCCATGGTTCAACAGAGAGACACTCTGCATAGCAGATAGACTGAAATGGGAAAATAGTATATGCAGAGGATAGTCTATATGCTGTAATAAGTGCCTCTAATGATAGATCCTGCAATAATTTCAGATCCAGTTTCAGCAGCCACTGACCACAGTCTTGTGACTGATGATTTGTTTGATGCATTACATGTCACAGAAGTCTGCTTGCAGTAAATGTGTAATTCCATCCTGCCTTGCCCAGTCAGTGGTGAGTATGGATGCCTGGGAAGAAACTTAAACCAGCATGGGAGGAGGGCAGGCTGAAATAATTTGAAAACCACTTCCACTCCTTAAGTGGCTCTCAGGATTAGAAGCCTCTGTGGTAATGCAAAAACCACTTGATTATCTTTAGGGACTTTCCTTCAGTGTTGAAAGATTTCTCAAGATGTTTTTGAAGCTCTGATGGAAAGGATTTACAGAGGAAAGATTGCCCAGTGGGGTTACCTTGTTTCTTGTACTAACTATATGATACAGTAAGAAAAATGTTTTCTGTTCTTCCAAGCACCTACATGAAATGGTTTCTTTTCAGTTACATCAAATCTCCATTCCGACAAAGGACCCTAAAGGTCTCTCAGACACAGTAGTTACTGGGATGACTATTCACAGGCATCTGAGGGCAGCTCTCTTTCACACTTTCCTGGGGCTGTCAGACATAATTTCCAAACACCAGAGCTACTTGACACCCCAACTACTACTCTGCACTGTGAGATTAAAAACAGGGCTGTAATAATTTTACAGAAGTTACATCTTGCACTTACCCTCAGTAGGAAGGAGAATAATTGAAATGTTATTAAGAAAGGCTCATTAAAAGTTAGCTGTAGGCTGCCAATTAGGCAGGGAGGTGTTGATGTTTCTTCTCCATATACTATTAAACCTACTTGAGAAATTTATTTCAAAAATGGGGGGAAAACCTGGGCTTTCCCACTTTTAGGAAAAGGTAGACAACTACATGGACACAACTTTAACATTTCTGCTTGTCTGTCCACCTCTCAGCTTTCACCAAGAGCTTCCAAGAACTCGGGCTTGCTTTGTACTCACCACCCTGAATAAATCTGAACAATTTTTTTGATCTTCCCAACCAAAGCTGCAGACCAGCCATGGGTACATTAGACTTGTCAATGCCATGCACTCTCCTGACCTGAGAGAACTGCCTTCCCAGGCCCAGCCTCCCACAACACCCATATGTCACTGCTCATCATCTGAGGGCAACAGGGGACACACAGACTTTGCAAGTGAACGCAAAAATCTGAGGAAGGGAACACCCTTGCATTTCATGCTTCAAATGACCAAAGACCTCTCTAGTCCCACAACTAAAGACCAAATTTTTTAGCTCAGCTTCTTCTACGGAATAAACTTCTTTCTGTCCTGCTTGGGCTTTTATTTTTACAGTAATGATAAGTCTCTTTTGTCTGCACCTACCACTCAGCAGAACTTCTCATCTGTGGGACCACAGGCAGCTGCTACAAGAGGCTGAAGAAATAGCATGGGATGTGTTTGCAGACACTCCAGTTTATAGGTTCATTTTAGCCATCACTCTCTCTTTATCTGTATGCTCAGTTTTTTGGATAAAAAATATGATTGCATCAATCATGGAGATACTTCAGGATCACAGCATCTCTTTACAAAGGACAGAAGAGGAAAAGGGGGAAAAATCATATTAAAATTTTAACTCTGGAGATCTGCCAGTTGGTCAGCTTTCCCTCATTCCCCTGCGGTGGCCTCACTCCTCCGCAGAGCCCCAAAGATCCCACTCCCAGTGGGACTCTGCCAGGGAGGAAGAGGAGGAGGACAAGAATGAGGAAGAAGCTTTCAGCCACCTGCTTAGCTACTGGTTCCACAGGGACTGGGGCTGAAAAGTCATTCTGGCTTCCTTCTTTCCTATTGCTACTACTGCCCCAGAGCTGTTTGGCCTCCAGCAGGTCCCTGCCACTGTCCTCCCTGTCCTGTGTCTCCCAAAGTCCATCCAAGGTACACCACTGTTATTTCCCAAGGCTGCGAAGCAAACCTGCCTTGGCCTATGGTTGGAAAGGAATGTTTCCAAAGAACTCCTGCTCTTGCTTGAACACGGTGTGCATGCTGCCAGCCGTCAAGGAGACCTTCATCATCATCTCACCCACCTTAAAATTGGCAAGGATTAATCTTCTGGGACTTGGCAGCCTTTTTTTCTCATTTCTGACAACATCAATAAAGCTTTTAAAGAAAAGCAAAGGAAAGCATTCATACGCTCATTCAATTTCCTTCAGTGTAGCCTTTTTAATAGAGTTTTATGCTAGATTTCTGCACTGGCAAACCTGCTGATTTTGACAGTGGAATGTGTGACATCAGATATCGGCTTAGTGAAGAGAAAATAATTATAATAGTCGATGCTGCTTGTGAGAATTTGTTAAGAAGATCAGTAAGAACAGGAGCACTTTGACTTTTCTTATTATGGTTTCTTTGGCAACCTGGGGAAATAGCATAGGTAAAAATATAGTCCCATCACGCTCCATGTGCTGACAGTACATAATTGCGTGCTTCCCACCAGAAAGATTACTTAGTATAATTCCAAACAATCTTTTCTCTCACACTGTTTTAGGTGTTTCATCCTTTTCACAGCTTGCAAAGCCCTAAAAAGTCAAAGAAGAAAACAAAACCCCTTGAATTGGTTTTGCTATTGCCTGGCTTTGAGAGCTTATGACAGCACCAATTTAGTTTGTCTGGCAGCAACAATCCTAGATTATTCAAAACTAAGAAGTGGGTGTGTAAATCATGTAGTCTTTCTGGAAAGACTCGGTTTTGCAGTTTGTCAGAATCCTTATCCCACTAGAGTCCTTATCCCAACTCCAGTACTTCCAGAGCATCTCTACTTCTGACAGAACCTGACTGGCTGCTGATTTCAAGGCAGAGGCGGTGGGCCAGGATCTTTCTTTCAGCAGGCACTTTCCAAAAGATGGGGTATGCAGTTTGTCAACCCCATGTGTCTGCTGTCTGTGTTTTGAGTTCTACTTATCTCAAAATTCAAGGACACCCTGGGTTTGCAGAAGGCACTCAATGGGACCTGGAGAAGCACCAACATTTTGCTGTGACATTTCTTCCTGACAGAGGAGGCTGCTGTGCATATAGCATAGCCTGTGCTAGTGTTTGAAAGGAGAGGAGCTGGATAAAGCAGGACAAAAGCTTGCAAATTTAGCTTCTAACTCGCAGAAGTAGAGGTCAGGATTCAAAGCTCTCATCCTTCCCCTCCACAGCAGCTCCCCAGTCTCCATACACAGCCCCTGACTCGCCTCTGCCCCACTCAATACTTTGCCAGTGGGACACAAGTTCCTCTGAGAAGACTGTTTTGGAACCCAAAATAAGATCAGCTTCTAAATTTTTTTTTTTTAATTGTATCTTCTGTGTTGGTTTTTGGTACTCCCCGGAGTACTTTTTTTCAGATCTGTCTCTCAAGTAAATGTTTTTGAGATACTGCCTCAGCCATAACATCCAGAATTTGGATTTTAAAAAAGCAGGTCCTTTTTTCTTCCTCTAGAGATCTTGTAACCCTGAGAGAATCAAGCACATCTATTGCTTTAATACATGTCATGAATATAATCTCCTTTTTACTTTTAGCAAAGTGCACTTCAGATGTCTTTGGGATGTTCTACATTTGTTTTCCCTCTTCTTGTTCTGCTTTTTTTTTTTTTTCCTAAAGCCAGACTTACCAGAATAAGCAGCATTGTCCTATTGACCGAGGATCAATGCCAGATTACGTTTCTTCCCTCACAGCTCCATCCTCCTCTGACTTCAGAAATATCTATCAGTTAGTAATTTTGTAGACTTTTTTATCTTAACGCTATCATGAAAAGCTTAGCAGACACAATACTTTTCATATATCACCTCTTTTAATGCTGGCTCTTTATGTTTGGAGAGACACAGAGATGGCTGAAAGTGACTTTCTGGGCAAATTTACAGCCATAATTCCAAACACCAGAGGCTTGATGTCATCCACACGTTGCGACAGACTTGAAACAGCAGATAAACCTTTAGAGTAGGGAGCTGTGGATTTCTTTTTGAACAACCGAATGAACAACTTCAGACATTTGGCATGTTATTTCCTATGTTAAAGACCTGCACGTTGCAGAGTGACAGACACACAACAGTTCAGAAGGCAGCTGGGTTTTGGCTGAGAATACTGAAAACTGAGGGTGCAGTTACAGCATCCCCTGGCCGGGAGCTGCTGCTGGCTGTGCCCACACAGCCAAGCACGCTGTCCCAGAGCTCGTGGTTTCTATAGCAGCGAGCACTATATAAAAAGCTTGGTTTTCCCCTCACCCAGCTAATCTTCACGTGATACAAGGGAGCTGGGAGAGAAGAGGCACAAACCTGCAGCTGTGTGTGTTGCAGGTGGGCTCTGAGCAAGCACCATGCTGGGGGCTCTGTGGGGATTACCCAGCCCTGGATTTCAAGACTAATGTTCCACTGATGTCCTGTAGCTATTGGTTTTTATGGTAATTTCTATCGGGGGGAAATACCCTGATACAAAAACCACACCTACCCTGCTCTGCCTCCTAACTGGCTTCTCCAGCCACTCTCTGTGCCAAAATCCATGAGGGCCTCAGCAGACAGATGATCCTCCCAAATGGTGACTCCATCCCACACTGACCCTTCCCCTGACCATGCTTTCTGCACCACTGGCCAACTATAAAGGCAAGGGAGCTGAAGGACAAACACGTAAAGGTGAAATCTCTAAGGAATAAGGAATGCTTACACTGTGGAATAAAATCTTGCCAATTTGCATATTAAGAAAAGAACAAACCCAAAGTACTGCCAGGAACAGTGTCTTAGCATCAGCTGCAGGAAGGAAAAAATGTCCTTTCCTGGCATATCCTTTAAAGGTCTAAGATCTCCCTGCAGCCAGGATGTTCTGAGGGGAGCAAAACATCCAGTTCAACCAATAGACATTTTGCTTGAGTAAAATCTACTTCTTTAACCAAAAGGTGAGGAAATTAAAAACTGGCAGGTTTGGGTTTTCAAAACACACATGGAGTTGCTGCCATTAAACAAGGGGAGTTATAATCCTGATTTTAATCGGAGAACTCATATTCTGCTGGGTGCTTTCATGAACCTCTCCTTCAAAACAGTCATGTACTTTCTGGTACTGTAAATAAGTGAAAAATACTCTCTCCCTACTAAGTGCCTGTGATGTATTATTTACAGATTCACAGAATATTCTGAGTTGGAAGGGACCCACAAGGATCATAGAGTCCGACTCTTAAGTAAATGGCCCATACGGGGATTGACCTCACAACCTTGGTGGTATTAGGACCATGCTCTGACCAACTGAGATAATCCCAGGGTCAATGGCAGCTTTTAAAAAATAAAATTATTCACCATTTAAATATTGAATGTAGATTTGTCTTCAACTTATCTGCATTCATCCTTTTGTTATTAAACCAATTAATGTCCTAGTTAAAAAAATTCTTCAGGACATAAATTTCCACAGCACAGACGTTTATTTGAACCATAAACAGAGGATGAAGGTTGCTATGGCGTGATCTCTTTCTCAAAGTCTATTTACTTCTCCCAGCTAATAACAATCCCAAAAGTGGAGTCCATAAAACAGAATGTACAAAGTAAAGCAGCCATCACACATCAAGGCTGATGAATCTGAACACTCACCACAAACAAAGACATATAGAAAAGCAAGATGAACTTTTTTTGATTAAAAATTGTATTTTAATCTGTATTTGGGGATAAAAGTTTTTTTTAAAAGAAGCACTTTGAAAAATCTGCTTTGACTGTTGCTGTTTTCTAGTCCTCCTGCAAAATGGTATGTTTGTGCAAGCTAAGGTATGCAGCCTGGGAGAATATTCACATTATGGCAAGTTAATGAGATCCTGGAGGAGTGGAAATAGACAAAGGGCAAAGAGCAAATGGATAAAGCACAGAGATCCTTTATTCAAAATCCCTGTATTAGCCTTTTGCAAGAGTATGGTACCATTTTGACCGCAGAACCAGTGAAGGCTAGTTCCAAAATGGATATTCTCATTCACCAGCAAAACTTTTAGCTTCTGTAAACTTGTACCCTACAAGTATAAGAAGGTTTGGGCTTTTTATTTTATGCTAATGGCATAAGTGGTTTTCATCATCAGACTTGCAAAAAAGGCAGTCCAAACACATCCTCAATCCTCCAATTGTCAGGTTCGAGTATATAACAAAACTTTTATGAAGGAAAAATGGCTGAAATTAGGAATATTAACCTTATCAAACAGAGAAAAAGACTGTAAATTTAAGCCATTTTTTCTATGAAGTCCCTCACCCAACCTTTTCCTTTTCTCCTGGCTAAGCGCATTTTTAAACACGAATTAAGTAACAGAACACATCATGCAATATAATATAATCACCACAAACTTCTTCACTAATGTGGGGAATGCTTATGATTCCCATCCAGAGAGTAGGCCCTGGAACTCTTTTCCTAGTGTAGGTGTAGTTATACCTTTCCTTCACAGTAAATCTCATGTTCAACAGCTGCTATAGGACTCCTTCAAGGATATCTCTGCCACCAAACAGGTACTGGAGGTGTAGGGAACACCTGTGCAGCAGCAGCAAGTGTGGATCTTGGGAGTGAAACCGGCTATGGTTAAGGAGCCACAGAGATGTTTAACCCACCCTGCTGGCCAGGGGCTGCCTGCCCTTCCCTGGTCCACAGTGCTGGATACCCACGAGCAGCTGGAGAGCAGGTGCACCTCACCTTCCCCAGCAGCAGCCTGAGAGTCCCCACAGGCTGCATGTTCCAAGATGACTCCATGGCACAATCCATAATATAGTAAGTGGAAATGACAGAGTTTTGGTTGAATAACACTCTTAACTGGATGTCAGGTTGTGAAGTATTGACACACTCATGGTCATCCAGTGCAACCTGACAGCCAGACGTTGTTGCCTGTCCCTCCTGCTTTTGTAGAAAGCTGCAGGTCTCTTGCAGCTTTGGAATGGATCTGGTGGCCCATAATGGACTTCTCAGCTATCTTAGGACTTTCTAAATGACAGTAGAAGCCTGTATGTGTGATTATCTCACTACCCCAACTAATTTTGCACAGGTTATCTAGTCTTAAACAATTTAGAATACATTTAAAGGATCCTTAGCATGCTCAGCACACAAGAACAAAAATTTGTAAAATGTTTATTTTCATAGTTTAATCTACCAAGGATTTGGAATGCTGCAGTAGATCAAGAATTAAGAAGCCCATCTGAATATTCCTACTTTAGTTGCTATTTTTTCCACTCTTTTAAAAACATACAGAAGCCTTGAGTAGTCTGCCCAGAAACCAAGGACTCAGGTAGCACAATATCTCAGAGCTTTGAGATTCCTGCTGTTAAGCACCAGGAATGCTGGAAGCTGTAGAAGACCTTATCTGAAATGGGGTTCTTCACGCTGTCAGGCTTTGCTCTGTTTTCTGTCTTGGGCCTCCAGAACCTGGAAGCATTTTGGAATGCCCTGTTTCTCATTAAAGAGTCATTGATCTCACTTATATTTCAAGATGAAATGCTTCAGGTCAAACAGGGTAACAATTATCCATAATCTCAGTTTAGCTGAAGTTTTTCATTATGTCTACATGGAAAAGGTTGAGAGGTGCACTTATACCAGCACTGTGATCAGAGCTGGATTTTTAAAGAGAGATACATGATACTCATACTGTTCATGTGTAGATTATGGGGGTAGTTCACATAGAAAGGAGGATAAGGTCTTGTCCTTTTTGTCATTAAATGACTAAATGTAAGAAAGCAGGATTTTATCCTAATTCTGCAACTTCTAGTTGCATGGCTGTCTACTGCTTTGGGAGGTTTCTAAACTTAAGCAATGACCTAAGCAAAAGGTTTCCTGTCTTGAAAACTGGAATACAGCTCTTTCTAAGAGGCAGACTCCCATTCTTGTCATCACACCATAACAATATCATTAATGAAGCACCTGGTACAGTGAAAATCCACTCTGAAATTTTTTCCAAGTCTGTTTGGCTGCTCTGGCCTAAAGGTCTGGGGATGCAGCTGTTTTCCTTTCAGTTCTGGCTGTTTGAGCATCCGCATGTGAATGGCTGCACAACTGAGCTAAAAATAAAAAGCTCCAAACACATCCAGGAAGATTTCACATTGTTCTGGCTGTCCATTTCTTCAGGGAGCAAAAGTTTCCAACTGTATAGCAAAACAATCAAGCTCTGTACAACCATGGAAGGAATAAGGCTGAACTGGACTACAGAACATCACAAGTGATCTAAAAAAAGAATGCCAAAATGGACCGTGCACTCCAGGTACACTCGGTTATTTTCCTTTCTAGGTCTCATGGAGCATCTGCCCTGCTGGACATGAGCAGTGTAAATGGTCAAATCAGGCAGGGACAGAGAACAGAGTGGGTCAGGTAAAGGTCTGACACATCTGTGTAACACAGACAACGCAACTGGCGATCAAATCCTGCCCAGCCTGGAGCAGAGAAGGCTGTGGGGAGACCGAAGAGCAGTGTCCCAGTACCTGCAATCAGGTTACAGGAAAGACACAGTCAGGCTGCTTAGAGCAGGGCTCAGTGGAGGGATGAAATAAAATGGGCACAAGTTGAAACAGGAGAGGTTCTGACTGTATTTAAGCCAAAACATCTTCATCACGGAGGCAACCCTTGGTGAGATGCATTACCCAAAATGGTTGTGCAGTCTCCATCCTTGCAGGCTTTCAAGATCAACAGCATAAAGCCCTGACCAGCTGGTCTGATATCATAGCTCATACTCTGAGGAGCAGGTTGGGCTAGAGACCTTCTGGTGTCCCCTCAGACCTGAATCCTCATGATCTCAGGAAATCTGACACCATTTAAATAAAAGGTTATACACAACCCCTCCTACATCTAGTTATGGGAACATCCCACCTTCAGGGAGAACTTCTTTCCAATCCCCAGCAGTCAGAGCTGGACAAACATCAGCCTGAAGTTTGATTTAACACTAGCTTCTACAGTTAAAAAGGAAACCCACACTAATAGCTGCAATGAAGACATTAAAAGCTTTGCTGAAAAATAGACAAAGCTTGTGATTGACATGTTCAGACAAGGCTTCCCGATTTTAGACTCTGACAGTTACCTTGAAAAAAACTAAGAGGAAGTAGCTCAATTCTCAGCCAACAAAACTTGCAAAGGTGAAGAACATTTCAAAAGCCGGGTGCCACCTTTCATTTAGTGAGAATGAAAGTGAGACACAATTGAAAATAAATTTTAAGTATCCTGCTTTGAAAACTTTGCATAACTTACAGCAGAGAATTTTTGGTTTCTCACATCAAAACAGAAAGTTAATGTCCTTTATGAATATGGTGAGCAGGTGGCAAATGAAACATTCAGTGTACCAAAATGCAGATCAACAAATACACTCTTATCTGCCAGAGGAGATAGGTTAAAAACCAGAGAATAATGCAAAAAACCCCAAAACCTGAGCAGCATCTTGAGCATTGAAATATGTAATGATACACAGCTGGAATGTTGTAATTCAGAGGACAAAATACTTCTGTATGTACTACAATGCTGCAGGTAGCAGAGAGAGAAACCCGAGCCTCTGTAGTATTTGTGAAGCAGTTTCCCTGCCCTGTAAGCTGACACCGTGAGCAGCTGCAGGAGTGCAGGAATCAGGGCCACGCCAGATTCAGAGGCCAAACCGCTGCTGTGGGTGCTTAGGCAGCACGAAGCACACCCTCTGTGGAAGTACTCAACTACTTTACACCCTGGAATTCTCCTAGACCTGTTAACAAACCGTGCGAGCCAACAGTGAGGATGAACAGAATAAAGCCGAGCTCCACTGTGCAGTTACCAGAGCTCCCTGCTGTGGTGAGGATGTGACTTGAACTCAACTCTGACTAACGAAGATAACTTTGGTTGTCCACACAATATTGCACCTCTTGACAGGATCCGGCCTGTAAGACTGAAATTATGTGAAATAGCAACTGAAAACATTCCTCAGCCAGTGAGGAACACTACATATACTTATAGTTCTTTCTCCTAAAACCAGATACTTTCAAATCCCTACTCATGCACCAGCCCTACAGTGCTCCTTCCCTGGAATCCCATCACCTTGCTCAGGTGGCAGGTTTAAGTAGAAGATTCTAATGTAACAGGCCTGCATATTCTGTGAAATAGCTGGTGTTTAATATTTTTTTCAAGTTAATAATACTTTTTCAAATACATAATTTTTGCTTCAAGTAAGGAAAACTGCATATCAGTAGTTAACATATTTTGCAACCTTTATAAGGGGATAAAAAAAAATCACAACAGATTTCTTACAGTCTGTCCTACAGCTTTAGTTTTATTTTGAAGTGTCAGACTCTGTGTCACTGGAAGCAGACGTTCTCCCCATGGTATTTGTACGCTGCCGACGCAACAGACACTCCACTTGCCAGGCTCTATCAGCAGAATTCCATTAAGACAAGAAATAAGTATATTCTTTAAGAAACCCACAGCAAAACTTAATGCATGATGCCTTTAATCAATCAGCTACATAAAGTGCTTAAAAGGAGTTTGACTTCAAAGTGGTAGCTGGCTGGAGTTGGTCTCATTTTGCCTGCATACAGTGACCCAAGGCACTCTGCTCCTGCCCAGAGCAAGACATGGCTCACTGGCAGGACCTGCCACTTCCAGGCTTTCCAGAGCCTCGGTGCTTAATGCCCGGGGCGATGAAAAAGCACCGTGTTAATGCCCTGCCAAATGTCACTTTTCTGCTGGGTGCTCAGCATCCTCGGACTGACCACCTAACACCCTGCCCTGCCAGCCATCGCCACGGCCCACCTTCCAACCTGCAGCCCTGACTGACTTGACTGATCTTTATTCAACGAGGAAAATGATGGTGAGAAGTCAAATGCCACTATTTGAGGCAGGCAGGAAACACTGCTTGTACTGAAAGATTTCCATGGGGGTCTCTTCACTCCTCGTGAAGTGACAGAGATCTTCCGAATTGTGACCTGCTCTGAGAAGCTGGTCTCCAGACGGCTGCCCTCTCCTCCAGCTTTTGCTCCTGCCTCTTATTTGCATACGATGTATGCACTGCACCCGGGTTTCTAAATGTGTGTGCTACTTAAATCTCTGCAATATCTCACAAACTTTCCTATAGGAAAATTGCTTTGTTGTCCATCAAACCACTATCAGAACCCTCAGAAACATGTTCCTCACAGATAATGTGATATGGCTGCTCTTCTACTTATTCTTTTACAGGTGTACTTGTTGAGACATGCAGGCATCCCATGCACCTTCTCCTAAATTCAGCAGTAGATCTAGGAGTGGGTGAATCCAAAAATCCTTCTAGGTCCCTCTCCCATGGTCTGATCTGTACAAAACATGGCACGAGCACTTGGCAACACAGCCCTTAAAGTTTAGAATACACAACTTTAGTAGGAAAGTATTGCAACACAGTATTGACTGATTAAAAAAAGTGCAAACTGACATTGGATTTATACTATAGAAGAATTGGGTGTAAATGAGAAAATTGGGAAACACAAATGAGCTAAAAAAGATTTCAGAACTTATTCCTGCAAGTCAAACCACATGGAAAAATCAGATCAGAGTCTCACTGACCGTGCCAGCTCCCATCCTGGAGCAATGGGCACTTCCAGACAAAGCAGCAACACATTCATCTCCTGTTATTATTTCCCTTCTGTGACTGATGTATTCTTGCAAGCCATTTCCATTAAGTTTTTCAGTGCTTCAGAGTACCTGTCTAAGTCTCTGTTGTCCAGTGAAGGGAACCTCTCAAGCTTTAAGAAACTTGTTACTATAAATTTTAGGAAAAACCAGCTCAGAAATTGCCCTTGGACAAGGACATCAAATACTGGCATACAAAACCTGTTTTTCTTAACTACTACTTAATATAAATGATCAGTTTTGAGAAATATGTGTTTTAAAAAGAAGTCAAAGCAAAAAAAAGGCAAACACAAGTTAAAGTCTTGCATAACTGATACTGCAATACCCTCTTGTGGTCAAATAAGAAGGTTTTGTCTAAACACCTGAACTTTTTCCTCTATAAAAAGCCTCCCAAGGCATCTTTTCCTTTAATTCAAAGGAAATAACTGCCATATTTTTCCCAGACTAATTTATAGTGCATATCATCACTTGTCTGGTAAAACCAAAAGACTAACCTCAGTCAAGTTCTTCCTCAAAATGCCAGGCACTGACACTGCTTGTGAAATTAATTAATCACAAAACAAACTCCTAAGCAAAGGCCATCTTCAACAGTGACACACTCATAATTATTTTTTAAGTTTCATGTCCCCAGCCAGAAAAAAATCAAGACGTTATAATCAATTTGCATAGATACATGTGGCATGAAGCCACAATAAACATCAACCTATGGGATGAAAAGATGTACACGGTAAATCAGTTGTACCAATTCAAATGAGCAAATAAAATGCTAAACTGGCAAATGGGAAAAATGAGGGGAAACAGTTCAGTATCTGCACCAGCTCAGCTGAGACCACTACATGGCACAGACTTAAAACACCTGCTTGTAATCTTTCTGTCCAGTTTATTCAGTGGCTGCAAGTAGTCATTTGGAGGCTGTCCTCAGTACAACAACCACTTTTAGCTTATTACTGTTTAATTTGCAGAAATTGTCTTGAATTAAAATTCTGATCTGATACAGGAACTTTGTACACAAAAATTAAGAGTAACACACTTTCCACCAGAATCCTTTCCCAACCTGATCAGGAGCTAAAATCCCATGCACTGTGATTAATGCATTGGGTCTTCCAAACGTGCCTCGGATTTTTTTTAAAGCAATCAGATGCTGCTAAAACACTTGTTCTCCAAGCAGCTGCACACACTCCAACTTGGAAAGGACCCTGGAACAAATGCAACAAGATAAGCAGATTCCAAAAGAGGAACAGGGGCAACTATTAGTCCAGGCTGGAAAACACCTTATTTCTTCACTTCATGATAATGCTATGTGGGTACATGACTTTTTTTTGCTTTTTGGCTGAAAGAGATGAAAAACACTATTCAGGTTTCAAATATCTCAGAAAAAATAGCAAAGAAACAAAAAGTCTATTAAAATTTAATTGAAAACCAAAGCAAACATGGGGGCTTGAGGTGGAATTTACCTTTTCTTAAGTTATGTTATCACAATCTTCAAATTCAGAATAATTTTTCCAACATTATTGTAGAATTATAGAAGTATTTCTTGCTCAAACTTGTCTAAACTAAGTGTTTGGATTTTTGTATAGTTGTAACTATTTTTAAAGAAATTATTTGCCAAATTCAGTATGTGTTTCCCAATACTGCAAGCAAATAATTTTGCCAAAAGCCCCCTGAAGAAGTAGATTCAAAGTTCATTAGCATTTACCAGAAAGACGAAACAAGAGGCTAGAATTCATCTGGAGCTAATCCACACTACTCAAAAACAAGTCAGTGAAGAATTTCAGAGGAAATTTATACTTGAAATACTCTGTTTTCCTGCAAGGTCACAAATACTTGAGGAAGTGAGTTCATACCACAGAAGCCCAACAGGCTGACTGTAAAGACAAACACTGACATTTTGGACACTGTTTTGAAAGTCTCACTTTGTATACTAATGACCCTTTAAAGTTACTTTAAAACTTCTCATAGTTGTTAATATCTTCTACAGAACTCTCTAAGTGCTTAGAAAAGACTTCTGATGATCTGACTGCTCGTTTTTTAAATTGAAAATAAGAAGCTTTCAGACAGATTCCTTGAAACAATTTTTACCAAACATCTCTGCCCCGAAGAGAGTTCAAGGTCCCAGCAGCTGTCACACTGGGTTTCTGCTCCTTTTCTGGAATATATTCACAAGTCAGATGCTTCCAACAGAGACAGTAAACATGCCAGGGAAACCAGCAGCTTTCAGGAGCTTTTGCTTCTGCTACATAACCACAACAAAAGTCCTCCTGATAACTCAGCAGCAATCTCCACAGCACCCTTTGCTATTAAACCAGACTATATTGTTCCGAGGATTTGGAATAGAGGCTGATCTCAGTTGCAGTCGCTGTAAGCACCTTGTAATCTAAGAGTTTGCTGGTTACATCTGGAGATCCCATTGCTTCCAATTACAGTCACTTCTCATGAAATTGCTGTTACCTGGAAAACCCCCTCAGTGCTCAAGCAATGATGCAACATAAAGCAGTAGGAAATGAGCATTAAGTAAGAGGGAAGTAAACCAGTGCTGAGCACTGCCTATCAGTGCTGCTGTGCATGTCCTTTACTGAAAGCACTCCAAACAGCAGCTGAAAGAAAATGTTAGGAGAGAAGGAGCATTGAAAGTGCAAACAAGAATCGGTTTCACTTTCTGAGAAGTCACAATATACCTAAAAAGGCTGGATATATGGTGAGTCTCAGAACGGACAAGTTGGAAAGGGGTTCTGGATTCAGGAGAAATAACTTGGTTAGGTCTCAGCAAAGAGCAACCACACCTCTGGGGCAATCAGCCCCAGCTCTGTGTTCTGTGTCCCAACAGCACCCAAGCAAGCAGAACTGACAACCACTGCACAACCGGCTACTTGGGCCTGGGCAGACGAGCAGGCAGACCAGGTCCAACAGCATAAGATCTGGAGAGAGTCTGTGGAGGCTGAACGGAGAGGAAGGAAAACCTGGTAAGTCACTTGTTCCAGTTCATGCCTCTTCTGCTTGTCTTGACAATGGTCCTGATACTCCCTGACAGCATTAGGGCTTGATCCAAAGCCAACACCGTAAAACAAAATTTCCTGCTGCAGGGACTTTGGATCAGATCCTAATACCTTCCTTTCTAGGGTTACATTATCTCTGTTCTCCTTCACTGGACAAAATCCGTGCTAATATCTCCCAGCATGCTGGGCTTAAGCTGAAAAGAGATGCAAAGAACTGCACACTAAGTATCTTTTAGCTTCTAGAGATTTCCACAATGAAGACATAAAAGTGCCAAGCTTTATAATTTATTGCAGACACACTGATATTATCATCTCTTCTCATACTCTTGGAAATGGCTGAAATGGAAGCTGGACAGAGTGTTCTGCCAAAATACGAGTTTGTATTCCCAGTCTGTAAATCTCCTGAACTTGCCCCATTGTTATGGTGTTTCAGCAGACTGAGCTGCACACGTACGACCTAAGCTTTGGCTGTGCATGCACCATGACCCAAAGGAACCCGAAATTAAGATCCTGTCTCTGCCACATATCTTGAGTAAGTGTTTATGTTCATACTTCAGTATACAACATCAGTATGCCTATTAGAAGAATATTCTTGGTAAAATAAAAATCAGCTCTATTTCCAACAGTGCACTGCCCAAGCTAAAGGAAAGGGAAGAAAAAGAGCATCACTCTCAGGATTTTTTAAAACGGGAAAAGAAACTGTCGGCGATTGAATCACGGATCCAGACCGGCAGGGAATCTGAATCGTTTATTCAAAGGAGTGAGTTGGTTTTATACACTTTTTCAAGGCACAGTATTTCTTTATATGGCATGACCTATCCCGTGTTGCCACATCAGCAACACGCTTCTTAAATGTCCTTTTATGGGGTGGTCACTTGCTTTTCACTCATCTGTCAGCTCCTGGCAGGCTCCTCTCCATAGGGGTCTGCCCTGTGACACCTCCTCCCCCCAGGGTCCGGGGGAGACAAGCCTTTGTGTGCCACCATGTGCTCCTCTGTGCTGCCATGTGCTGCTTTGTGCTGCCATGTGCCTCTGCAGGCAGGTTTTACAGCTCACAACTCAATTCTCTCTTATAATTCTCCATAGAATCCATCTGAAAACCTTTGCCCTCTTCAGCCTTCTGGAGGAGATACATATCCCAGTCCTGATTTCCCCAGAGATGCATTTGCACTCTCGTCTGGCTCCATTTACTGGAGGGACAGGCTGATGCCAGGACTCTGATGCATGCAAAGCCAGGGCAATGTTACTCTCTCCAGTGCTGGGAGACTCTGACTCTTGCTCAACAGGCTCAGCCTGTTCCATACTCATTCCCTAGCTAAGGCAACAGGAAGGACTCTGCGCCTGTCCCTGAGGTTCAGTCATGGATATTGGTGCAAACTCACTTTCATGAGTAATGTAACACATCATACAGCTGATGCATGTTCTGCTGTCCAGTTTTAGCTATGAAGACAGAAACTCCTGCAAAAGGGTAGGACAGACTTGTGAAGAACAAGATGCCTAAAACCGGATCCATCAAACTATATACCCTACAGCCTGCAGGGGGCTGTTTCCAGTTCCACATTCCCATCCCAAAAACAATGATGGAGAAAGGCTGGTATGCATTAAATGGTCTGACTTGAAGTAGATGTAGGGCAGTGTCTGAGACAGTGATAGTTCTCACTAATTAGCACCATCCAGTAACACCCACATCTGATAATGTTCAAATAATGGCTGCATATCAAGATAAAAAATTCTTGGACCTCAATGCTGTGCTGGTATATCAAGACATACAGTGATAAACAGAATAGTCACAAATTTGATTTTATTTGCACTTGGGGCATATCTGGACTGGACAGGGGAGTGCAGCACAGAAATACAGCACTCCTGGCTGCACATGGTATATGTCTGTGCTGTACAGACAACCTCAGCTCAGAAGGATGTACAGCTTCAGTACTAGTTCAGTGAGCTTAGATGCAGCACAGGTAAGCAGCTCAGAGTCAGCCCAGATTGCAGCCCTGCTGCAGATACAGCTGTACAGAACTGTTTCCTTTCTTGACTCACGGTACTCTTACAATAGTGAGTGAACTGATGTTTTCTCCATTTCAGGCCAAGGAAGGCAAAGGACTTGCCCTGCAGTCCCACACCTGGTATAGAACAGAACTGAAGAGAAAAACGCAGGTCTTCTGACTCCACGTGCTCCTAGCACAGCTGCCTATCTGCACAGAATCCTTCTGCCAGCAAAGTACTGGTCATTTAAAAAATAACCTGTCTTGCTTAAAAAATAAGCTGTCTTGCTCAAGGCATTGGACAAATGTTTTCTAGAGTGACTCAAGACATGAGTAATTTATTTGCATTTGCACAAGGAATACATTGTGGACATGGTATCCTCAACTTCCCTTTGCAAAAATAACACCCACTTCTCATATAGCATGGGAATAAAGAAAACACTGGCGTCCATCACAGAAAAGACAGGTTTTAGTACAAGGAATCTGCAGGTATAAGAGCTGGGTTGTAAGTGTCAAATTGAGGAGTTGAACAGGCATTCAATTATGATCAACATTAACTAATTTATTTAAAGACAGAAAATTTGATACTGCATTTTTTTACTTCTATTCCAAGGTACCAGAACTGGAGTTTCCTAAAGGACCATGACCAAATGGTGAGTTTTGAACATTCAACTTTACCCATGCTCTTTTTAGTTTTTGTCAATTTGAGCTAGGCTAATATTTCAAATTGAAGCATATTTAGGCACTATTGGCAAATGCTTTACAACTAAAATCTCTAGGAAAAATAAAAGAGCTGAAGTGTCTTCATCTGCTACCTATGTGTGTTCAATCTGTTTCAATGTTAACAACTCGGCAGAAAGGCAAGTGCTGGAAGAACCAACTTCCTAGGAGAAAATTTGTAAGATAAAGTCATCCTGCTGAAACCTAAGGCACTTACTAAAAATGAAAGAAAAAACCTCCCACATCACAACCATTCTAGAGCAGGGTAACTTCTGTCCCAGATAACATTTTATACAACACATTTTAAAATTATTCATTTCCTTCCATTATCCTATCATAAGACAACAGGAAAAAATCCCCAATTGTTTTCCTTTATTTCTACAACACTTTCATGTACGTTCAATATATTTTTAAGTACATTTAAATTCTAATTTCGAAAGCAGAAGTGCTGAGATTATAACTAAAAGTGCTGATATTATAAATAATTTCAGTAACTTGTATTTTTGTAGGAAGCAATGGATGTATTTTGAAAACTTATTAATGGTCTTCATTTTATTCAGGGTGAGAGAAAGGAGCAGAAGCTACTGGCAAACTATATGTCTGTGTTCTCCAGCAAAGTTCCCAACTCGACCAACCAAACTATTGGCAATCAAATGAATACTGAGCTTGGCAGGGCTCTGGTAAATATTAATTACTTCTTCAGCAGTAGAGCACGGAAGAGGAAACTTGAGGGTGAGCTCCAGCTTTCTTAGAGCTTCAGTAACAATATAACAGCAACAAAGCAAGTTCCTCCTTGGGTAAAAATGGATGTTGTCCAGTAATGCCATAATAGATGATCCTCTTCGTATTTCAGGTGACTGGGCCATATACAGACAGCACTACAGATCGTATCCATTGTCCCATGCAAATCTACAGTAAGGATGCCACTAACATCTGAAAGAACAAGATTACAGACAAAAGACGATTTCTGCCTGAATTTTATCTCCTGAAAACAAACAATTAATAGAGATCTGCACAGATGAGTCATAGCATAAACAATGCGCTTTCAGTTCTGAAAGCCAGCACAACAAAAACGCAGCAGCTTGTTGCATTTCATGTAGTTAGACAAGGATTCATCAGCTTCTGTCATCTGCATGTTTAAACTTGCTCTAAAGAATAATACTTAAGGCACGTGAACCATTCTCTGTGCCTTTCACCACTCCCTGCTGAGGGAGGGAGACCAAATATTTTTCACACTAGTTTTCATTTTTGTTTCTGTAGATTTGCTGCTCTCAAATTCCATTCCCTTACGCTTTTTTATTCTGGTTTAGCTGATGGAAACTCATTGACAAGGAAGCAGGCTTTCACATTTTGCTCTGAAGGCGTGTTGGCTCAGCAACCTGTCTTACACCCTCAGAATTGTCAACCTTGAATTTAACAGGTTCATAGTTCCTAAAATCTGTGGTTGCCCAGGGAAACCATCCTCAAGCTAAATCAACACAATACCAAAAGCCTGTTCAGCTAGTGCATCTTCATTACAGAGGTTGAAACTTTATGGCCTGTTTTTCTGTAGGGAAAAACCAGCAAGCAGCAGAGCATGGAGAGTGTGCACACAGTACCTGTCCTTTGAACTGTATGTAGCTTCCACAGGATCATGCTCAGTCCTGAGTAGAGCTCAGCACAGAAGCCATTAGCACTGCCTTGACACAACAGGCTGCAGTCTCTCACCAGACTGAGATGGAGATGGGTGCACTCACAATTTGCAATTAAAGCTATTTGTTTATATGATTAGACTTCAGAGGCAGAAGGCAGCTCAGGAGCACACAAGGTGATCACTGTGACCAGTATGATCACTGATCCAAGTGGTCTCAAGCAAAAAAAAAGGCACTGTAGAAAGAAGAGCTAAGTCCCACTCCCTGAAGTCACGACTCCAAGGGGTTCTCCTGGCTTCCTCACCACAGTGAGAACTGGAGGATCAGGGCTTTCGAGATGACAACTAAGTTACCTAAAGGAGGGAGACCACATATGCAACCAGCCCAGGTGAGGAGGGCTGATTCCACTCGGTGCAGACATGAATTATGATGGAGAACTGAGTTCAGACACACCAAAAGGGAACATTCTTTTTAAAACACACTTCTTCTTGTTCAGCTAAAATGCTTTCTGCTCTCTCCTGTGAGCAGAAAACTGCACCAGGAACTCATTTGTCTTCACACACCTGAAAGCAGGAGAGGAGAGAGCAGATCAAGACTTTCCCTGTCCCTGTGCTGTCCAGAGCTTTTTCCAAAAACTGCACAGGCTACTCAGAGGTTACACATTTATTGGTGATTGCATAACACCAAGAGACATTGCTCTTGCATGCCTTACTCTGGGCCACAAATTTTACACTGAGTGGTGGCTGCCCAGTATCTGTCAGGCTCAAGCTCCTATTCATGTAAGAACATTTCATTTGTAAAGCATGATGATTTTGTTTTTCAGCACGAAAGCATACAGAGCTCCATGTTGCCTAACCTCCAGATGGCACTCACTCCACATCAAGTAATCCACCAGAAAGGACACTAAGGCAGTGCTATATAATTCCTTTTTAATTACATTAAATAATTCCAGATTCCTGACTCTGTTTACTGTGTGTGAACCCAGAGAATCCTTCTCCCAGAGAGTTCCTGTGAACTGGAGGGTAAGAGCAGTCTTACAGTCTGGTCTAAGCAGTGCATGATTTAATCCTCCCACTTCACTTAGAACTGGCATTGTTTCAACTGAAGCACTTCTAGTTTTGGACAAGACCTTCCACATCTTACCCTAAAGATGTGGGCTACTAATCAGAGTCTAGAAAAGCAGCGATGGCAACTGGAGTATGGGAAGACATGTCATATAAGGAAAGGTTAAAAAGACTGTTACAAGTTTAACGTGAAGAAAAAAAAGCAGTCTTGGAAGAGGTAGCAGTCTTTAGATACATGTACAGCTCTGGAATGAGAAAAGGAATAATCTGCACTTCGAGGGAGTGTTAGGCAACAGCAAAAGTAACAAGCTTAAGTTATAGCAGGGAAGAATCATGTTAACTTTTGGGGAAGCTAGCAGTGAGGATAATGCAGCACTGGAATGGATTCCCTGAGGAATCTCCATCTTTGAAGGTTAAACACACTTCCATCAAGAGGGATGTATTTAATAGGGTTTGTCTTTTACTGTATAAATTGAATGACTGTCTGAAGAATTTTTCACCAATTCTCTGACTACACCAGAGCTGTTGGGTTCAGAGCATATTTTGCAAACATGATTTTTCAAACACATTCACAAAAAATTTTTAAAAATTCTTATTTTAATTATACCGGCTTTAAAAAGATTTCACCTCTAAAATACAGATTAATCACTTTTTTAAAAATTGAAATAGATTTCTAATTCTTCTAACTACTCATGTACTTTTAAGTATAAGGATACTTTTCACGAAGTCTAGATGTGTCTCTTGTTTACACACATCTGAGAGGCTTGTTTAGTGCCCTCTTGACAGCCATGTAAGGACACTTCTCAAGGAGCATATTATGTCATGTCTGTGAATGGCAAAAACCAATTTTCTTCCAAAAATTTGAGGAAGTCTTTAGTAAAAACGTGTAGTTCTGTGTCCTTAATCAGATAAAGCAGCCATGGAGGTGCCAGGCGGTTCCTGAAGTGGGGACATGCAGTGGTGACGTTTGTACAGCACAGGAAAAGCCCTGCACTCCCCTCTGCTGTGCTCCCTTGCACAGGTCACTTCAGGCCAACAGATCACAACTGGAAAGTCTGTAGGAATATCTGAAAAGGAGCCAAAGTATGCAATAATTTTTGGCTTGTCAGAGTCCAACCTTGGAAAATGTAGCTCTGTGTCGTGTTGCAAGATCACAGCAACCCACAATTGTGCTGCCTCTTTGGATGTGCAGTTAAGCTAGTATCTTGACTTTCTGAGTCTGAGTTCAAGATAATTGAAATTATGCTAAAATACTAGTGGGCAACAACTGGATAGGACCAGCTCTGTTCACCACAGAACTCCAATTCATTCTTATCTCCTGCTGAAATCAACAGCAACTCTTAAACACTTTGACATCTTGATGATTAAGCGGAAATGTTTTGAGAACCAAAGTTTCCTGCGTGGAATAGATGAGATAATCTGTGTGATATGGGAACATTGTCTAGAACTGGACATCTGATTTTGTTAAATTATTACACTTTCCCTGGAGATGCAAATTATTTTATCTTGCTGCATTAGCTCTCCAGCATTACATTTCCAAAGTTAGTTTGGGTCTCTCTACCATGTACAGCAACCTCTAGAAAATAAAAAAAAACCTTCCGGGAATATCCAGGGTCCTAATCAAAACTGCCTCAGCACCTGCAAGAAGAAGGCAGCAAACAGATAATCTCTAGACTCCAATTTCATCCCAAGTTTAGCAGTCATTTTTCTTTTACAATAATTTACTTTGCCAACTAATCCTTATTTATATAAGCAGAGTGTCTTAGAAGGATTGCATGAGATTATAACAGTAGTGAAATTGGTAAATAGTCAGTGGAAATTCCATTTATCAAAGAGATTGTGTAGATTTTAAACTGTGTGGTAAGTTACTTGTAAAGCATTCTTATGGTGTATCACTTAGGCTTCAGTTTTATAAGCTTTTTTCCCTTTTGTTGCCAGATCTCAAACAAGGGATTATCCATGTTTAGAGAATTCATTTTCTGTATTTCTTTTAGTTAAAGAGCACAAGTGGGTGGCTATATTGATTTAATTCTTCCCTTAGTTAAATATATTGCTTTCTCTTCTATAATTTTGAGTATAGTTAATGTTAATGGTACCTTGGTGAGGTGTTTCCAGTGCATCCAGATTTTGTGTGTTCTCATTTTGAGTTCCATTTAAATTTAAAAAGTGTGAAATACCTATTTTATAAAGACATAAGTTCATATAAATCTGTGTTTCTTGCGCTTTTAGAACAGTCTTTGTATATAGTTCCCACATGGTACCTTAACTATAAAGTTTTGTTTAATAAGATCAATGATGACTGTAAATCCAGTTGTGTTTCTTAGAAACTGCATTTAAAACTGTTTTTTGACCTTTAGATTACTCTAAAGTAAACAAAGTAACTAAACAGGTTTTCCTACAAAGAAGGTCTCATTATGCTGTGAAAACTACTAAACATAAACAGTAAGATTCCTAGAACTGGGAAGGGCAAGAATGATTGTGTATGAACATTAGATGGGCAATACTGCCAGTCAGGGCATCATCTGTTTGTATGTATTATGTGTATACATATTCACGCTGCTCACCTTCTATAAAGAAATACATTTCTGAACTAAAGTTCCTCTTAAATCAGACAACAGTTTTCTGAAGTGGGGTATTTTTTTGTTTGTTGGTTTTAGAAGCCAAAAATAATCTGTCAGGGCCTCAAGCTGCATTTCCTAAATGCTGCACAGATAGAAACCACTAAATCTTTCCTAAAGCAGGATGCCTCTCTTAAAAACTCTCTACTTGCTACTCTGAATCCATGTCAGGTATGCTTTCCTTCTTCAAAAAACTTCATGTTTGCATCAATGAATTCCTTGAAACACAGATGGGTTTCCAAGTAACTCAGGAATTCTGCTGAAGGCTGAAGAGGTGCTGGCACAGCCCTGCCCACAGCCCTCTTCTGTCACAGGGCATAGATCCCACAGACTGACTTCAGCTTGTGACCTTTCCCGAGCCTCTCTGAGAAGCTGTATGAACCTATGTACCTACAAAAGTGCCAGCCCTTAGAAATGGAACTTCCAAGTATCTGGGGTTACAGCTTCACATCAGCACAAGGCCTTTATGCCGGGCTGATGGAGCAAAACCACTGCAAATTTCTATTAACTGGCTCTTAACTCAGAGTATGACCAGAGGAAAGTCTCAGCTGGCATTAAGAAGTAATGTGCAAATATACTGGCACTTTATAAAAATAATGACATTTGGGTTCACTCTATGAGCTGATCACTTAAAACTGTGGGTTCACTTTGCCCAGTTACTAATAACCAAATTATCATCACTCAACATATTTTATATGATCTGTGAGTTAACAAATTTATTCATGCAGTAACTCCTATGTCAGCTGCAGGTGTTGCTGAGAAAGAGGAACGAACCCCAGATGTAGCCTAGAACCACCTGCAGCTATGATAATGCCTATTTAGCAGTTACACCATTAGGTCTCTTTAAAGCCAAATGGACTGAAAACAGTGTTTACACCAGCTCTCTACCACAAAACTTAACAGAATGCTGACACATTGCTAGCAGTGTGTTACCATAGGGATACATAAAAAAACATCTAAAAGCCAGAGTGAAACCTGCACCCAGTCGTGTTTCAGACCTGGTGAGATTACCATCTTCTTTGCTGGAATAAGCATGATTGTAACTGTGGCTGCTCCTCAGTGCTGGCAGATCCATTTGCACACTCTGGGAGAATCTTAAGACAATTAGCAAGAGTGCAGGAGGCATCATACACCATGACCTTAGCAAGGGCTGCTGCCCTCGTGTACTCACACTCAACTCTTGCTGGATCCTCTTCTTTGGGTAAGTCAGATGTAAGTATGGATCTAGAACAACACCAGTTCCAGATCCAAAAGCTGCAGCTCAACCTCCTCTCTGGGCTAAAAGCTCAATGTAGATTTTCTAAAAGGCATACTAGTTAGTATATTTTCCTTCTCTTCTGCTCCTCACAGATCCTCAGCTTCATTAGGCTTTTGGGTTGGGTTTTAAAAACCTGTGTGTGGCATTCTAGGCTCTTTCAGTACTGCTTTTTAGATAGAAATATTATTTTAGATAATATGCCATTACCCAGAATGGCCTTAAGGCCTTCTGTTAACTCAAAAAAACATTTCACAGACCAAACACTGAGTCAAGAGGGTTTAGGGTCTTTTTGTTTATAGTATTTTCATTCGTTATGCTTCTGTTCAGCCTCATATAAATAAGGTCATGTTTTCAGTTGCCACAAATATATACAACACACTGCACACAGAACCAACAAACTACATGCAACCTCCACTGTTTCTTTTTTTTTTTTTGCACATTTGTACAACGTAACCTCAAACACGAAGCACACAGGGATCCATTAGACTTCTTTAGCAAGAGAAGGATCTTCAAATAAGAGTTAAAGCAGTGTCACTGTGTCACCAAGGAGCCTCAGCACAAAGATAACCTCCTCCTCATGGTGAGCTTTTGTGACAACTTTCCATCAGTCTACTACTCAACAGCAAAGCTCACAGTCCTTGGGCACTACAGGTGTTCAGCAAAAACAACCACAAGAGTACCTAAAATCATAGTCATCCTTCTTTAATTTGGTTTTAAAGTCTTGAACATTTTTACCTTGTCTTTATCTTGATGTCTCTAGAGGCAGAATGGGGCCTCAAATACGCAGCTTGCCTAAGGACTAAAGTACATGAAATCACAGCCATGTGGCCTGAAGGGACCTCTGGAGGCCTCTAGGCCAAGCCCCTGCTCAAAGCAAGGCCAGTGCTGATGTTACACCAGGTTGCTAAGGACCTTGTCCCTGCTCAGTTGTGAAAATCTCCACAGATGGAGATGCCAGAGCCTCTCTGGGCCACTGTTCCAGTGTTCAACTCCATTCCCTCCTGCCTCAGTAGCTCATACCTGTTTCCATCTTCCCAGCCCTCCCTTTTTGGTGTTTGAGTTCAGAGAAGCACTGCTGGATCAGCCAAGCTGTTCCTCTGCCTGTATATGAGTTCCAGCTCACCAGACGAGACAGTTTTTATTCTGTGAGCATGTTCTCTTTGAGTTTCAACACACACTCCTAGTCTCCGTTACCCCCATGGCATGGTCCTGAGAGGTCCTGAGAAACCAATTCCCGAACAAGACAAATTCTGTTCTTCTGAAGCGCAGAATCTTTATTCCACTATTTGTCTTCCTTACTTCTCTTGGGGTCTTAATTCCAAGGTCCTGGAGACACTGATGCCAAGGCTGCCCTTTACCTGCACATTGCCTATTTTTTCTTCCTTCCTTCTTTGTTTTTGAGTAACAAATCCAGCAATGGGTCAAAACAAATCCAAACAAATCCAAAAATGGGTCAAAAAAGAATGTTCTTGATGCCCCACAAAAATTGGTTGGGCTGCTTTTACCCCACTGGGTGCTCCACCAGATAGCAGAGCAATTTTGTATTCCAAAGCAGCCTGTGCCTACAACTGTGAGTTCCTTCTTGTTATTTAAAGCTTCATCTGCTTCCTCTTCCTGATCAGACAATTTACAGCAGGTGCCTCCACAGTGTTCCCCATGCCAGTCTCCCCACCAGTTTTGACCCCTCAGCTCTCAGCTGGCTCAGTGCTTATTCCAACAAGCAGGAATTTCTCTGCTCCAGGCAGAGAAACTATTTTGTGTAGAACACAACTTCCACTCATTTCCCTGTCTGCTTTTCCAAAAAAGCTTGAATCCTCTCACTTGTAATGTGCTGTGCCATACTGTCCCTGTGATCCCAAAGAGGTCACAGCCCTGCAACTGTGCTGGTATGTCCAATTCCTCTGGTTTCTTTCCCAGGCTCTGTGTGTTGACACACCATGTTCACACTCCCTGGGCAAACAACTGAGCCTCCTGCAACCTGTTGTCCCTGGCCAACTCTGTCCACCCCCAGCCTTCCTCCACACATCTCCCAGGGATTGTCCCCATCCACACAGGTTATTCAGCTGTGGAATCTCCTTTATTTTAACCTAGAGCTTAAAACACAAATTTTCTATAAAATGAACTATTCCCTGTTAGCATGGCAGGCTGTGGAAATAACCATCAAAAGAGCACTCTCTGCATTCCTTGCAAACCCACAAAATTTAAGGCATTATTCTGTTCAAAATCTCAACTGTGATAAGCCAACATCATTATGGGAAAAAAATCTGGTTTGGCTTTTTGTCCTTGGTTACTACAGGAAAATTATTTTCCTTCTCTATTTTATTTTCAACAGGAATCAACATGTGCATTCCTGTTAAGAGGTGCACCAGTGTTAAACCACTGCCCATCTGCTGCAGAACTGTCAATCTGCACTGGAGACTCGAATGTTATGAGTTCATTCCCTGAACTGTAATTTGAAGTGGTTCTGCATTCTGCTGCAACTTACCAAATCTGAAATTTGATCTAGAACTAAATAATCTAAACAGACTAGGAAGAATTTCTTATACTGCTCACAGATTAAATTTTTTTGTCATAACCTTGGACGGGGCTGCCCAGCACTGACGTCGGTTCCTTCCCTAAGCTGCGGCTGACGTGGGCAGTGAACAGATGCAGAGCGGGACCATTACACAGACAGGGCAGGGGAAGGATGGTGAATCATTCTGTTTATCTGGCTGCTTGCAATGCAAAGCAGGATGTATTCTTTAAGAAGGTAAAATGCTGACTAAAGCTAAATACTTAATGTCATCTTAAATATAAAAACAGTTGAATAAAATGGGGTCACGGACCTGCGTAATAGTTTGAAGCGAGCTCAGCTTCTTGATTACTCTAGAAAGGTACAAGGCAGTACACATTGCTGACAATTTTTTAGGTTTTTTGGATCAGCATCCACACAATAGTGCAGAAATGCAACTCCTACCTTAGGTATTTCTCTATTATTCTCAGATTATCAGAAATGACAGATACATCTACACCTCAGACCTAACTTTAAATGAGGCAACTTCATCTTGTATGATAATTTCTCAACTCTTTTTCAAGTACATACTGCTCCCACAAAGTCAAAAACTCAGTTTATCAAGAAAATCTTGGAACAGTTATTATTTAAAGTAAACTCAATTTTTCTTTGCTTCTTTTAGCTTACAGTCTTTGAAAATCTTTATTATTTTGAATTGTATTAACAGAAACACAGCTTCTACATTACAATTTTGTATTGGGGGCTATTTATCTCTGAGTTTTGAGATTTTATGTATTTCTCCATTCCTGCTTCCTTTTATGACTGAATTACACAAAGGGTAACATGATTTACAAATTAAGAATTAGTAATGACGTTTTAAAATACCACTTTGTGGAACTAATACAATATACCTGTTTTAAGCCATTTTAAGAACTTTTGATCATAGTGAAATACAGCTGTCATTAAAATTAAAATGAAAAAGGAATGCTATGCCTGTGAATAACCCCTCATGTTAAAGCAATTATATTCTAGGTAAAACTCTGAATTAATGGTGTAGATTTGACAGTCTGAGCAGTCCTGGCCATATGCAGGCACAAAAGAGCCAAGATTCTGTCCATGTGTAACCAGTACAAATGTGTATTCCTTGGATAACCTTTATTTAGTTTTGACAAGCTGAGAAGTACAAAAGCTTTACTATTTTTGTGTATAACTGTGTATGGTGGGTAGGTGTATGCTCTGGAGAAGCTGCTCCATCTCCAATAACCTGTGATAAATAACCTAAAGAATAAAAATTTTCAGCTCCCCTGAAATTGCTGGAAGACTAACTGGCAAAAAAAGATAAAAGAATGTAAGGGTATGCACACAGGATGATAAATGTAGCTGGAACCAGTAGAGAGACGGATAAGGCCTACAGTGGTTTTTCAGCAACTTATATAACAAGAAACAACAGTGCATACACAAAGAAAAGTTCAAGGAAAAGTCACTTTTAATATCAAAGCATTCTGTGAATACAACCACCAGAGACCCCTCTTAATAAACGTCCAGAACCATAAACTTCCAGTAAGAGGTGGATGCATGCAAATTAGTTCTCAAAAAATGAGATTTATATATTAAATAAGAAACACGTTTTAATAAATATGTATGGTTATAATGAATAAAAACCCTGTTGTAAAGTCTCGCTCCACACAGAGAATAAATAAAGATCCACTCTGTCCTGCACAAATAAAGAATGCCTGCTTTCTAAGACTTCAAATTGTGTTAGAAAGTTTATTTCAGCAGATTTCGGTATCATCTGACAAGCCCAGCATTTAGCAACTTTTAATTTTGCTGCACATTTTTCCTGTAAAAATAAAGTGCTGCTGTCAGACCCGTGCGATCCCTGCTGCAGGAATTAGTTCCACAGCCATCCAGAGAGTGTGACCTGAAAACCGCGGGCGCTGGAGCACTCAGGACTCCACTTTGGGGGAGAAAACTGAGCTCCAGCCTACAGCTCCAAAGCCGCAGCTGACCTGCACTGCTCCGGGGTGAACACGGCCCATGGCCGGCAGAGCATCACATCATCCCTGCTCTGGGGATGTTGTTTAGGGTAACAGAGTCATTCCAGGACCAACACTCTGAACCTGGAGCGGAGCGTTTCCCGGCCCGGTCACCGAGTGAGTCAGATGTGGGGAGGCCTCAACCAGCGGCCCGGGGCCGGCCCGGGTGTCCCCCCGGTCACCGCGGTGTTCGGCCCCACGGGCCGGGGGTGACCGCGGCACTGCCCCTCCCGACGGGGCCGGAGATGCTCCGCCGGGCCCGGCCCACCCCTCCCCGTGCCCCGGGCAGTGCGGGCGCCCCGAGCGCTCCGTGAGGGACGCCCCGGCGCCGGCGCCACCGTTCCGGGCGGGCTCCCCCACACCCCGCCCGCCGGTCCGTGGGTTCCCTGTCCCGGGCCGCCACAGCGGGATGGCGCCGGGGCTGCTGGACCTGGTGAACTTGACAACCTGGGCCGTCTGTGCCGTGATCAAGCTGCCCCAGCTGGTGGCGGTGCTGAGGGCGGGCTCGGCGTGGGGACTCAGCGTGGGCAGCCTCCTCCTGGAGCTGGCCGGGTAAGGCGGCGGGGGCACACGGGGACTGCGGCGGGAGCAGGCGCTGGAGCCGCGGGTCCCCTCGGCCGGGGGTGCGGGGCCCTGGGGCTGCTGCGGCAGCCAGGGATTAATTCCTTCCTCCGCGGCTCATATCGGGCGTGAGGGTGCGCTGAGGGACGGCCTGGAGGCCGGCGAGCAGACCCCGCTCCCTCGGTGTCACATCGCCCATCCTGAAGCTCAGCACCAGCCCCGCCAGCTGAACCCACACAGCCTTTCGGGCAGGAACTTCCTGTTTTAGTGATTCCGCGTTGCCATTTAAAGGGAAACTCGGCTTTTTTAACTTGCCCGGAACAATCCCGGGCCACCCGTGTCACTGGATATAGCAGATGCAGAGGGTGTAAGCCGTGTGTTTAGGTCATTCCGTGGCTCATGTGCCCTGTCGTGCAGGTAGTTGTACTCGTCAGACAGGCTTCCCTCACCCGAATCAGTAAGACTTAAATAATTCCTTAAGAAAATTACAAGCCGTGTCAAACTCCAAAGACTTGTGAGCCTGTAATAAGCTTAAATGGACTAGGCTTATTAAATCTTGCTTAAAGAGGATTGTTTGAAACGAGAAATAAATAAACTCCATGTGTGCACGTTCAGGTGTGGGTACAAGTGAGAGAAAATACCTTGAAGAGCCCTGCATCGTCCGAACTGAGGGATGGAGGTGGGCAGAACATCCAGCCGGATGGCTGCCAGCTCCCTGCAGCAAGCTGGGGAAGGGGGTTTTATTCAGAAAAATATCCTCACAAAACCGGCGTGCTGTTTCTGAAGGTGCCTGTGCCGTGTGCCCTGGCAAGGCCGCAGCTCAGGTGTACACACACCTCTCCGCTGGACCTGTGCAGAATCCCCTCAGCCTCCGCTGGGGCCGCTCCCCGCCCGCGCCTCTCTACAGCACTGAAGCCGTGTTGTTGCTGTTTACCCTTAACACACCTCAGAGTAAATTAAGCAAATTGAAGTTCCAGCAGAGATTACTGACCCCACAGCCCCAGCCAAAAAGCAGTGGAAGCACTTTAAGATCATTCGTGTGCGTTGGTATGCATTCAAAAGGCTTTGAAAGTAATGTTCGAGATGAGCATGGAGAAGCTGGAAATGTCTTCTCAGCACCTGTGTGAGAACCACGGTACCCACACCACTTCAGGTTCTGATCTACTTTGAAACATTTATTGTGACTGTTTGTATATTTAGGAGACTATTTATCCTTCTACCTTTAAAGACTTTGAATCCAGTTGCAGGGAGCCGTGTGACTACCAGTACAAGCTGGGCTGGTTCTGCGAAATCAACATGGATGACCAGGCAGAGGAGTGACACAGAAACATAGTGCTGATGGCCAGGGGTCTAATTTGACTCTGTATCAAATAGCACTTCTGGGAAGTTCAGATATTTAAATTCTGAATACTGTAAAAGCCAGTTTCTTACAAGGCAGGCTGTTCCTTTTGTCATTTTTCTACACCAGAAACCATAATTTTTTTCTTGCGTAAAAATGCTCTAAGAGTCTTTTCTGTTTTCTATACAGCTGTGAATTTTCTATCTAACCCCATGGACTTGCAGGGGGGTTGGAAGTATAGAAAACATAATAAAAGTTCTGTTCCTTTTAGGTACTATATTGTGGAATGTCAGGAAGGAAAATTGCCATTGTTTGGTGCACTTAGGAACAGACTCTCAGTCTGACCAGTAGAGCTACACTGGGCAATCTCATAGCAGTGTAGTCTAAACAGCTTGGAAGACATTTTCTACCCCTATAAAACTTGCTTAATGTATAAATTGAACTACAGACATAAATAAAGAAATCAGAGTTTTCCTAGAGGTGCCAAGGCTCTTGCAGAGAGAAGGTATCTCCTAGGTCTGGAAGCCTTTATTTCTTTCACATCAGTTATAATTAATAAAATTATGCCTTACAGACTGTGACATAAAGACCTCGACAAGAAACGTGGGCAGCTCTCTTCTATCTGAGGGTAACAGAAATAGAATACAGAATGATCAGGCTTGCTCTGTGTGCCCATGT
This sequence comes from Dicrurus megarhynchus, assembly GCA_013399195.1. NCBI lineage: Eukaryota > Metazoa > Chordata > Aves > Passeriformes > Dicruridae > Dicrurus > Dicrurus megarhynchus. The sequence continues at coordinate 469,096 of VXAD01012652.1, read as the reverse complement.
TTGTGTGATCAGTTTGACAGCAAGGGCTACACTTAACATGGTTTTCAGCACCACCAAAACAGTACAAAAGTTGTGAAGGCGTTTTTATGTGCCTCTGTGCAGTCACATTGTTTTGTATCTCTCTGTTCAGCTTCCTTGTGTTTCTGAGGTACCAGATCTATTATGATTACCCGCTGGAGACATACCTGGAGTATCCCATCATCATTGCACAAGGTAATTTTTGCAGGCTCTGTTTTGGAAATGAAACGGGGCTCATTCAGCACTCCAAGGCTCTGCATGTAGGTACAGTGCTCCACTGCAGTGACGCTGGAGTTGGGGGGAAGAGGGAATTAACATCTCACATAAAACTGAATTCTTATTAATGACATTAAAAGAGATAGTCAGGTAGAGGAGAAAGACCTAATTATTACACAGAGTTGCAGTGTAAACTCATCCTTTATCCGGTGCCTCTACATGGGACAGAAACATATTAAACACTCCAGACTCTGAGAAAAGCTTTGTTTTGGAGCTTGCAGTGTTTTGGTCATCAGTCACATTTGAGAGACAAAAGCTGTAAGAAAGGAGTTTCCAGAGGCCTCGTGCCCAGTGGTACTGTCTAGGATTGTGTTTGGGTCCCTTCAGTCCCTTATGTGACGAGCCATCTTCCGTTTATTGCAGATGTCATTCTCCTTTTCTGTATTATGCATTTCAGTGGGAAAGCAAAGCGAGCTTTGTTCTATGCAGTTGTGTATCCTTTGAAATCTGGGAGGTTTGGTTTATGTGGCTTGTTTGGTAGTTCTTTGCATAGCAGCTGTGTCATCATTTCTTGTGTGCTACTACTGAAAATCATTCTCAGGCACCCCTCAACATGTATTCCACATTCACGTGCTGATTTCTGGGATCACAGTAAAATCTCTACAGGAAATAAGCTTTATATGTTGCTCTGCTTTAGAAGGTTCCCAACTGGTAAAGAGTAAACTCAGTTCTTTACATCTTTTCTACAGGGATGCAGAGTAGAAACAACAGATTTTTTTTTTCTTTCATTCCTACCCATGCAGGTTGTACTTACTATAATGAAGACAGCAGTGCTTGTTTTTTTTAAATAGGACTTGGGTTTAAATCTCAAGTCATGTGCTTTGGAGCAGGTTTTGAGAAACTCCAAACATTCTTTGACCAAAGACAATGTGCAAAATAGGAACACTTAGTGTTTCAATGAGTTCTTAATATGTTTTATCTGGATTGTATAGTCTGTTAAAAAGTTCCAATAAGATTATTTCCAGATGTTTAAAAAAATCTTACTCCTCAGGCAGTTTTGAGAACTTTGTATCCTACAATTTTCCGTGCTGTGAAACTTAACGTAATATAAGATTTTGGGTGGGCTGGTACATGCTAACACTGCAGAAGTGGATAATAGACCTGGCCATGGTAAGTGCTGCATGATTATTTCAAATTAGATCTTCATATGAAATGATTTTTTTTCTGGAAGTCTTTTATTAGGGGACTCTCTCCTATATATATATATATATATATATATATATATATGTCCTTGGAAGAATTCATCATTTAGGTTAGCTTTCAGAATAACCAACCAGTTCTCAGATACAGAGTAGCTGAGTAGCTGGAGATCAGCACTGGAAAGACAGACTCTGGGGGGGGAAAAAAAGGTATGTTCTGAGATAAGTTGTTATTTGTTGGTGTCTTAATTAAAACTAGCAAATACTTAAAATATTGAAATTCTATTGCCACTTTAGTCCTAATGTCATAATCCCAACCAATAAACCTTTAACACAAGAGGAAAAGAATAAAGCATGAGTCAAAGCATTTGAAACAGGGATTGTGAAGTATTTCTTTTTTCCCCTTTAATCATACAATTTTGCAAGAAAAATATAATTTGATAAAGCTTACATAGGTTAAAGGCAGTCTTTTCTTAGCAGGAGAGAGAAAGTAAAAATGGAGTTGAGATGAACTGGATCTGCTAGTGCCAAAGATGATACAAATGGGGAGAAAAGCTTCCAAGCCTTACGCTGATCCTTACTTGCAGCAGAAATCCAGGCATTGCACAAAGGCCTGTGTGGAGTTCTCTCTACCTTCTGCCTTTGCAAAATCCCCTTTGAACGGGTGGCAGAGTGAATAGTGCATTCCTGTTACTATTTTTTCCCTCCAATTGGACTAATTTTCCACACATTCTTGTCAGGGTTCTCATTCCATTATGGTTTGGTTTGCCAGACATAATGGTAACAGATGGTCTGAATCAACCTTGCTGTTTAGACTAGGTCAGTCTCATTTTAGCTGACTGCTATAAACATTTTTAATGGAGCAGGTTAGAAGCTTTTTTGTTTCTTTGCTTCTTGTTGTATTTGCCTCTATCAAGCATTTGCCAACAACAGTAGCAACTGTGCTCTTTGAGCTTCTTGCTGGGCAGTACCTCAGAAATTAGTCCCTTGGCAACTTCCAGTTTTTGCTTCACTGTTCTTACTGAGAAGCCAAAGCACTCGAGTTGCCAAATACTGGAAAAGTGTTGATTCTTTTTAATTCTAAATGAAAAAGCTGCTCCTATTCAGATAATACAATGGCAGAGGAAGAGGTTCTCTCTCTTTTTCACCTGCTTTTCAGAATCTCTGCACGTTCATCAGTGCAGCCAGTAAGCTGGTTCAGCTGCAGCATCTCTGGCAGACCAAAGACTCCGGACAAGCAAGCGCCCTGACCTGGGGCATGTCTGCATACACCTGTGCAAGTAAGCTACAGACAACTTGGTGTGGAGTTCTCCTAATGCCTCTTTTCTTAGGTCTTTACTCAATCACAGTAGGTAAAGATCTTGCCTTAGTTTCCCTCAGTGCCAGCTCCTGGGACTCAGATACCACAGTCTCTTGAAAACAAGTTTTATCTTTGACACCAGTGATAAAAACCAATGACTTAAAGTGTGAATATGGCCAACAGAACCTGAGTTGAAATAACTGAAAGTCTATCTTTATGAGGAAAAGATTTCCATGTTCTACGATTTAATAAAGTTACTAATGATCCAGCATGAAAAGGTGCTAAAATTTCAGGTATACAATCAGACTATGCTACTTTTGAAAAGCTGTCTACAAATAAATACACACTTAATGCTAGATAACTTTAAATCTATGGCTACTTGTTATTACATTTATTGCCAGAGAATTTATGAACAGTCATTTGTGGAGTTCCTGTGGCAATTCCCCAGTGGTCTGCATGAACAGTTCTACAGCTGTATGTCACAACTGCCTTTCTCATCTTCACAAAACTTGCTTAAAATATTCTCACTATAAAACACAGTGATGCTGGATCTATTTCTCCATGAAAAAAAGTCAGTAATTAGAAGTTGTGGTATGTCTGCTGAATAATGGCAGTAAACTTTGTAAGTGCTTTTAGTCTGCTGCAAGTGTGAAATAATTAACATTTAGGTTCATTGTGGGAAGGGAAGCTGAACTCCTTGTATTTGCAAAGCCTGAAGGCACACATGTGAACATTCACAATGGTTAAGTCATGCTAACTCAACTGTGGGTGTAGTACTGAAGGAGGGGCTGAACAGAAAGAAAAGCAGTAAACGAACCACATCCAATCTAGCGTGATAGATATAAAAATTCTAATTGTATCTGTGATTTTCTCATTAAAAAAGACCCCTAATACATGGTCGGTCAGCTTTGAGAGCTTGATCTCTGAAGCTACAGAGTGGTAGAGAGTGGATGCGCTAAAAGTGGGAACGTGTACATTGTATATTTTCATGCAAGATTATCCTCTGTTGAAAAATAGGTATTTCATAATTTTTTAAAAAGTATAAATGTGTCCTATGTGTTCCACTAATCAGAATTCATTCAATTTACAGCAAGGATTATTACAACTGTAATGACTACGAATGATCTCGCAGGTGAGTGAAGTATGGAATTCTGGGCCTTTCCAAGGGAACAGTTGCCACAGTAGTTTTTAATTGTTTTGTAAAACAGCTAGAAGGTCTCAGAAGAACAAACCATGAATGTGGTAGGTTAGCATGGTGAGGGCAGGAGTTACACTGGATTACAAATCAGGCAAAGACATCAAGAAAAAAATAAAAACAAAAAACTGCTTACACTTGTCATGTGGTGCAACTGGTCCAAAAGACTTCTTGTTTTTTCTCAAAAGGCAAAAGCACTACAAAATTAATTCTAAAAACAGCAGAATAAATCTTTAAAATATTTACTATTTTAATAAATAAATGTAGTAAAATACTACTTCAAAAATCCGTAGTAATTGAATGAGATTTTCAAATAATAAGTGTTTTGGTTTCTTATTGACAACTTTGTGAATTAAAGAATTCTTCTAGAAAACTAAAATTCAGCTTAGTATGTGAATAGTTTTAGGTCCAACATTCAGAAAGTTTATGGCAGGCTGAAAACGAAATGGGATGCGGATGAGAAACTCAAAAAACCTGACTTAAAATATATAATTTGCAGCAAATTATAAGGCAGATTTATTTAACAGCTTCTTACCAGCCTGAGAAAACTGCAAGAGCTAGGAAGTATCACAGGTTTTTCAATACACAGTTCAAAATCAAGACTTGGTGGATGCAAGAACAGTAACAAAATCCCTTTGTACTTCATCTGGTATTATCCTTGTTCTCATTCAAAACTGCTATTTCATCAGAAGCATCATTTGAATGGATTTTGTACTTTCAAAGCAGCCCAGTAAAGCTGTAGCTTTACAAGCATTTCAAGTGTCTCTTTCACTGGAAAAGGAAGTCCCATTTCAGGCCCACATTTCCACCCCCATGCTTGCTGCTTTTCCTTTGCCAAAGTAAGGAGTTTGTGGAGCTGTGCAGTTAACTGGGTCACCAAAAATTTGGCAAAATGCACATGAAGAGATTTAGTCAGGGTCAGGTACTGAGCCCACGTCACCCACAACTGCACATTTACACTGAGGGGGAGGGAGAGGTTCCCTTGGGGAGCGAGGAAACAACAGGAAAGCAAAGCTGGCACTGGGTAAAGCTGCTGTTTAAAATACAGCACCATCCCCTCTGGAAGATGGAAGGGCCAGCAGCAAACATTGATGCTGTGCTGCTCTAATGGAAGATGTTTCCAGTTAAGTTGCAACACTGAACACATCCACACATACGAAACTGTCAGCACATAATTGTGAAACAAAGTTTTGTGTATGTTCCTGTGAACATGCCACGTACCAAATGGACGTGAGACATACCTATACTTCAAATACCTTCTCACAGGCAGAGGTACTATGCTGTTATGGTTTTGAAAGGAGCAGAGTTAACCCAGGTACTGAAAAACTGCTTTTTTGTAAGATTTTGTCAGATTTCCTGTCACTAAAATCTAACAGGTAAAAGTGTTTCCTGTCTTCTCAAAGTCTAAACTTAAGAGATGGCAGTAGAGAGTAGTTCCTTCATTATAAACAACACGTGCAGCTATAAAAGACATGTGAACTGTGACTTGGAATTTAACTTTTGGTGTAAATATAAATTTATACGAGGCTAGTCATGCTTGTACTATTCTGGTTACAAAAGAATTAAAGGTACTGTAATGTATTGATTTGAGCAATGGCTGAAAGTGATCAAGTGCTAAATGCTCTTTTCTCTTGGATTCATGCTCAGAATGTGTGGGTTCCTGAACATGGTAATTGAAACTAATTGGCTGAAAAGAGTTTTAGAATGTGAACCAGCCTGTCTGTACACCAGCAAGTTTACAAACTAGTGTTGTAACAGCAGTTGATTTTTTTTATTTATGCTTACAATATTTTTTTTCCCTTTTAGTTCTCATCCGTTTCATAATCATGCTCATTCTCAATATTTGGGTCACAGCCACAATCCTGTACTACAGCAAGACTAAAAAGACTGATTAGAAGACACTCATCAGCACACACATCATTACCATGAAAAAAAATATAATTAAGCTTAAAGAATTTAAGAATTCCTCAAAGATTGAGGAAGCTCTCTCTCTAATATTTACTCTTTAGCATACTTATAGTATATTTACGGTACTTACAGACTTACAGTATAGTACATTCATGTTTACTTTCTCTTAGAAATAATTCTGATAAGATACTTAAGTTAAGCAGCATACTTTTATTGGTCATTTCAGACAAGTTTCACTGATAGCACATTTTCTCTGTATTTTTTTTTACTACAAGGTATTTCATAATTAGATGTATATATATTCTGGTATCACTTCAGTACTTTCTGGTTACATATAAGCAATTTTCTTCAGTTATACATGATCAGTTTTTCACCAACATACTAACTCATCCTTCTGCTGCAAGACTGAAAAACCACAACAGATGTTTGTCGTCTTCTTTCAAGCAACTCTATTAGTTCAACATTAACTGTCTGTATTTTAGGATGAAGAAAATCTGAGTCAATGCCCAATCCAGAATAAGGTTCTAAATGTCTTTTACTAAGTCACAAATCCAGTTGGGATTGTAGCACTTACATGCAACACTTAAATAGTACAATTTATACAGCTGATACAGGATACCCATAGTCACTTTCTTCAGTATACCCAGTTTTTATCGGATAAGAGCAAAAACTCAACTATGAATTCTTCTTTTTCAACCTGAGCTCTCATTCACTGAACATACTGTTTTGGGAACAGCAGGGACTAGAATGTATGGGAATTAATGAAACTCTGACCAACAGTTAAAAATGTTGTTCAAGCAAAAGTTCCTGGAACGATACCCAGAATTCCCAGACACCCTCCATTACTGACAGTGACACGTGCACCTTGATGCATCTCAGCAGACTCATCTCCCATGGCTGTCAGGTTTTGGTGATACTGCTCTGTGGTTCATGAATTTTTAGCCTGTCAGTGCTAAGTGTTGAAGAATATAAATTTCATTTAGAATTTTACTTCAGAAATTCTGATCAATTTGTAGTACTTACAGTAAAAAGAGGGAAAGGATATTCTTGACAACTATTAACAGGGGATTTTGGTTTTGGAAGTACTGCCTTCACAACCAAAAGTTACATTAGTAATCATATTGCTTGCCTTCATTTCTCATTACATTCTCCAAAATTAAAAGATACAACATTTCAAGAGAGTTCTTACAGTATTCTGTTGATTGGCATGTAAAAACCAAGGCACCCTTGATCCCAACACCCTTGAAAACTATGGGAGGACTGCATTGACTACATTTGAGGCAGGTTTTCTTTTGAAACATTCTAAATTGTGTTAACTGCTGTGGAGCAAAGAGATCTGCAAAAGCAGATGTTTCTGCCAGCGAACACGCAGAAACTGGAGTGAGGCCTTCACCATCAGAAAACAGCTGCTTCGCGCACCCTAAATTTTAGAGGGAAGGGCTGGGAAGAGATGTGTCTGTGGGCACTAATTTGAAGTATCCCACATTATTGAGAACAAGTCAAAGACGAGCATTTTTTACTGCTCCAATAAAATGGATAAATCTTTCTATGTTGGTTGAAAGATTAATTGTAAACATTCTGATTTTACTAAAGCTGTGTAAAGTATCTGAAGTGGTCTAAATGGTGGCAGGTGGCATGTGATACATTTTCCAGGTGATATTAATAAATGCTATTCTTCAAGATTGATAGTGTCATTCTTACAGTTAATTTCATTGCATTTGAGTTTTTATTCTGTTTCCATATATGGAGAGAAAATGAAATATTCATTACAGGTCACAAATGGGCAGCTTTCACCTTAACACTTGAAGCATCAGGCTGAATATTGACCTGCCAAATGCTAAAGAGCTTCAGCATCTTAAAATGAAAAAAGCCACACTTGCTTTTTAATTAAAGCCTTTTCTTGATAGAGAAGGATTTGTATGGAGTCCAAACCCTCTCTGTCATTGACATCTTTCATACTCCTGAGTGATGCTGTAGCAAAGTGAAGCTGCTCCATTTTTGGTTTGAGAATCAGCACCTCAAGTTGCTTTTTTATCATAAAATACTGAAAATGCATTTAAGAACAGTTTTTAATAGGTTACTTAACATATTTTTAATAAATCACCTTAGAAACCTGGGGGAAAAAAAGACTGAGGAAAACAAACAAAGCTGGGTAATTAATGAGTTTAAGGTAAAGTAATTTTGTGGACTTGGAAAGCTGGACCATGAGTTCTCATTCAATCTGCAAAAGATATGTAACAAATCAGAAAGCAGCAGTAAACAGTTTTATACACTTTTTCCCCCCTCAGAGAGTAACTTCTTTCACTTTTCATAAACAGATGCACGCTCAAGTTCCAGGCAAGCCTCACGAAAGCGCAGACCCTGTGTTTTCCAGTAGGTAAAGAATAATCTTCTCAGTGGCTGGATTAAAGGCAACAGCTTTAGACAAATACCTAGGCAGGATAAATCTTGTTAAACTTGTCATTCACCAGTATCGGGGCAGACACAAAGAGGTTGTTTGCTGCATAATGCAGCAGTGGGGCAAAAGCAGGCAGGGAAGGCATCCTGGATTTATGGCAGTGGGTGTAAGCCAGTAAGCAACCCTTACCCACAGGGCTGGAAGTAATACAACTCCATTCACAGACGCTGTACGAGTGTGGAATTACACACTTGGTGTCTAATGGCACCAGTTCACAACACGCTCATGAGGTAACACAGCCTGTCCTGCCCTGGCTGATGGTATGGGTCCTGTCAGGGCTTTCAGAAACTTTGAGTTTCCTTGCCTGTGAAAAGACAAGATCTGAATTCTAGTACAGTCCACTGAATAACACCAAATACCTCCAGCAGTGGATATGATGAACTGTAACTGGATTTGGCAAGAGGTAAGCTACAAGCTCACTTCAACTTGAGAGAAAAACCTTTACCATGAGATTTACTATCAAAAGAATGAGGATGTGAGTCCAGAGACAGCAGGCTGCAGGTCTGACAGTGAGGATGTGGACAGTGGAAGATGTGTACAGTTTATTTTTTCTGGACGGTCCTCAGTGAAGAGAACATTAAACACAAATGCAAAGCCATCGTCTCCCCACTCTGTGGCCCTCCCTAACACTGGGCATTCTGTGCAAAGTGGACACAGATGTCTTTCCTTGTGCTGCTCCAATCCAGCAAGGGATGCCATTGCTCTGCCTGCTCAGGAGCCCCTCTCCCTGCCTGACCCCCGAGCCTCTGTCGCTGCCTTACACGTGGCTTCTCCCGATCCTGGCTCTGCTCATCTGATCTACTGAAACAGGAGACAGAGGAGTGGGAGGGAGGCAGAGACCCCCCAACTGCTGCAGATTCAGAGATGGAATTTAGTGTAGTTTAACTCTGGAGAAAGTAATTCACAATTATCTGAATGGTCCCAATCTTATAGAACACCTTCATTCACTTCTTTAAATGAGGTAAACTTACTCTTCCTCCACCAAACAATCATTATCCATTTAGTGACATATGTAATAGGGGGAAAATAAAAAAAGGAAATAACAGCTGAGTCCACATGAGGAACTATTATAAATTAAAAGCTCCACAGATGTGGAGATAACTGAAACGAGGTAGTTTCCCAGCCTGTATTTTCCGTGATGATAAATAATAATTACTTCCCTCCAAATTTTCTTCAGGCTGGTTTGTTCCGCTCTCTTCCAAATTCTTCCATACTTAAAATTCATATTTATGTATGAAGCAGAACATGAAATGTTGCCTTCATCACTAATAATGGTCTAAAGATGTCTCAGTTTGGAAGGTAAGGAAGCTGAAAAAAAAATCTTAAAATAGGGTGCTATAAAGTTCTTGGTTTGTACTGAATTTAATTTGCTTGATTTTGAGCCAGAGTTCTCCAGGACACTTCAGAGTTCTCAACAATGACAGCCGTTGAGGTCAGACAGGTGCCTGGGAGCCACAGTGAACATCACCGTAAGAATCTGACAGATTATCGCTTGTGATGGAGCCAATTGCAAGACCTTGCCAGCCTCACAGACCTGAGGTGATGTGACCTGAGGTGTTTCCTGCCTAACGGCAAGAAAGACATACAGACATTTTCAAGTTAAAGGTGTCAGCTATTCCATTCTACATTGGAAGTTTGGGGCAACCACCTCTATCCTGGAAAAAAATCCAGTCTTTGCGCTGGGGTAAAATAAGAGACTTTTTACATGACAGTTTTGATGAAATTTAACTGGAGATACCTCCTGAAGGACAGTTTAAATAATTGTCAAAATTTTGTTCACACCCTGTTTTGTTTCATTATTTCATCTTAGAACTGTCTTAAATTGTCAGAAGCCTAAACAGCTAATTTTGTGCATTATGTGGTATCACATCTGTCAAGTATCCTGGAAAACGATGTAAAGGACAGAACCTGCACCAGCCTAAAATGTGACAAGGTTAAGTTAGCTAATGATGATTCTGATTCAAACCGAGCAGTAACATTGGCTCCATGCTGAAAATCAGTTCTACTTACCACCTTATTATAACTGCAAGTCATCTGTGCACATGCCTGCTCTGGGACGTACAAGATTTCTGCTTTGGAATGTGGCGGCTTTGGCCAGCCAGTACCAAGAGTCAAACTATATGAAAATCAAAAATGGAAGAACACACATCCTGTGCCTCAGTGTTGTCTCTGTCATGTAGTTCATGACTCTTAACGAAGCACAACTTGAGCTTCTGTAAAGCATATTTTAAACACTTAATTACTGTGAAGAAATTCTTTCACCTTCGAATGGCTGACTGTATACAGGTTTCTGGATACAGACTGGTCTGACTTTCAAAAGTGTCATTTATCTTGTGAGATTTTAATTTTTTTTCCATTAAGTGCACTGCCAGCACAACTTACAGTCCTCATGGACTCTCTGAGCTCAAGGGTATTTTTCTCTCTCAGCTTTGTTGGTTTTTTTAAGTTTCCACAAATGCCCATCTTCCTGTAATACAACTCCCATTGCTGTAGCTCAGAACAGCATACAGAGCACGCAGGGCAGCCTCCCTCCCATGGCTCCAGAGTGGACTCAAGGCTACACAGATCCTACTGAATCGCAGTGGCCCCTAGGAAGCAGGGGTTGTAATATGCTGGAAAACATAATGCAGACACGTGAGACCATGAGATCCAGCAAGCAGATGCAAGTCCTGATGCTGCAGCCAGACCTGCAGCCAGCTGCAAGACCTGCTCCGAAAGCCTACTGGAAAATGAAACAGCTGAGATCAGAGACAATGCAGGGCAAGCAGATATGAAACAGGGCTCAGACAGTGGGGTGCCCAGCTCCTTCAGTCTTAAAAATAATACAGCATTTAATACCTCAGGTAACTCCAAAAAAAGTTTCTACCATTTCACTTGTTAAAAAAAAGTAGCATGTATATGAGGCAATTCAGTGCCTAAAGTCTAAGCAGTTGGTGATCCAAAGGAAAAGAGGATTGGCAGTGATATCACAAGCCTGATGTACTTCTTCCTGTATAGCCATGCTTACCAAGTGGTGCAAGAGCATCCTGGGCAAAAACCACCCCAAACAGTAATGACAAATGACAAGAACTGGATGACCTATGAGGCTCACAGGGACAATATAAGACTATGCATAGAAGCAGAGTCACATCTCTGAACACTGAAGGCCTAGACCTCAATACGGGGCGGTAGAACTGAAGCATCCCATGCACCTGTTTTGGCTATGCAGCTCCTCCAACAACCAGGTAGAGGCTGCAGGGACATGAAATTACTGCACTCTCTGCCCTTTCTTTTCAGGGTGACAATGCGTCTTTCCAGATTTCTTTAAGGTTTCAAGACTACATACACTCATACCTGAAATTTTGTTACCTTTCACCGTGACTTTCATTTTGAAAGATCACTTTAATCCTGCAGCTTCTATAAGATTATTGGAGCAAAAGCAGCTTGTGTTGGTTTAACACAGCCTGATTTTTGGCGGGGACGGGAGAGAAGCTGCTTGAAACTTCTGTCCGGCACAGAACCAGTCGCTGAAGGCAGCTTACTAGCCCAATTAGACAAGTGGTAACGCCTCTGTGATGACGTATTTAAGAAAGGAAAAAGGGCGGGAAGTATTTTTTTTTCCTTCTGCCGAGGGGTGGTGAGGCGGCTGCCGGGGAGCCGCCCGTGCGGTGCCCACGAGGACCCCGCGGCCGGGGCCGGCTGTGCGGTGCCGGCAGAGACCATGTGGCCAGCAGCGAGAGACGCGGCAAGCAATTCCCAGATGCGGAGCCCTGACAAGATCAACTCTCAACTGCAACTTACAGACACCAACTTTCTTCCAAGTCAGAGGAAAAGGAAAGGTGAGGACACGTGAGGAAAACCAACATGGCAGCACCGAGGTCAGTGAAAAAAGAGAGAGGAGATGCTCCAAGCGCTGGAGCTGAGATTCTCCTGCAAGCCATGGTGAGGACTATAATACAACAAATTGCTTCCCTATAATTCATGAGGTGCATGGGGGGGTGCAGAGATCCACGCGCAGCCCGTGAAGAAGAGTACTCATGCTGGAGCACGTGGATGCTGAAAAGCTGTAATCTAGTGAGTAACTCAAATAGAGATGACCCTTGCTTTCAGAGATAGAGGAAGAGAGCCTTCGCTTCCAAACTAGAACAGCTCATCCTTAAAAGACTAAACCCCATGGACTAAAATGACCCACGCTGGACAGTTGTGGGAAGACTGCTTGGCCCGCGGGAGGGACTCACACTGCAGCAAGTTCGGGTGGGACTGCTGCTTGTGGAAGTTAAAACCACGCTAGAAAAGTTCGCAGAGAACTATCTCCCGTGGGAAGGATCCCACGGTACAGCAGAAGAAACTCTTTTCCCTAAGGATACTGAAGAAACATTTTTAAGAAGTGAAATACTGACCAAAACCCCATGTTTTGTTTCCTTGTGCCGTCAGTGGAAAGAGAAAGGGACTGGGAAAGAAAGGTGTTCTGAAAGTTTGCTTTAGTTCTCATTACCCTTTTTACTTTTAATTCTGTTAATAATAAATCTTCTTTATACTGTTTAAGTTTTGAACCTGTTTTGCCATAAAGTGGTTTTTTTGGTTTTTTTTTTCAATAATCCTTAACTCATGAAAATGAAGTTTTCAATTCCCCCTCCTCTGCTCAGCTATAGCAGAGGAAAATAAGTAGGTGTTTTTTTGTGGGTGCCTGGCACTTAACCAGCATCAAACCACGACACAGCTGCAGTCAAATCCAAGGCTTCACCCCTGCAACATCAAGTAGTAATGTGGCTTTCTTACCTTTATAAAAATGCTTCATGCCTACAAAGTGGCAAAGATTCCAAACCCCAATTTGCATTAATAAGACCTGGTAATTAGCATCCCTGTGCCAATAAATTATTTTCTCTAGGTCCCCACTTCTTGGAGCTATGTTTTTACAGTTACAGCTTTTCTAGACTGGATGTGTTTTGAGTTCTCTGCCACACACATCTCAAGTCAGTAGACTTGTCTTATTTCTCAGATGAGAATGTCTGAGTATATACACCTGTCCACTTTTTAGGCACCTTCAACAAAGAACACAAATTGTAGTTTCTGAACCCCTCCATCAACATCTTTTATGAAGATCCAAAAGAAGACTCCTTCCCACCCCCATGAGGGATACTTCAAAGCAGCAGGCAAACCCTATGACTCTTGGGATTCTTACAGAACCCTAAATGATTCAGATCATCTTAAAAAAAAAATGATGTTTTAAATTTAAAGCGTACTATGTGCAGAGATGATAGTTCATAAAAAACTGTAATGCACTAAAAAGGCACCAAGCCTGTCAGAGGTCAAGGAGTGTCTGCACGATGCTTTTAGTCATTTGGTTTACTTTCAGGTAGTTATGTGGGGAGCAGGGAAGTTGGACGCGATGATCCTTATTGGTCCCTTCCGACTTGATATATTCTATGATTACATGAAAAAAAAATTATCATTATTTTAACATGAATAGCAAGGCAATCTATCCAAGAATGTGGAGGAAACTGAAATACTCTAGTTCACTGAACTGGACCTTGTTAGGTTCTTCTGCCTCAAGAACAGAATAAGGAGGTAATAAGGGTTTGTAAGAGCAATCCAGGTAAGAAGTTTGCTTTCATGTAAGTTCCCCCTTTACACAGCAGCATCCCAAATACAACCTCACAGGCACAGGATGGGTAAAGGCACTTGAGACCAAAATAGATAATCCTCTCCATGGATGATTCTCTCAAAGCTAGATGGGAAACTAATACATTGTAAGATTACAAACAAGAAATGCTCAAATTTCTAATGAGCACTTGACATGAGAAACTAAAAAGACACTTAAGAGAAAAAGCACATAATTTCCATGCCAGCTTTCCTGGCCTTGGTGCCTACAGAGAGCCACTGAATGCCTGTCAAAATTTAGGAAGTTCAGTGTTTTCACGAGGCAGTAAGAGCTTTAGACACTTGCAGTGAAATTTCAGTGATGTTTTAAATTTGGCCCCTGTCACTGCCAAGATCTTAAGCCTTTTGCATGTCTCCAAGTCCTACATCGTACTGTGATTCCATGTTTTTGGTTACAGCATCAGCCGTGCTCAGAAGCACAAGAACCACCAGAGCCTTCCTCTAGTTAAAAGCAGACTGGTGCTGGATTGCTGACAGTGCTGGGAGGGGCTGCACTTCGGCAGGAACCACAAGAGGTAGGGAATTGCAGCACACAACTAGGACAGAAGTGGAAATCTCATTGCAGAAGGGTCTTTCTGGCACCTGACAAGGTAACTCCAATGGGGTCTGCCTGTCCTTCTATGCTGGTAGGCTCTTGGATTGGGAACTAAGGAGCAACTTCCCTACATGTGCCTTGAGCTTCTGGCTCCAAGTCTGACCCCCAATTTTTCCAGAAGATTAATCTGCAGCTTGGCTATGCTACTTGTTTATTCTTGTGAGACAAAAGGACTTGGAATGAGAGGATTTTCCATAGGTAAGTCATTCAGGCCATTAAAATGTCCTGTTTGCTTGGGACAGCCGTGTAACAAAAAGAAAGTGTTAAAGTATCAGTGACTTTCAAGACAAATATTCCTTAGTTCATGAATATGCCCTCCTCTCAAAAATGTTGAAAGGTCACCACTGGACAATAAGGAAGCAACACAATCTCCAGGTACTAGCATTAAAGAGTTGTTTGCATTTCACAGCAGGATAAGGGAGAAGAACAGAAGAGCAGCTCTGCCTTTTGTGTCCTGGGTACAAAGCGAGGTTCGTGCACCTCAGACTGCGAGCCTTGAGGAACCTGTGCTAAGTTAGCTCTGCTGAGGTGGAGGGCAGAGCACAGGACCCCCAGTGCTCCCCCTTAGCCCACAGTGCTCCATGGCACCATCTCAGTACAGCCTGCTGCATGTACAGCTAATGACCATCTGTACAAGCACAGACTGTGGCTACCAATACTATAATGTAGTACATTTCCTTAAATGTCAGGCTTAGCAGGGCCCCACGGATTCACAGTAAATGAGGGCAAGCCAGGGAGAGAAAGTGCAAAGGATCCAGCCCTGGTAGTGGAGGAGCTGCCAAACAGCTCCCCTGGAGTCCGCACTTCTCACACACAAGCTTTGCTCGGCTGCCTTTGGAGCAGCCCTTGCCTTTCCCATACCTGCTGCAGTAGTTATCTCTGTATTTAAATACTTCAATTAATTACCAGCTTCTCAAGTTCAGGAACTATTTTACCTTACTCAAATAGTTTATTTAAAAATATATATATATAATATTCTCCAATTCAGAAAAGGATAGAACTTCCCACAATGTAACATTTATATATATATATATATATATATAAAATATTTATGCATTCAGTGAATGGAAACAGTTTTACTGTATACATTTTTAATGTTGTACTCTATGCAAATCTGCATTTTCTAAAAATATACCATACTTCTGTAAATCAAAACAAGCAGGGAAAAAACACTGTAGCTGTACTCTGGATTATATTACCTAGCAGAAATTATATGCAAGTTTTAGTTTTGAATTTAAGAACTCACAAACAACATTTTACTTTGTGAGTGCATAAACAGAAGACTGAATACATTCTTGCTCTGTTAAGATGAACTATAGTAGAGGTTACAAAATGTAAATATATTTATTAATTTTCAGTATTTCAGTGTTTCCAAGTCCACCTTTCATGATAGTGTTAAATAAAACATGGTCCTATCCTTCCAAACATTTCAACACTCTCTAAAAAACAAAAACAAACAAACAAAATTTTAAAGTGAAATGTCCTCCTTCATTGAAGTGTTAGATCATATTTTAAATTACTGCACTCCCACACAATATTTTATATATATATATATTCTAAATATATATATATATATTTATATATATAAAGAGACCAAATAGGAGACTACATTTTTTACTGTCAATATGTTTAACATCGCATACTGTAGTTGTATAAAACATGCATTTTCTGGGATAATTATGAACACATCATGAATGAGCCCACATAAATTATATTTTTTGTACAACTCCAAGTTAAAAAAGAGTCAGATTAAGTGCCTCTGAGGCCCTTTCTTCCCAGCTAACAGTTCTCAAAACACACTACTGAAATATTTATCTATGCCTACAGCTATGTGCTGGAGAACCAGATTAAAACTTTAAAATACATCTACAGTATGTTTTACTTTTCTTAAAGTTTGTGACAGTCCTCGGATATTGTGTTGTGAAATGTAAAAATAGTCACAGATTCTTTTATTTTCCAGAAATAAAAAAAAAACAACACATCTAGGAGAGTATGCAAAAACAAGGCAAAATGAAGTTTCATAGCACTTAATGAGGGTTAATATAAGTCAATAACTAGTATTGAGGTTTGTAAAAAGGGCTGGATGAGCAGTTACATGTACAAGCAAATGGTCTGGTAAATCCCATGCTCTCAGACATTGTTTCTGTAACCAACACTTCTCCACCCTTAAAACCAGTTGATATACATTCAAAATAGGCTGACACTGATATACTTACTAGGTGTAAAAATAGTGCACTATTTTTTCTGCCACAAAGCAAAATTGCATCCTAAGAGCTGGTAAACTTTCTTTTTCCTTAAATAGAAAGAATGGGCAAAAAAAACTTGAAAAAAATTTAAATTAAGGCAATTAGACAGGTACAACAGGACTGCCCATGATGATGTAGCTGAAACTAGTATATACTTCAAACCTATACTAGCTGCTGAACACTGACATGCAGCTTCTGATAGACGTGTATGAATGATATAAACTTCAACATTATGGCTTTATACAAGTGCATAGTTGCAACTGCAATAAGTAACGGTATCTGATTAATAAGCATAAAAAAATAAAGTGGAAAGATTTTTAAAACCCTCTTGCAGTATTACAGTACAATATATATACACAGTATAATGGTCACTTCTTACAGATGCAGTCTATATCACTATGGTGGATCTTCCTCCGCTTCTACTTGCAGACGTGCTGGTGGCATCTTTACGAAAGCTGAAAAGTCAGTTTCTTCCATTTCAATACTCATTCCTCTCGATCCTTTTATGAAATGTAGTGTATGTGTCTTGCCAAGAAAGCTTTTGTGGAACAGAGTTTAAAAAGTTACCTAACATATCCTTTTACTAATTACCAACCATTCCTCAATTGATCAGTCACTCGGGAGAATTCAGGAAAACCCTCAGAGATTAGTAATTTATATTGCAGCAAAAATGTAAACCTCTGATATATAGCACAATCTCTCAGGAAAATATATATTTTTAATATATTTTGGGATATGTTTCAGTCTTGCTGTAATGGGAAGAAAATTATCACCTTGACTGTGTCTGCATTCACGGAAAACAGTTAGCTGAAAAAGAAGCAGGAAGTTTGGTCAGTAAATGCAACAAATGTAAATTTGACAAAAATATACTTCTTCAAAGTCTTCATTTAAGATGGGCTCATCATCATACTTGGGAGAAACACCTTTCCTCTGCATCCAACAGCATCATTACTTCAGTATAGCACATCCTTACGCATTGTACTCCCAAATCACTTAAACCCCCTTGCAATACATGAGGGTAAAGTACAATATGCACAGTTGCTTCTAAAGGATTAATGATCTGTAAGCTTTTAATACACAAAGATGCAGTATATTTAATTAACGTAATGCTCGTTACTGTGAACACTAAGCTGTTTAACTTCTGCAGGAGCTGGTTCCTCAGTTCCGTGAGCACGCAGCTGAGGAGCAGCCCCAGTGCCGCTGCTGTACAGCTGAGACACATCTCACATGCTGTTTAAAACAATTCTTAGGCATTTAACATTTAGAGGTTTTTTTCTGTGTAAACATAAGATTGCATTAATGTGTGAAATGATCAGATACTGAGGTCTATAAAATAAGTGACGCTATTTGCAGTACATCCAGAATTAAGCCATGGGACAAATCAGATCACTACAACGGCCCATCTTTCTAAAGCAGTCAAGGAAACCACATCACAGAAGCTGCAAAGCCCGTTTGTTTACATAGTTCTAAATGCGTGGTTAGGTACCCAGAAAGCACAGCACTGCAAAGGAAAGCCAAGTCAAATTCACTTCAGAACACAAGTAGAAAAGCAAAATGCAGAACTCCAGTGATTTCATGTCTGCTAGCCATAGACCAGTCAGTTTATATTAAAAGCTTAAAAATTAAAAGTGTTTGTAAATACCAAGTCTATTTCAGCTAAACATCCAACTGCTACCATC
Source organism: Dicrurus megarhynchus (assembly GCA_013399195.1). Taxonomy (NCBI): domain Eukaryota; kingdom Metazoa; phylum Chordata; class Aves; order Passeriformes; family Dicruridae; genus Dicrurus; species Dicrurus megarhynchus. Next base: position 450,642 of record VXAD01012652.1, on the reverse strand, counting down.
TTCTCTTTTATCCTTCAAATATTCTCTGCTGAGCTTAGCAGTATTAGCATTAGAGATGAGCAACAACTGACAAAAGCAGTTTTGGGGTTTTTTTCAGGCAGGCAGACATGAATTTTCAAAAAAAAAATCTAAAATTAGAAAATAAAAACACTGACAAAGGCAAAAACTTTGTTTTAATGAAAATGACTCCTCCAAAAAGTTCAATATCATGAACAGAATCTCATTTTTCTGTTTAAAATATTAAAATGAGATCTTGTATTTTCTGCTTTGAGAAACAAAATCCAACATAGCATGCTGTATTCAAAGGCAAACAAATCCATTCCTCTCTATTTAGATTTACCCCTTATACTTCTTCAGAAATCAAAAACATCGTCATCATCATCATCACCATCAATATCATCAACATCATCAAATGACCAATCCCAGTCCTTAAATGCCAGATCAAGTAATCTGCAACAGGAGGGTTTGATGTTTTATGAGTGTCACACTTCTATAAAAGACTTCAAAATTCCTGTTACTATCACTAAACCTTTTTAACTGAAAGACTGTTTAAGGTAGGTGGGTTTGTTCCTTTGCCTATCACAAGTATGAAGATTCAGTTAGTGTTCATGTAAGCTAAGAATATTGCATTCATTGCAAATTCATCTCAAAAATCATTCAATCCAATATAGAACACTTACCATATTGATTTTTTCCCCTGAAATTTCAGTAGGAAAGACCAACATGTACATTTTATAAAATCATCTGCTTTCTGTTTTGCTGCTGTTCTTGCTGACTGAGGTGGTTTTATGCTCTCCTGCTATCCCCTTTCAGACAATAATGCAAAGCTAATAATTTTTCCAATAAAATCAAGTAATTTTGAGTGCTGAAAAGAACATTGAATAAGGTAGCTTCATCTGAATGTACAAACAAATACAGCAGGATTTTACTGTATCCCAAATACAGGGTGATTACACTATACAGTTATTCTGTAGCTCATTATTTAAAGTTAGGCAATGCCAAAAAAGAGGATATATCATCTTGTTGTTTAGGCCTCCCTGTCTTCCTTGTATGGTCACTACAGAACAAGGAAGGCAAGAGAGGCAAACCCTGTCAAGCAAATGAGTCATTTTACTTATCTGAGGCATTTATTTTGGGATGGGGTAAATCATTGTCTAGAAACACTCATCTCTGTTGTAACTGAAGAATCTTAGACAAATATCTTAAGTACTAACTTTTTAACTGCTATAGCTACAACAAATGAAACCCAGCTCAGTCATCTCTTTAGTGAGATGAAAAGATCCTAATCAGGGTTATATGCTGAGCATAGGATGCAGGCATAGAAACCTTACCCTAACAGAGCATCAATATAAACACGTTACATTGTTTAATACAGTTAATCACATGGTTTAAACAAAATGGGTTTCAGGGAAATTTGGATTTTCAGGCTTTAAACTATTTAAACCTTTTAATGTGATATAGCCCTGAAAAGGTTCAGTATTAATTTGTTACGTGAACTATGGCTATAACACTTAAACAATTTATTAAGAAGTAAAATACATTAAAGTTGGCTTTTTTTCAATTTGGAATTATCCTTTTGGCATGATCCAACTGAATGGCAAAACAGAAATTACATGGTCTGTATGAAAACTGGTCTGCCCTTAAATCCTCACTAAAAACAACAGCTATGAAAATCTTGAGGAAACAATCATTGTGTGAAATTCCTAGCAGGAACAGCATTTTTAGGACCATGCAGCTTGGAAGGGACCTCAGGAGGTTTCTAGCCCAACCTCCTGCTCAAAGCAGGGTCAGCTGCAAGGCCAGCCCAGGATGCTCAAGGTCTTGTCCTGTCAGGTGTTAAGAACCTCCAGGGATGGAGCCTGTCCAGCCTCACTGGCTTCCCTCTCTGCATTGGCTTTTCCTTCTATCCAGCTGGAGTGTCTGCTGGTTCAAGGGAGCCCCCTGTTTCTCACCCTCCCACCATGCAGAACTGAAGAGCCTGGCTCTGTCTCTTGGATACCCTCCCCACAGGCTGGGCCAGGCTGCTATGGGAGCCCCTGGAGATGTCCATCATCCAGGCTGAACAAGCCCAGCTCCCTCAGGGTCTGCTCTGACCATCCTGCTGGCCTCTGCTTGGTCCTTCCCCAGTGTCTTGCTGTCTGACTGGAATCTGGGGGCTCAAACGTGGAGGTAGTGTCGTGCTGCAGACTCTGGAGTAAACAGAGGGGGATAATGTCTTTCTTCAGTCATCCAGCTGTGCTCCTCTTGGTGCAGTCCCAGAGCCTGCCTGGCTGCCAGGGCCCACTGCTTGTCCCCATCCACTCAGTCCCTAGATTGAACTGGCAACTACATCTTCATTCTTAATATAAGTTCATAAGGGAAAATTAATTATTCCATATGGTAAGCCCTTGCAAAAAAGCCTCACAGATGCAACACTGAGATATAAATTTGCCATAGCAATGACTGTAATTTTATGAGTATGTGGTTTCTAATTAAAGGTGTTCAAATCCATACAAATTTCCACTGGTTTGACAGATCTGCATTAGTAGAGTGATAGGTGACATGACCTCACGGAACTATACTTTTCATCTGTTAGGTACATTTGCAAGGCTAACTTAGAAACTTAAACCAAAAAATTAAATGCTTTACACACAAAAGTATTCATCCTCCTCCTTTTTCCACCAGTATAGGATGGTAAGTACTGTGCTACGAAAGCCTTTTGTACAAAAGTTTGTGAAGATTGAAAAAAGGCTGTTGGAAGGAGAATTATTTTTGAACACCTAAGAATAGCTATTGAAAAAGAATCAGAATTTATAATATACCTTTATATGTTAACAGCAAGAAACAGAGTAACACTACTAAGTTAGACTGTAAACACTATGCAGAAGAAAAGTAATCTACTGGTCCCCTAAGTTGTCCTGAATGTTTTCTTGATTCATGCTTCAATCCTATCACTGATATTTTCGTTAGTTTTGCACAAAGAAACTCTTCAAAAATTGGTCCCTAAAAATTGGTCCCCTTTTTTCCTTCATGATTATAATAAAAAAAAATCTATTAATTTAAAATCCATGTTATGAGGTCTAATTCTCTTTTAAATATGTAAATTAAGTCACCAAAAATTAGACTGTATGAAGGTTAGGAGGGAAGTGAAACTAAATTATTTTAAGTCCTTTCACTATGCTGCATTTCCACCCATTAAAATACCAGTATGTGTTTAAGATCTTACTCTTCATAGCATTAAGTATGTTTTGTGGTAACAGCAGCATCACAGCAAGAATGTGCTTCCCTGCATTCCCCACTAACTCTGGCCACTCACCCAGCCCAGAGCTCACCCAGCCAGCTGAGATACTGGTGCCATTTTGGTCACAGAAACAAGGACAGCCATCCTGTCTCGCACTGCCTGATTACCTCTCTGGGGAAAAATGTTAAGCCTTTGCTAAACTGGAATACTGCAATGAACAAAATAAGTCAGACCAACCTTTTCACAGGCTGCCAGTACTGGGAACTGAAAGAAGCAGATATAAGCTGGTACTGCAGGTGATGAAAAAAGCAAACTGGAAACAACCCAGAAACTCTGCACTGTGCAATCATATAAATGCTACCTGCAGAATGCTATCACTTCCACAGCACAGTATAGGATTCTGCTCCTTAAAAGCGATCCAGTAGAAAATTAACAATCTTTGTATGGACTTTTTTTACCAAATCAGAAGAATCTGATAAGACTATCCCTTTAGGAATCATGAGACATTAGCATGAGTCCTACACTGAATAAGGAATGGAAACAAATTGTAGTACAACATTTAACACAATAAATTAAATAGCAGCTCTTATGTCACCTTGGTTTGTTTGGAGGAAGCTGTCGACTTGGTCGTCTGATGGACTGGTTTGGCTGTACCTTCATGGAAGTTCTGGGAGACGATCGAGCAAAGGGGTCTGGTGCTGGAGGCTTCTTGGGTATTTTTTTCACCAGTCGGCTCACCCATTTTTGCTGTTCTTCTGTAGAATTAGCTAACAGTAGTAGATTCTTTGCCGTAGAAATATCATAGTACACTGTAGTAAGAATAAAAAAATAAAAATGAATATTGTTATTATTCTATACATGGCCCCACATCAGAAATCAGCTGTCAGATTACCATACTCTCATAGTCAGCACAGAGAAATCAGCAGAGGAGTCAAAAAGCAAAATGAACCAGTAGGTTTCCTGGCTGCTGACAGTGCCTCCTCCTTATATTTAGAGAGTAACAACTTAGTACAGTGGAAGATACACATTCACGTGGAAAAAAACACAGGTAACACAAAGAGGTGTGACCGAGACCAAGAAATGACATAACGTTGACTCACAAGGAGCAACCTTCACCCAATGTAACCCTTTCCATAGCACTGCTGTTTCCCACAGCAAAGAGCACAACACACAGTGTGAGCACCTTAAAACCACCATGCTCTGCTGCTTGAGGATGACAACACGACAGGTATGTGCACACCACAGCCATGTGCCATGAACTCACAGCAGAGAGTGACCCTCATGGAGACACCCTAAGAAAGGGGCTGATGGCCATGTACTAATAAATCAACCTTTACGGTTTAGTTGGTGTCAGACCACTACTAGAATCCTCTGATCTCTTAGAATGCCTTGTGACTCCAACACTATCTGCATATTCATATACTTGCTCTTTACCTTTGCAAGGTGCTATAATCTCTTCTTTTTTATCCATGTGATCTTTGTGACATTTGATATGGCAGCGGCGACATTCCAGAGCAGGAGGAGGTTTAAACATGTGCCACAGTGGCTTCATACAAGCTTCACAATTGGTTGGGAAGTGGTAAAGAGTAGGTATAAACTCATGTCCTTTGTGACAAATATAATTTGACTTCTCTCCCATGGGCTCCACAGGAAATTCCTGTTCCTTTTTGCTCTCTCCTTCATTAGCATATAGGATCTAGAATGAAAGCAAAATAATCTCAAGTACTCCTAGATGGCAAATATAAATTCAGAGTCATTATCTAAGTACAAAGATTGAAGAATTACACTAGAAACTATTTTTCAATTATTTTTTAGTAAATATTTAATTAGACAGTATTTTTGACAATGTCTGAAACACTGTGTCTGTTACACCACAAGCATTAGTTTATTGATGAATACCTGGAATATCCTAGGAATTTCCTTGGAATCTGCTCTGTACACATCAGTCTGAGTGACTGGTCGGACATGGAAGAGTTTGCTATAGGAAATTGTTTCAATAAGGACAAAAATTAATGTTACCAAAATGATAAATTTGACAGATTAAGTTAGGATACAACATACCACATTAAAACTTTAGAAGCATTAAAAATTTGTCAAATTTGTACAGATTTCTAATCACTTGGTAAAGTCCTGTCTTTCAACCCTGCACATGAACTCCCAAAAACCCTAAATAAAAAGAAGTCACAAGCATCCAGCTATATTTGCGAAAGCACTGAAAAACCATCATCGTGACTTTAATGGCTGCTGGCAGCTTTCTAACACAATCCCATCCCCATGCTCCAACCTCTGAATAGCCACATTCTGCATTTATTTAGAAAATACATTAACTGTGCAACCCACCTCTAAGGCCATGTTGTAAGAGAAAATATACAAACACTGAAAATTATAGCTGCTCTGCCACAGTTTTCTTTACATGCTTTGCTCCCAAGTGTATATGAGGAAGGTCTAGCTGAGCTAGTGGGAGCAGTTCGGTTACACCAGGGCTCAGTGCAGCTCCCTGGATCAGTCTGAGCACCACACTGCTCCTCCTGCACCAGTGCCAACAGCAAACCTAACTCTTCACCACAGTGGGTACCCAAGGGTCCAGCTCTATAGTTCAGATTAAAAAAAGTCATGTCCCATGTGATGTTGTGCTACCAGACTGGACCTCAAAAAGCCTTTGGTCACAGGCCTTTCCAACAGAGTTCACCTACAAATCGCAAGATGGAATCACACATGGCAACACTTACTCTATATCCAATACCATATGGGGATTAGATTGTTCTTTATCTTGTTCACTGTCATAGAACAGGATCTTCTTGCTGCTTACAATTACATACTGTTAGGAGACAAAGAGATAAAACATGTTTTAATCCAGCTCATCACAGATGTCAAATATATCACAGCAATTATCTATCACATATGTTGCAGCAATATCTTTCTACAATTTGATTAAATGGTACCTAAATGGACAACAGTGGTACTGTGTACAAAGTCCATGCCAAGGAATTCACTGCATAACAAACAAAATTCTGATTACCTGATAAATCAAGTTATGTTATCAGATTAACTGATATTTAAACATATTTAAATATCTATGAAGAAACAAAAATGATGTCTGGAAGAAAGTAGGATATAAGCTTTTCCTTTCTATTTTACTTATTTAATTTTCACTTGGACTGGTAGAGAAAGTAACTGTCATCCTCTACCTGTTTCATGTGTGCAGGTCACAACTAATAGGGATCATACTTAAAAAGAATAGCAAACAATGTTCAGCAAGAAGCTAATTACCTAAAAGATGTCCTACTTCCAGAATTTTGCCTACTGTATGACTCAGCAGTAAGGAAACTGGTATGAAAATGTGTATGTTACATTTTGGACAAAGAGGTTACTGAGAAGCAGTAAACAAATGAAGGTTGCACAAGGCAGGAGGAGTAGTTTTTAGTCTTATCTCCTAAATAAAGAAATTGTCAAGAGCGCCTGTTTCCAGACTGCCTAATTCCAGCTATGTAATACTGCTGGGAATGCTTATGGCATGTATAAACATTTGAAGATCATGAATGAGTGTTCTCACCTCTGGCTATACAAAGAGATGTCTTGAACTATTGAAATTGTCTTAAGCTGCTCCTCTCAGATGTAGCTATACCAGCTAACATATTTTATACATTTAAGTAATGAGAGAACACATATCAAAGAAAAACTGAACTGTTGAAAACCTCCAGTAAGTTTAAAATTGAGACTATGCATGAAACAAGATCATAAATCTGGTTTTCTTACCTTTTTAACCCATCCAAATTTTTTGGTGTTATTTCTAACGGGCATTGATAGCCAGCCTTCCAATCTTGATTCTGAAAAAGAGATATGTATTAAAGAACATTATTTTTGAGACTACTGTGCATTTTAAAAGTTATTGAAGATCAATAATAAAGCAAGAGAGCAAACATAAGAAGATGAACTATTTAACAGTACAAGGTCTTGAGAAGTTTATCATGGTAAATGTTCAGGAATACATTAAATAATGTGCCCCTGAATACAGCCAATAACCAGCAATGCAATCACAAAAAAGTAGTAGGCACGAGGAGGAAGGGGAAGAACAAACTTGCAATTATAGCACACACATTCCCTTTAGTAACTTTTTCAAGTCTTAAAAGCCTTCTGTCTATCGACATTTACCTTTTACAACAGCACCTAAAGATATTAGTGCAGACCACACAACATCTGATCCAAGACCAAAAAAAAGGGTAAATTACCACCACAAATAACCTATATACCCTATATGCTGGGGAAAATGTCGGTTTAGTATTCTAATTCATACTTTTTGGTCTGTAAATTTTTCTTTTCCTAATTCTGCCTGTATCTCCTAGGCTTTTCTAATCCAAAATAAGTAATTTTTGGCTAATCCTTAAGCCTTGCCTGAATTCAACTGCCCTTTCACACACTTGCAGTATTTTATATTACAGTGGCACATTTGTCAGATTTGATTTATCAAGAGTTTTAAGAGCTCCGCTGTTGCTTGACATACACATTTCAGTAGTTACCAGAAGCTCAACAGGATCCCACTTTCCCAGTGCTTGGTAATACACAGGATCACATACCCTTTGACCCTATATTAATAGCTATGTAATAGACCTATATTAATAGCTGCACTTAACACAAGCATTTCTTCCCCCTATGTTTTATTAAGAGGAGCTACTCAATTGCAATAATATTTTTCTACTGAGTTTCCTACCCTAGCAGATAACCTCTACTACTGCTGAGGAACCTCCAAGTCAAAAATACTGAAGCGCTAAGCCTTAACAAACACAAAACCATGGAACGAGCAGAAACACATTCCAAAATTACAAAAACTATTTTCCTTCTCATCAGAGGGCATTTGCAGGTTCCTGCCCATGTTTAGCATAGTGTAAGAAATAATTACTAGATATACATAGAATTCCTTTTGTGTCTAGAGAGATTTAAAGCAAGATACACAGATACACACTGTCTTCAATGTTTATTGCCCTACCAGCACTGCTGTTTGATTACCTATTTTAATACACGTATCAAGTAAATGAAGTAGTTCAGTAATGTGTGTTTTGCCTCATACTTGCCACCTTATATTGTTTCTTTCAACTACACCTCATAGGAAGCATAGCAAGCATAATGCTGATGCAAAAAAAGGGTCTACCCCATATCCAGGAAGCATATGTAGGGCAAAAAAATATGCATGTTTCTCCTATTTCCTAAAATATGATGTTTTTCCTATTTTTCTCTGTAATCCAATACTATTGCATGAAATTGGACAAAATGAGACCTTCTGATTATACTTCTTTACTTCTGGTGTCCATTCAATACTAACAGATCAGAAAAAGAGCAGAATATTCCAAATTTCTCACAATATATGCTTATAAACACTAGGAGGGAAATAACAACAGAAGACACCATCCTACCTCAAAATCTTCTGTGATTATGTCAGCAAAAAGTCCCAGCTTAGCATTGTTTTTTACTTTAGAACAAAGCAAATGCATGCACATACCACAACAGCAGCTAACAAGGAAAAAAATATGTATGTACATAGCTTTTCTTTTACTAGAAGCATCAAAGCAAAAACCAGAGAATGAGGACAATAGAGGAAATGCCTAATTCTTTACTCTAGTTTGATGAAGTAATGTCAAAATCCCAAAAGAGGTTCTACCTTCAGTGGCAAAGTATTCACACTTTAAAAGAACCTCAAGCGAAATACGGAAATTTGAATGCAACTAAAAAACCCACCTCTAACATTAACACTAAACAGAAGCTGTGTTAAAAGGATGTACATGTAGTCATATAATATGAATACAGAATTAGTAAAACAGAACTCTGTTTTACCAGGGCCTTATCACTCATAATATACTTTTAAGGCAAAAAATGTAGTACTCAGGAGACTGAATTTCTACAAGAAAATAATGTATGTTTAGATGTGAGGAGTTAGATGTTTCCACACTTCATTTACACACAAAGATTTGAATTTTTGGTATCCAGTACCTTAGGGTCATACAGAGAGCTGCAGATACTGTGTAGAGGCTACCTTGAAAACAAGCCATAAGGCTCATTTATTCAGTGCTTCAATAAAAATGGTGGGTTTATAACTGTCAGCAAGCATTTGCAAACATTTCGAGAAACCAGGCCAGTTATTTGTTCATGCGAACTTGCTCATGTCTTTGATGGCAATGTCTACTGCCACTGCAGCGTGTTAGCTGCCAGATCTGGTTTATGTTTCTTTAATTATGTATTAATAGTGTTAGTTTTGAAACAGAGAAAAGGACAAAGTAAGAACAAAACCAAACAGTTCTCAGGGATGTCACCTGTGCTATCAACTTCTGTAGGGCTGTGGGAACAAGACAAAGGTTCTTCCTCTGAGTCAGAATCGGAATCAAGAAGCATGCGAGAACTGGAAGGCTTAGTGGCAATACTGACAGAGGTAGAAGAGTGCTGATAGGTAAAGGACATGGATTCCATAGTGTGGGATTGAGTGATATGGACTAAACATAAAGCATAAAGGAGGAAAAGTAGAAAAGAAGTGAAAATAGAATCTCTAAGAAGAGAGTATTAGTTTTACATTTCATCATGTACACACAGTAATTGCAAAGTTACCACCAAAATAAAGTGAAAAACATATTTCGTTCTAATGGAGCACAATAGAATTTAAAAAAAAATTCTTTGAATATATGTAAGGTGAAGTATTACAACAGACAGATTTAGTTAGCAGGGGGACAAGTGATTGCTACCAAAGGATCGATAAGACGGTAGAAATAGATGAAGATGAAAAGTCACAGAATCATCAGATCATCAACACTAGAATAAACCCAGTTAATGCAGAAATATTAATAAAGTTAACATACCAGGGAATCCATCATCTGCCTCAGCCTCTCCAGGTCCACTGCCTATGCTACTGTTGTCCAGCCCAATGTGCAGTGACTGCAGCTGGGAACGAAGCTGTTCAATGTCACTGTCTTTGCTGTCCAGAGTCATCTGCAGTTCAATCCGTATCTGACTCTCTTCAGCTATTTGCTGCAGGGATAAATTGCAAGATTTCCTATTATCACAATATTTGGTTACTCAGAGAAAATATAAGTAGAAAATTATGCAAAATTTGTAGCCAATCTCAATATATATTCTGTGTATTTCTTTTGGCTGGGGAAATTCAGGAATAGAGAATGGATACGCTACCTTAAAGTCTGTATCAAGACTATGATTTTACAGAGAATACTGCAATGTTTATATTTACAAAAGGATCTTACTGCCTGCATTTCATTTATCTCCTTCTGATATTTGATCATCATCTGGGTTAACTTCTCTCGTTCAGACTTCAGTTCCATATGCAGCTTCCTATTTTCCTTTTCCTTCCGCCGTACATCAGTGTCAGCTCCACGTTTGACTGGACCCTTCCGATTCATGATTTCAGCCAATTTATTCACAGCCTTCCCATGGGAAAGGAAAAAGTGACAAAAACCACACTAATAAATGCAAAAAATTATGTTGTGGAGAAATAGTCTTCTATCCTGTCTATAACCAGGCACTTTAAACTATAAACCAAGACCTCTGCAATCCAGTACTACAAGGTTTAATTCAACGTATTACACAAAATATAAAAGAAGGTAATGATGCCATTTTTACTTGAGGCAAGCATTAGCTGTATGAGCACTTTCACTCATTTAAATATTCCCTTCCATTTTCACTACCTAGACCCAAAATATATCTTTGTGTTAAAATGCCACTTGTTCTAAAAAAGAATCTGGATTAAAATCAGAAATGTACTTCTTTCTAGAACTTATAGAGGAATAGAAATCAAGACTGAAACCAGTAACATATCAAATCATTTGACAGAAATGAAGACATTTGCTGGTGGAATACATCTGGATTAGAAGTCTCTCTCTTACAAATCATAAGGATCCAGTTTCACTACACTGAAAGTCTACTTAATAGAAGAAAGAAAAAAACCAAAGTATTTTCTTTCAGAGCAAAAACAAATAAAGCATTACTAGTACATATCAATAGTTTCCTATGGAAAGTTTTTTATTAAAAATTATTTGATTCATGAACACTATCTCTACATTCATTTAAATATATTTGCTTACCTGGGTTTTTAATGTTCTTTCATTCAACAACTGTTTCTCGAATTGTGCTTTAATATTTCCTACATTTGCTTCTTCTTCTTTTAGCTTTGTAATTTCTGTAGCAAGGTAATTAAAAAAATCTATGAAAACTCATGACAAAAGAATAGAGTACTACTGAAGAACAAACCTGGTTTCAGTTTAAATCACATTTGGTTCTGAGAATACGTACGTTCTTGTGCTTCCTTCAGTTTATTGTTTAGTTCTTCTTTCTCATTAGCAAGGTTAGCCACATCACTAGTTAGTGTCCTATTTGCTTCCTCCAACTAGGAAAAAAAAAGGACATGTGACCATGTAACAAAACTCATTTGGCATATGAAGCATTACAGGACAGAAGGAAATGTGTCAGAGTGGAACCAGGATAAGGATAAGAGGACTTGCTGTAAGAGGGGTAGGGGCACAGAAGTAAGAATGTTCAAAGAAATGCATGGAAGAAACATGGTAAGAGATTTTTGAATTTCAATCATAAGAAATAAATATTTTTAAAATGTTAGATATACTAGTATATCTCTAAAGCTGCTAAATAGCAATGGATAACTCAAACTGCAATTAAAGCTCAAGCTCTACAACCTCTACCAAAATATCACGTAACTCACCGAGGCTATGGTGGCATCTTTCTCAGTAAGTTCCTGTTTATGCCTCGCCATCATCTCTTTAATCTCCAGCTCTTTCATAATCTTTTCTTTTTCCAAATCAGAGTACTGTTCTTCAGCAATGGAACGGGCAAGTTGTTCTGAATCTGCTTTTGTCAAAGTAATCTCTAGCTGAGCAGCCAAGGAATCTCTGCAAATTATTGATGTATACTTTTAACTTTAAAATGGGCAGGGGAAAGAAGACTACAAAAAGCCATCCTGATATTTTATGTATTATTATGTATTAGTAGTCCAACTAGCAAAACCTACCTCTCATCCTGTAACTCTTGTATCTTTTGCTGCATTTCTTTACAAATTTTGGTCTTTTCCTCACATTCTTCTTTAAGTTCTCGAACTTGCGTCTTATACAGAGTCTAGAATAAAGTTGGAAAGAAAATTATGTGATTTCTATATTCTTGAAGGTCCACAAAAATTATAAAAGTTGACATGGGTATGCAGTTCCTTAATCACACTTATTAAGAGTGTAAGTGTGCAATGCCTTCTCTAAACTTATCTAAATGTCAGCATCATTCACAAATGTGTTTTGGTTATTTTACTTTGTCATTGTTCCTTTTTTAACTCATATATTTGTGAATGGGTAGATGTGTGATATACGTTTTCTGTGTTTGTATACTCTAAAGATATTCTAAATGATAAGATAAATCACTATTTCGTACAAAATCAGAAGTATCAGAAGCAGGGAAAATAATTTATTTTTCTCTACTATTTTAAATCACTGTCTGATGTAATTAGGCATGTGGAGTTTAGATTCTAATCACACAAATCCATGAAACCAACATGACAGTTTCAGAATAAAAAGAAATAGAGGAATAAGGGAAAAACCAATTAGAAAATAATATGAAATTCAAAATTTCATTGAATTAATACAAATCTAGAACTCTGAAGAAAATGAAAGAAACATTATATTGCTCTGTCCCCTCAAATGACTGACTACAGGTCAAGTGACAAACAACTCTAAGTGTTCTTACTGCAGGGATTTCAAGACAGATTGTTTCTCTCTGGCCTATCTACAGCAGTCAACTGACCTCAATTCTCCCTTTCTCTCCTTTAACGTGTGTAACGTTGTTGTCTATAAAACTTTAGCTAGGTCTTTTCCTCACTGACCTAAATCCACAAGGAAATCTTAATTTTCTGTTAATATTGAAACAAGCCTTTTGGCATCTCCTGCAGTGCAACTGGCTGTGCACTGTTAATCATAATTAACCTCCATGTGCCAGTGATGATTTTTAAGTACAATACCTATTTATTCTGGTGCACCTTACCACAATAAATCAAAAGCTCCCAACAGATCACTACCAAGTTTGGTTGTAATGCAAAATTTCCTTCTGAGCCGTAAGTGCACATGTTTTGTCACACTTTGTGAGAATACAGCTCTTCTCTAACATACAGCATGGAAGATATGCTGAATGCAAAAGGCCTGAAACCAGCAGAAAATTATTCACACTGTGGAAAAATCAGCTGCTTGACTCCCTCCCTCTGAACTCCCCACAAAGCTGTGACATTTCTCAACATGAGCTCTTTCATACTGCTCAGTGATCAAGATCAAGGCTGCAGACAACACTGAAGACAGGCACAAGAGAAACAAGTGGCTTTGGGTTAGAGACGTGAAACATCTGATGGCTGAGGGGGAAGAAGAAAATCCAACATTGTACTCAGTAAACAGATTAATATAAAAATAAAGCAGCATAAAACGTACTGAGAAATATTGTTCAGCTTCTAGCTGGTCTTGCAGCTCTTTCATTTGCCCATCTGCATCTTGACGTTCCCTAGAAAGGAAGAATATGCTTAAGAGATACGAAGATATTCTAAGGCAGTAAACAGAAAAGACAGCATTCACACTCTTGAGATCTCCAATGATTTCCTGACCTAAGCATCATCAGCTATTAAACCTGAAGCTTCCTCTGGGTACCAGCTCTCTTTTTCACTTGTACAGCTGAGAATACTGCACTAATAACAAGTCCATTTAATACTGTTAACACACCAATTACAACAGTGTCACAAAGTTTAACCAGTAAGAGACACTGATAAAGTAAACAGCCACCAACAGAATCTTATTTCCATGTAAAATGTCATTGATCTGACTGGTTGTTTTGGGTCTGTCGTTTGCTAGAGCACAGCCTGTGAATGACTGTATTCCTTGACACGCATATTTTTTTGAATTAATCTGTGATTAAAACAACAGTCAGTTCCATAACAACAGAAATGTAGCAGAAAATAACGTCTGCCAGTGTTCCACATTATGGCCACCCTCTACATGACTAAGTGCATCTTGCTGACAGAAAAGACAAAGCACAGGGAGATAAAACATTAGAAGTCATAAAGGCACTAGGACTGAGATTCATCTGACGTATGGCAATCTTGTCTTTTCATTCACAAGAAAGCTCTTTATGTAAAAAAAAATATTATTTACTTCCTTACTTACTAACAGGTGCAAATACTACTTGTAAGACCTTGAAGAACTGCTGACACTCCTATCTGAAGGTCCAACAGATGTGTTTAAAGATCTAGATAGTAGTACTAGATATTTCCAATGGTTATGCTTTGTAGTTCTGTAGTAGTATTAATTTCCAACACTGATAAGCTCTCCTAGACTAAAAATTCCAGTAACCTTCCTCTTCACTGAGGTCCTACATCATTAAAAAAAAGTACCTAGACCTTCAGTTAAGTAAGTGCTTCTCTAAAGTCTTCAGACTCAAATTTAAGATGTGTGTTTTACGATTTTCAGGATAACAAACATCTTTTAATACAAACCTATACATTACTGAATCGCTAGGTCAAGTCTCAATTAGTCACTGTAAATTGTTTTAAAGAACAATTAAGTTTTGCACTGTAGAGCAGCATATTCTTTGCAGCAATTTTTTAAAATTAATTTTGCTCCCAACTTTTGTTCCAAAAATATTTCAAATCAGTAACATAAGTAAAACATATAGAGCAACTTGCATACTTGCGGAGTTCATTGTTTTGTTTTTCCAGACTTAATTTGATTTCCTGAAGGTGGTTATTCTCTTGTTTTAACTGCTTCTCTGACATTTTCAAGGTGTTGACCTGCTGCGTTTGCATCTTGAGGTCATTTTGAGTGAGACAGCGCTTTTGTGTTTCTTGCTCTATTTTTAATGTCAAGTTTTTTACCTGAAAAAGAAACAGACACCTGTGAATTTTACAGATTTACACCGGAAAGCAAGATTTAAACAGTCTCTAATTGACTTCCTTTACATCTTTTGGTAAATCAAAGCTGCTTCCTGAATAAAGGCATTAGCCCACATTAAACTACCTAGTCAATCTCACAGCATTTACCACTACAGAAGGAAAACCTTTTAAGATGAATAATGCTGAAATATTTCAGAAAAATCACACCACATTCCATGAAGTCGACTTTTTAAAGTTCCAAAGACAGAGAAGGAAAACTTTGTCGCCATTTTCATTCACAAATATTTCTAAGTACAGGTATACCAGGAAAAATATTAGGACATTGAAAACAAGATTTGACTCAAGACTCCTTTTGCCAGTGTTCCTTACATCTTCACTTAGAATATCCTTTTGCCGAAGGAGCTCATTTATTTTCTGTTGCGATTGTTTGAGATCACAGTCCAACATGGAGCGCTGCTTTTCAGCTTCCAACAACCGATTTTCTACTTTCTGCTTTAAAGCTCTCTCTTCCAAAAGTTTCTTCTCCATTTCTGTGAAGTAAAAGATATAAGGCATCAGTGAAGTGTAAAATGGCAGACTTTGGAGGCCAAAGGGAAGAGGATGTCTGCTCTGTACTAACAATAAGCCATATGTTTCTCCTTTTAAAACTGAAGAGAGAGACTACTTGAAAGTGATTAATTATAATTTTCACAGTAAACACACACCCAGAGGATGATTTTGCAAGCATTTCTGACAGAGCTATTTCCTACTTTTGAGTTTCTAAATAACTTCCAGTTTATCTGCAACACCTCTAAGATGAACAAGAAGGATGGAATTTGAAAAATAAAACATTTAAATCTACTGTGCTCTGTGATATTTTAAAATCAAAAAGCTGAAGCTGTTTGGGAACCTGACATGCCAATGACTCAGCCACTACTACTGAAGCATTTTTGCTTCTTTTGAAGACCTGCAAGCTCAAATTTTTGTGAATGCTCTGCAATTGGAAGGACAGGATCTGTAGGCAGCTTTTTAATTAGCTGCAATAAACATAAGCCATTTAATTCAAAAGTAAGAGCCATCTTCTGGAATTTTTTGGTAATTATCCCTCTCTTCAAGGTATTTTAGTTGTCATGAGATGCACCAGAATATGCACAGTGAAAGATTTTATTATCTACTTTGTATAATTCACGCCCAAGTCCAACTGTGAAGTCAAATACATACCTTTCATGGCTTCAGATTTTGCTTCCTCTATAGACTCATAGATCTTATTTTTGTCTGCTAATCGTGCTTTTGTGGCTTTATGTTCAGCTTCTTCTTGTTCAAGATTCTGCTGCATAACTTTAAATTTATATGTCATATCTATTTCCATGTTGCTCTTTTCCTGTTTAAGAAAAAATAACATTGAAATAAAACATTAAATACATCAGGTTAATGGCAGAATTTTGAACAACAGTAACATGCTGCTTGGAAGGATGCACAGAGTAGAAGAAAGAGCTCAGGCTAAGGAACTAACTGAGAACTCATTTCTACAAATGTTTTTTTGTGAATGCCGAAGCACTCTAAAAATGTACAGTGACATCCCCAGTTGCAAACAATTACAGAATTACTGCCTTAACAACCAACGTTCTGTAATAAGAGCGGCTCAAAGATTAAGTTTATTGAAGAAATTTTTCAAGACTTTTGTTTCAAAAACAAATTTGTTAAAAAAATCCTATTAGCAGAGGCTCTTTTATTTTTGCCAATAATGAGAGTTTAAAAAAAACTCCACACATGAAATGAAATGTTGCTACTGTACTGTGGAGCTGCACACTGGAGTACATTATTATGTACTTATGTACTGTAGAAGTATAATGTATCATGATTGTATGGGAAATTATGTCTTTTTTCCCCACTTCTCAAATTGAAAAAAACCAAAAAAAGCAGAAAATAAGGTTTACTTTTTGTATACGTTTGGTCTCAATGTCTCAAGTAATAAAAGTACAAATTCAAAGATTTCATAAGAATGTAACACCAGTGTTCATTTAACAGTGCTGTTACCTTTTCTAAATCTGTGAACTTTTCCTGCAATTGTCTCTTCTCCATTTCCAGTTTGGCTAAAGCACTCTTTCCATTTTTCACTTCTTCTTCAAGGCTAGATATTCGACCTAAAAGTTACCAAAATATCAATGAGGCTGGGCAGTGTGTGAAAACAAGACTGTACTTTAGCTATTTAGAGATAACATTTTTGAAATGTAACAGCTTCTAATTTTGAATATTAAGAATGTCTCCTTTGGGGTGATTTTAAAAGTTATCAATAATGTTTTATAGATGTTATCACACATTTTCTCTTAAATGCTCTTCACAATTCCACAACATTTTACCTAATCCAGGACTTATCTAGTGTCTATCACACTATCACAGTCTGAAATTCAAATAACACCACCCAAACCAGAAACAAGAAGCAATCTTAAAAGATTTGCAGGAATACCTTGTAAATCACTGATAATCTCTGATCCATGACTTCGATCTCTTCTTTCTGATTCTAGAGCTGACTGAAGATTGAGATATTCCTTCTCCAGTTTGAGTTTTGCATTCTCTAGCAGGCAGTTCTTATCTTGTAGTTCTCTATTATTAATTTCCAGCTGCTGGATTTGCTTTGTGCTTTCTGTCTGGTTCTTCCTTAACCTGGCTGCAGTATCAGACTCTGACCGCAGCAAGGAATTGGCTTCATCCAACTAAGATTGATAAAAAAACACTTCAGAAACAATTAAAATATAAAAAGCACTATTTCTACTATAGAATACTAGGTTTTATGGATTACAGAAATAAGGAGTATATTTTAAGATTACTTTTGAACACCAAAACCTGTCGAGAAAGATCAGCTTTTAAAACCCAATTACACATTACAAATCCCTCCACTGTCACCAAAATCAAACGATGATTATTTTAAAATAAAAATATATAAAGTTGGTATACCTGTCTTTGTAGTTGATTGATTTTTTCATTGGATATTTGAGAGTTCTGATTCCTCTTTTTTAAATCTTCAAGTTGGTCTTTCAAACTATTAACTGCAACAAAAACAATTCAACATTGTTAACCACTGTCATGAAAACGCTTCAACTGGAACTATAATTCATTTATTTTAAGTATTAAAAACCCACATCAAAATGGAACCTTCAAGCATAGTTCAACATACCCTCATTTTCCAAATTGCGTTTCTTATCTGCTTCATGTTCTGCTTTTCTCTGGTATTCTGTATTCTTATGCTGAAGAAGAGCCTTCTCTCTCTCTAACTGCCTGACTGCAGACTCTACATTCTTCCTTGAAGTTATCTGGATATATTTAAAAAAATACACCACTAATTACACACACAAGAGTGGTATTCTTACACGATAAAACACAGCTCACGCACTCAGTGTAGTCCGTAATGGAGGAAGCCAGTCTATCTGCCTGCTGCAAACACAATGTATCAGAACACGTGGCCAAATCCAGCCCAGGATGTCTGTGGCCAGGAGCTTTGCAATTTAAATACTGTTTGATCATCTGGATTTGACAAACCTGGTAGACCTGCCTAAGCAGTCACTCTGGGAGCAGAGAAACATACATGTATGGTACGGTCTTGACATGCACTTGCATGAGCAATACATTAAGTGGTACACAGCCACATCCAAATTTGTAGAAGCAGTAAGGTGCAAAGCTGGGCAAGAAATAGGGTCCTTTTACTAATACCAAACAATACAAAGCATGGCCTTCCTCCTCTGGAAACATTACTCTCACACCTTCAATTTTTAAAATCTATATGGGCTATTTGTATCATGCTGTCTGCCAACTTAAAAATACGGTAAAAACAAGTTCCGGAAAGAAATGTGCAGTTACATTTACAGTACAGAAATCATAATGAAAATATTTTAGCAGTGACAACAATGTCATGCTTATGAATACCAAGGAATCAACTGGTGTTATTTGCTACAAAATATACAGCTCCTCAAAAGCAATTTGCTGTTATAGAAGGAAAAAAGCCATGCACAAGTGCTAAAGTTCTAATTCCAGTAAGAAATCTATGGCCTTACCTCTTCATCGAGCTCTTTTGCTATCTTCTCTAAACGAACACTTGTAGACCTGAACAAATTTGAAAAGTAATTTTAAACCCTGCTGATAATATAGAAATTAGAATGTTTTGATGTGTCTCACTAATTTTATGTAAGGTACTTCTGTCTCACTAACTTTATGCAAGATATTCTATTTTCAGCAATAACATGAAACCTCAAGGATTGGTGAAATCACTAAAATAACAGTGAGAATTCTTACAGGGAGTTAAAGCAAAAAAAACCTCAACAAACCCAAAGAAAACCACCCCAGTAGTCACAGGAGTAGCAAGAATTAAGGCAGGAACTTACAGTGAGGTCTTCTTGCAGGGTTGGGAATCCCCGAAGTGGATTAAAATTCTTTTAAGTATTCAAAAACAAAAGGTCTAATAAAACTTCTTTATAAACATACCAAACATGTTGAAACATTCTCACCTGTACTTCTGTTCTAGTTCATCTTTGGCTTGCAATTCATTACTGAGCTGTTCTTCTAGCTTGCTTAGTTTTTTCTGAAACTGTGTAAAATGTCAAAAAAGCATGGCCCACATATAAAAATGCTTTCACAGAAAACAAATGTAATTCAGTTAAATAACAAAACAAGGGGAAGTGAGGAAAATTAATTCAATCTTCCAGCATATTATTTTAAAACCAAAGGTTACATCTTTACAAGGTATTAATTCTGATGATTTTAAATATATGGATTTATAGCAACAAAATCTGTTGCATGCTGAATTGAATTGAACCAATTATGTGCCACAGATTGTGAGTCATTTAATTTATATGGGCAAAAAGCATTTGTTACCGGCCCTTTGCTGTGCTCTGTAGCCAGAGACTTTCCAGTGCAGCAGATGTTTTTGGATAGCACTTTCTAAATGAAATGAAAAAATAAAAAAGGGGTGTACATGACCAAATTGGACAATATTCAGATAATATGACTAAACATGTTCAGTGACCTCACATAAAGAAGAATTTCTTCATCTCACAACTTGGAAGCTAGTGAACACTTTTCAGGTTCGGAAATGCTTTGTTTTGCTTACTAAAACATTTTAAAAAAAATTTGTGAGTCCAGTACCCAAATATTCATGAAATAAATTATAAATAATAAATTTTTGATTCATCTCATGACTTCAGGCTTTCAAATGCATTTATTCTCCTCCCTTCCTCCTCTTCCTCTACCCCCCAAACATGAAATGTAAAAATGTGGTTTTCTAAAACGCTTTATAATTGTTACAATTAGAAGATTTCCAGAACAGGGACACTGAAAAGAACATCAAAACCAGAGATTCATTGCTTGAGAAAATACAAATTAAATAAGTTGTCAGAAGTGAAATGCAAAATTTTACCATCTGCATTTACTATCACACATAAAGCAAACATCATGAATGTGACCACATGTATTTTAAACAGCAGCACCATTTCTTTTTAAAAGGTGAAGTCTAAAACTATTCATCTATTCATCAATGACAGGAAGGAAGTGGACTCTAATAAACATTTGCATTTAAATTTATCTGATCAATACATAATGCATTTCCTTTACATATTTTTTAAACTTTGAAAAGGAATTGTAAGTTTTAAGAAATGTTAACAATATACAATCTGCACTTGAATAATACAAATGTTTAAGTAACATAATGAAGTAAGTATATGAAAAAAACATGGCTTTCCTGTCATGCAAATTTAAATTCATTTGCCAATCTTCAAAAGCTGGATAAACATGCTTCATATGTTCCAACTGGAGTATGATTTAAACATTCCTTTATCCCTGAAGGTGACAATTTACTTTTTCAAACTATGAATAAATCAGTCATGAATCATTAATGCAAGTGTGGGACCTTCCCAAGAGTAATGCTGTCTGTAGCAAAACACTGGCTTTCCAAAGAAATTCTAAATGCAAAAAGAATTTGAGAAAAATCAGTATTCATTTATCTTTGTACTATAGCACCTAAATACTTGAGTACAACTGTTTCAAAATACAGCTGGTTTACTGCTAACAATTTGGTGAACATTTAAGATATTTCACATCCACATAAAATTATGTAGGAATTTTTTTATTCCTCTCATAATTCAGATAATATACTTACCTCTTTGCTGTCCTGTAAATAGAAAATATCATTTTTATTGCGGATTGTTAAAAGACAAAAAGCCCCCGACAAAACTGCTTAAAAACTTATTTTAGACTTTGTCTTTTCTTAACGGACTTAACAGAATTAGTTAATCATACCATTAATACTAAGGAAAAAAGGCACTAACCTCATTTTTACTAGATTGCACAGATTCATTTTCTCTGCAAGACTGAGAGGAGTCACTTAGCAACCTGTCAAAAACAAAAACAAATCCCTCCAGCTCTTACTCAAGTTTTCAACAACTCTGGCAACCTTGCCATTTTAATCAATTCTCTCAAGTCTCAATTTGTCCTACGCTGCTCTCAGAATGTTTTATTTTGGTGTTAGTGCATCCTTCTGATTTGAATCTTTCCGTAACAGAGTGTTTCCAAAACTACAGCAGCTTGCAATTTTTTAATTAATATAATTATTTCTTAATTATTCAAGATGAATTCTAGAAAGTTATTGTGCTGTTTAAACTTCTAAAGTAACTAATAAAAAACCATTTTAGAAAAGAAATTACAAATCTATCAGAATTTTAACCCTAATTGATTTTTTAAGATGTTGTATGATTTTGTGCATATAAAAATACACTGTTTAATCAGAGTTATCAAAATAATTGAAATTGTAATGAATTATTTTACTCAAACTTTGCATTTTGTATCTTCACAACTGGATGTAAATTAATATAATGTATGGAATAAATTATGTATTTTGAGTGAAAAAACTGAAAGACTGTAAGAGAAACGTGCAGGTATGTTTTTAAAAATGCATCTCAAAGTATCGCGTACAAATTGTCTCTGTAGTAGGTAAATCCTATGAAAGGCAGCTGGTTTCCCACGAAGGCTTTGGGAATTGGAAAGGTTTCCACGTCTCCCTTGTCATCCTCGATGTCATCAAAATTACTGCTATCTATATCACTGCTAAGCTCAGGAACAACGGGAGCAGCAGCTATAAAAAAGGGGAAAAAAGATGCATTTCACTCTGAGATTCAGTCACTTGCTATGTACTGGTATCTCTCTAGTGTTAAAAGACTGTACTTTTAAGTTGTCCGTAAATAACTTGGAGTAAAATATGTATTAATCAGACAGCAGATCTGGAAATATTACTGTGAACAATTTTTTCTAGAGCAATCTATTTTTGTATTAGTTGCCTAATGCATAGACCATCTAGTATGCACGACATATTTGCTCAGGTAATCACACTTGAGAATAGAACTTTAAATACAACCATCACTTAAAAAAATCTTAGTAAATATATAACTTCAGAAGTTATGACAAGCTTAAGAGCTCAGCTGACATACTTTCCTTTTTTACCTAAAGCTATAAGGTTCTCAATACCTTACATGAAAAGCAGCAAAACAGAGAAGACCACTGTCACTACTGTCTTAACTACCTGAAGATTAAAAGAAAAATGAAACGAAACAAAAAAACCCACCTCAAAAGAACAAAAAACCAGAGAAACAAAACCTAACATGCATTCCTTTTAGTTAAAATTCTGAAACATCCAATTCCATTGTTTAAAATGGAAAAGTCTACATTAAAAACATGATAAAGGTGAGATAGTTCCAGTAGGAAAAATGTGTATTTACTAACCCTTACTCATATGAGGTTTTATAATACAAGTGATAAATATGAATATTTGAGCAAGATTCTTGACAGATAGAAAATACTTAATTTATACAGCTGAAAGTTTTTTTTTTCATTTCTACTGTTGCAAATACTGAATAAAATAGAACTTTTAACCTAATTTACTTACTCTCTCGAATGTTGTCCCAGTTCCACTGATCACTTCTGAAGAAAGGGTGATGCTTTATTTCTTCTACCCCATTTCGCCCAAGTCGCACATCCCTAAACAGCAATTAATCCAAAGTCACATTATGAAAAACAGCTTTTTTTTTTTTTCTTTAAATTTAAATTTCGACTTGTTCATAAGCAGCAAAGAAACTTTCAGTAAAGACTGTCTGGGTTAACCACATTAATGGTCAAACAAAAACAAAATTTAAAACCCACCAACCACTAATCTGTAGTTTCTTATATAAAATGCACTGATTCTTAGCATGCGCTCTCCCTGTGACTGCTAAAATGTCCAGAATCTGGAGTCTGCCACGTGGGGAGTAAAGCAAGAAAGAGAGCAGTGAGGCAAAAACTAAAAAAAACTAAAAACACAAACAAAAACTCAACACCCTTGGGGGAAATAATATTGCAGAACTTTCGTGTCTGCCAAACCACATGACAGACCATAAGACGCAAGTGAAGGAAGGTCTAACTTGCTGCACAGAACAGTTATTCAAAGCTGGACTAAAATAAATATTCTAAGAATTCCATCCTCTGCCCCACAACTAACCCTGACACGTCTCTTGCTGATATTTGCCACGAAGTAAATCTTAAGTGCAACAAGAAACTTTTAGTTTGAACAGAGAAGTCTCTCTTGAAACTACGTACAAGAAAAGGACATAAAAACAATGCATGGAAAAGAAGCAATAAATCACAGGGTCAATGCTTAGTCCTTCTTTAAGTGCTTCAGCAGTGATCACGCAGCATCTGTTTCAAATAAATTGCTCAAGCCCTGTGTTAAATATAAACAGGAAGAGGGACACACGTAGTGGAAGTCCACCTTACCACATTTACACTATTAAATTCTAATCATATTTTCTCTCTACCCTTCAGCTACTAAGGGTGAAAAATGCTGTTAAATAAAGCACATCCTTCCTGACCAACCGCAGTCTTGCTCGGTAGTGCAAATAATCTCTCTTCGAATGCAAAACCCATTATAATGCATTTTGTTTTCCTAATTCCTCCTTCTATAGCAGCCAGATGCCCTGCTGCAGCCAAGTTCAGGTGATCACAGGAAAGCATAAGAAGGCATCATCGTTCCAGAGTTAACTATGGACCTACACTGTTGGTCTTTTAAATCAGTGAAATCTAAGATTATCTCTGCTTTCTGAAACTAAAGAAAATGTAAGTGTTCAGGTCAAAAACAAGCTTACACAGCTTAATTTCAGTCAGTGGCTTAGTTTCATAAAGGGAAACTTCTAGGATTTTTTTTGTAGCCAAAACAATAACCTTGCAGGTTTGTTAGATGTATTTACTAATGCAACAAAGCAAATGAAAAAAAATTTCAAACACTCTAAGAAACCTTAAACAAATTCAGTAAATACATGCTTACTTTCAGAAAAGTATTTGCTTCCAGTTTTCTTAAGTAACACCCACATAGACATTGAGCAAAACAATTTTGTCACTGCCTTGGAGGTTACAAATTACTTTCAGCCTTAGACGTTTGTTACTGCAATTGGAAGGATTTGTCCAGCACAAACTGTGTTGTTTAACAAGAGCTGTCTGAACTGCTCATAGAAATAAAATACAATACCTGGAAAAAACACCTCAAAAGCAAAACTAGAGAACGGGAGGTTTGGCAGAAGAAATCTTAACAGAGATCAGGAGAAGTAGTAGAAGGAATTAATTTTCAGAATGTACCATCCAAACTAAATACAGCCAATACCATCTAAAATAAAAAACAGTGCCAGAACAACATATGCACTTACCTATCAGTTAAAAAGGCACAGATAAGGTTCTTTGCATGCTTAGAGATTTCCACATCATCCGGGAAATGCAATGAGTTCTTATGATCCATAATTTTACTATACGTTCCTACTAGCGAGTCTGCATAAAAAGGAGTATCGCCTGAAAATAAAATAGTAAATTGGCTGTAATTTTACATCATGTTTAAGTTATGTGAGTTGAATAAGACAAAAGACATAATGAAAAGTCTACAAGCAGTTTACCTAGAAGAGTCTTTTATTAAGAAAAAGAAAAAAATTGGACATGCAGGGTACAAAATAATGATGCATACTACTACAAATATTCTTTCCCTAAAATACCTGTCTTACAAACAACACCATTTCCCATCCTCCCTATCACTACCAAAATTTCTCCTGGTGAATTACATCTTTTGTTCTGCCTCAAGACTCTCAATGTATTTTCTAATTTACATAACAGCTGACACCCATATGAATCAATCCTTAAACACTCCAAGGGTAAAATGGAGCAAAACTCATTAAAGACTTGCTAATGCACATTTGTTGGAAGGAATCCACCAAAGCTCTCTGAAGACCATTTGAGAGACACCCTCCCTAAGTCATGTCAGCTCTGAGCAGGAGCCTTCCCAGTGTGTTACCACACTTTTAAACCCATATTAATAAATCTTGTTGACTGACAAATTACATCAGCTTGAGTGCCCATATTAACATGGCAGGTGGCTTTTACAATCATAGACCTTTCTCACCCAGAGGTTTCCAGCCCAGGCTGTAGTTAAAGATATTTGCAAAGGAACTAGACTTAAGAAAGGTGAAACAGGGGCAAGTGAAAATAGGCTGTGATAAGGAAGCTGAAAATCAAATTAACTGGCAACATTCTCAACATACAAATGGTTTGGGTCTGCAATCAAGAAGCTGCAACTTTTAAAGAAATCTTATTTCCCAACTAATCCATAGGTTTAATAGAGAAGGTGAACAATCAGTCACATGAGCTAGGCTCTTTCCTCTGTTCTGGTGTGCTGTGTGCAGGCAGGAATCATCTGGCATGGCAGGCTGCAGCTTCCCAACAAGGAACTGAGCATTTCAAAAGCCACGAACATGAAAAAATGTACAAACAGACCAATGGACAGCAACCATTCTGCTTTCAAAAGAATATAAATGCAACAACCCTAACTTTTGTCTCTTTCTGTCATTTTATGGCAAAATAAGAAATTGGTACACACCACTTCTAGACTTTTAGTAAATTCATTAGGTTGCCATACCAGTGCACTGCAGGTGGGGATCACTGATATTTGCTGCTGCCTCCCTCTTTCCCAACCTTCCTCTCCTCAATGGTCTTCTGTCTTGGAAGCTCTGATTTTGGCCACACCTCAAAACTATCTTAAGTCACTGAACTAACATTAGGATTCATCCCGTGACCAACATTTTACCTTTTAGTTAAGAACACAATAAAATTTTCATTTTCAAAATAAAATTACCATTTTCATTAGTTCTGCAGCTTATCAAAACCAGAATAACAAAACAGTTTTTGTGCTTTATTTGAAGTGCAAAGTTTTAGAAGACCATAGCCAGAATCTGATACATAAGCACAAACAAAAATAGATACTTTCTCCCAGTGTGTGGGATATGGAGAAATTAAGTAATATTTTCCTCCTAGATACAAGAGGGGAAAAAAAGAGGCTTTGAAATGGTGAGAAAACATTCTGGGCAGCTATGCCAAATATTTTAAGAACTGAATAATTTTATTTGCTGCTAAAATTGTTCATGAGAGACTATTAACTATAAACCACTCATTCTTAAAGTCAAAATGCTGTAATTCTGAAAGAGTTGGAAATAGTAATAGCATCATATGTTCAAGTGTCTTTCCTGACTCACGATACCAGAAACATCAAATCTGCAATATTCCCAGAAAATGCTGATTTGGATTTTTAATAATTGTATGCTCAATTCCATTCTTCCATAATCAGTATTCTGCTACTAGACTATCATACTGATCCTCACTGTATTTTAAGATGCAGATGACTCATCTCCTTAACAGATTATATTCTACGTTTGATGCCATAGCAGTCCAGAATATTCTACTCAAAAATCCTGACTCAAGCACAAAAGAAAGAATCAAGCCATACTTTCTCATCTATGGAAAATGAGAAAAGGACAGTCCTGCCCTTTCCATTCCTTTCTCATCTCTTGGGTCCCTGCAAACTCAGTCCTGCCTGAGGTGGCACAAACATGGTGAGGTAGCTGATGCTAGTTAAAACTATTCTAAGAATTAGTTTTAAGCTGAACCGAGTCAGGGAACTAATCACTGAGCAAGCATGCAAACAGCTGTCACAGAGCGAAAGTGACAGAGAGCAAAGAGAACAGGAATGAAGCTGCAGCATGAGCCAAAGTCAGAAGCTGTTAGTGAGGTACGAGCGGCCTCTATGCAGCAAAGTGCAGCTAAAGGCACAGGACAGACTCAATGATAATCTCATTAGCAGAAGAAATCACTACTTACCAACTAACATCTCAAAAAGGAAAACCCCCACAGACCACCAGTCACATTCCCGTCCATAATAACCATCGCCCCCCTGCGATTTCAGGACTTCGGGCGAGATGTAGTCGGGGGTCCCCACGGCTGTGTCGCAGCGCACCATTCCTGTCTGTGCAACAGTAACAACACAAACAGCTCAGTTCAAGGGGCTTCTGAGCACCTCTTTAACTAATTCCTCTGTTAGTAGGACAGAAAAGCATAAAAATATAGCCTAAAATACTTGGTTTGAGGAATGTGTTTTAAAGATCATTTTTTTATTCAAGAAGCAATGTGGATTGACGTAACATTTCTTGGTAATGTGCTTACCCCTGCCTACTCCATAATGATTTCTCTTAACTTCATCTTCCCAAAATTCACCAATTTTATTATTTTTACCATTGGTTTCAGAATGAAGCTACACACCATATCAGACCGCTCCTTTTCTCATTGAATTCAGGGACAAACTTTGGAATAATTTTGACAAGTTATGAATTCTAGGCCCTACAAAGCAGATACATAACAATTTTGTCTAATTCAGCCAATAAATCAAGTTATAAGTAAATTTTTATAGACACACATTGTTTTTTGTTTAAAGATAGGAAGAGGACTAAAAGGAGAAGATATTTTTAAGGAATAGCAAAGTTTTTGGGTTTTTTTAAAATATTTTTTTATTAACAAATTACCACAGTTGTATCAATGGAATGATTCCTCATCCTCTGCTTCACACTGAGAAACTAAAAATGTAAGGGCTAAGTGGCACAGAAGCATCAATCAGATCTGTCAGCGTTCTGGTGCAGAGTTATGGGTCTTGTTTCCTTTAATCAAATTCACTGAAATCACTCCTGAGAGATCAGATGGATGAATGAAATGAAATCCCGGATGAAGTTAGAGAAGTCCAAAAATACACTCATCTTTTATTCTGTTCCTCAATCTGAAATTTTATTTAAGTCATCTTACAAAGGTTCTTCATGCATTTTGCCATCAGCATGAATGGCAATATTATTAATTCTGAATATTAATACAGAATATTAGTTGCAACAAAGGTCAAAATATTTATTTAAAGAAAATAAGAGAAACATTCCTTTTTGGAAATTGTACTGATATGCAAAATTTCTCATACACAATATGAACTGTGAAAAGCTATTATTTCTGTATTAAAACAGAATCCAGAAAGTCATGAACCAGCAGGCAAAAACTAAAGGGATGACTAAATACCACAGAGACCTATGGAGGACTTCAAACACTCCTGGCAAATGCCTATTATCTTCTATGACTCCATGCTAAAACTGAAACCTAAAGAAATTTTAACTGCTCAGTTCCAGAATGAAGAGCAGGTAAACTTTTGCATTCTATACTGGATGAGATAGCACATAGCTTATTCATACTGGGATAAGAAAATGAAGTTAACTCTTTCCAGAAGACCTAATGCATTCATTGGAAAAAGAAAAATATGGACAAACACATTTTAACACTGCAAAATAAACTAAAGCTCAAAGACTCCAGAAATCTAAAGCTGAGAGCATCTGAAAGCAGATCTAGCACATGGCAGAAACCACTGTCTGAATGTCTGGCTTGTCACAGCACTTTGGGCACTAACCTACATATCTTCTCTGAAGCCTGAGCCTCTCTTTGCTTTGAGCACAGGAGAAATTGCTCTAGGGTTATGTGATTCTGCTCATCCAGTAGGACTGTGGCAACTTAATGAGGCCTCCAACACTGGTATGTGTCTATCTCTTCTTTATCCAAACACAAAATAACAACAAGGGAAAGTCTGAGTTTTTGCTCAGTCAAGTCTGGTTGAAGCCACCTGAATCCCTCCCTGGGTAATGAGATTCTTTAAAAACAAAGTCACCAAAATAGTTCTGAAAGAGTTCTCTGAAGTCTGCAGCTTCAGTCACAGCCTCACCACCTTGACACCTAAGCACTTAATAACACCCCATTTCCCATCCCTCTATAATTAATGCACCAAAGCAAGAATACTTTTTAATATGTTACACAGGTTGATATTTTCTGAAGTCTTAAACAAACAAAGCAAAGGTTGTGCCAAAAACCAGCCAGACCTACCCAAGTCTGATGGCTGGTATGAAGCAAAAGGAAAGTCTTTTCAACAATGTTACAGATGCTAGAGAACTCCATGTAATAGCACCTTAAGTTTTCAGACAAGATGCCAAAGAAATGAACAGTAAACCAAAAAATATTTCTACAGTAAAAAAAGGCCTTGCATGCTAACACCAGTTTCAATGGACCATAGCTCTCTGAAGCACGTGGAGCTGGTTGTACTTATTCCCCATAAAACTCTCTACCTTCTGTCTCAGGAACTAACCTAGAAATGCATTTACAGATCACAGAACAGCCTGGCTTGGAAGGGACCTTGAAAGATCATCTGTCCCAGCCTGTCAAAGGAAAAGGAGATAATATTATATAAGATTATCTAGCACCCTGTCCGACTACATCACAAAACCTCCAGCAACGGAGATTCTACCATGTCCATGGGGAGACTGGCCCATTATCACCTGAATATAAAATTCCCAGATTTCTGTTCCACTCATTTACACATTTCTTCTTTCAAAGAACTTGGGTGTTGTTCTGTATGTATTTTTAAGTACTGGGTACCTTACATACCACAGTCAGACTCACTTCTGTGATCTCTGGCATCAAAGCTGAGTCAACAGAGACATGCTCTCCAGCACACAGCACCTTGGCAGTCCCTAAATTCTGAAGAGACTTAAATGGTGCTGTTTTCTCTGGGCAATGTGTTACTCCTGTGTTTCAAACACTAAGCCTCTATTTATGCCTGAGTAGCACACTTACTCTAACAGTTATACAAAGCTTCCTGTCGGGAGGCTCAGGCCAGTGTTTTACCTGAAACCTTTCTCATCACCTCAAAAGATCATGGAGGACCTTGGAACTCATCTCCTGCAGCTATGCGAGAGATGTACAGTGCACAGTTTAAAAAAATACGCTGTCCAGGAGACACAACAATGTTCTCGCAGCTCCTGACAACTTGGTGGTGAGGCTGCTGTTTCCCAGCATCATTCAACATTATTATATTGCTGAAGACAAAGCAATTCAGGTTTCATCTTCAGGAAGATCTCCATCAGACCTGAAGGACTTGCTGTCTTGAACCAAGGCTGACAATCAGGCTTTCTCTCCCTCAGGAAGTTCCTTCCAGTAAACAAGAGCTGGAGGGTGTTCGTGTGGAAACATGAGGATTGCACATATCAGGTGTTAACGCTGCAGGCGGCTTGTGAACTGTGCTGCAGACAGACAAGGGACTGAGGCAGGAAGGATCCAGCAGAGTCCACATCACTGCACAAGCTTCAATGAGAAAGAAGCTGGGTTCCATAAAGAAGAACACGCTGCTGCTTTCAGCTGAACTGCCTGGGCTGAGGCAATAATCCCAAGTGGCAAACATCCCTTCTTTTGGTCATATCTTTTTCAACAGATACTCTCTGAATCTGTGCTCTGCTGAAAGCCCAGTTAGCACAGGACAGTGCTGTGTATGGCAACACTGGGAGCTCCTGGCCCTACCATGCCTACCAAAGCCAGCAGCTGTCTAGTTTCTTACACAACACCTGAGGATTAGACAGAGCCTGGTGAACCCTGCCCTGGTCTACCTTATCATACCTAAATACCAAAAGAAGGGAACCACGATTCCTACTAAATTTTTGAGTCTAACTCCATTCTTTATTCAACAATAGATATCTGCACTTTGTTGCAGATTTTAAAAAAGACAACTAATTAAAAAATAACAACCAAACAATGAAAAACACCACAAACCCCCAGTTATCACAACCGAGTGACATAAACAGAACCGTTCCTTTTATGCTGGAAAAGACTGCTAAAACACTTAGCAACTCTTTTCACAAAATGATACAGAGAAACTCTGCTGCAAGCGTCTGTTCTGGCCCGGCTGACTTAAACAAACACTGAACACAATTCCACAGCAAAGGTCAGAAAAATCTCTCAACAAATTGCAGCAAAATTTTCCTGGGCTCTTAACAGCATAAGGAAGATGCTAATGCTCACAACTGCTAAAAGAGATCCAAATCCAAAAAACTAAATAAGTATTGGGTAAGCATATATTTTCTACAAATCAGTCTGCCAACAGCAATATTATATTTACACAGCTGGGATGTGTTCATGTTTTGTAAGAAGTAGCATGAGATTTGGAGACAATCCAGAACCTCTCAACTTCTAAAGCTTCCTGTAGAAAAAATGTTTGCCATTCCACTGAGTCTGAGAAACACAAAGAACTTAAAATGTTATCTTTTAAAAAATTAACTTCTCTAGGAGATCACTGGTCCATTGATGATGCCCAGTCTAAAGTGGAGCTCACTGTAACTTTTTACAAGAAACACAGATGCATTTCTCACATTTATAGTATCATCATCCATATTTTAGTATTCCATTCTTTTAACAATAGAAGCAAAGAAGAAAAAAAGTAAAAGGCGTAGGTCCACCTTTTCTGGGGTCCCTAAAACAGCACAGAGGATTTATATTATGAGCTTTTTTGATGCTTTTTTGTTGTCACTTCCAGTGAACAACAGATTCCCCTAAGATATTATGATGTACTGACTCAAAACAAACATTAATATTTTTGACTGAATTAAGAGACCAAATACTACTTTTGATTTTTTCAATTAAAGTAAATGCTGTCCTCTAAAATATAGGCAAGTAAATCAGCAAAATGGAGGTAAATATTATCTCTGCCTTTAGAGTAACAACTGTAACATCAACAGAACTAAACAGACTGAACTTCAATAAACAGCTGCAGTTGGACAATGATGAAGTTAACATATTATAATGTGAAAAAACCCCACCCTAACCAGACAGAGTACTTCTACATACTGCTGAAGAGACATTAACATAATGATACAAATGCAAATTAAGTAGATTGCAGATATGATATCAAGCACTGCCTAAACAATACAGAAAAAACCCCAAAACATAAAGCAAGTAAGCTTAAAAGGATCACTCTTGCCAACACTACTACAGAAAACTTTCAAAGACCAGGTAAATCATAACACACATTCATATACAATTCTTTCAGAATCTGTTAGAATTTTTCATATTCTGTAAATTACAGCATAACACTGTGTGTCAAGCAAGATTCTAAGACTGCAAACTACAAAAGGTAGTTTTATTTTCAAGTTTTTTTGATAATATCCTGTTCAAAATATTCCTATGCAGTCTCATTAGAAAACTGTATTTGGCTGTACATGGTAAAATCTGGACAATTAAATCATTTTAATAGACATCTTGGCATCTTGACAAATAACTAACAGATTGTGATCAATATATCACATACCACTGCTGCCTTACTGTGATCTCATTTGAATGACCACTAGAGGATGCTATGAGAACAATTAGATACAGGAATAAACCACACGGAATGTATCTTGCCTATAAAATAATTTCATTTACAAAAAAATGTCACCTTATGAACGGTTCCAAGGTTATTAAAGTTGAAACTAAGAGTTATCTTGCAAGCTTTTCAGACATTTGGCAAAAAAAACGTACCTCAGAAATTCATAAACACACATGCTTTTAGAAATAGCAAAGAGTAAGTTTACATCCTTCTTCCGTGTGAGAGAACAGTTTATAACAGAAAAGGTTACACTACTTAAAGTACTCTCATATTTAAAAGTAGGAAACAAGAAACAGCTTTATAACCAAGCACATCATTTGATGAGTATTCCTTTGGGTATTATACTTCATAAGACAACAACCTTAAATTTAGATGTAATTTAGAATTACAGTTTTATACGTGGTAAATTATTCAGTTGTATACTTACTTCATCCATTTTCATGCAAGTGCCAAAATCTGCCAGCTTCAGATGCCCATGTTTATCTAAAAGCATATTGTCAGGCTTCACATCTCTATGTATCAAGCCCATGGAGTGAATTGCATCAAGAGCAAGAACAACTTCGGCTGTGTAGAACTTGGCCCATTTCTCAGGCACATCGTAATTGCTCATAAGGTTTACAAGATCTCCACCTGGCATGTATTCCATTACCATGTACAAATATTTGTCATCTTGAAAGGCACAAAATAGCTGCAACGTTACAAAAAGGAAAGGAAAAAATGCAATTACTTTTCAGACAGCTAGGGAAAAGAATAAAGCCCTTTATCTTGGAAGTTTCATTAGACCTGAGAATATGTTTTCAAGATTACTTTTAATAGGCATAAAATATACATTTTTCTATTAATTATGACAGTACCTTGAAATTTACTAAACTTCAAAACTCTCTCATTATAATTTTTGAGAAAGTGAAAAATATTTCCTGATTATTTTAATACTGTAGGCATCTATCTATCTATCTATCTATCTATCTACATGTTTCTTGGTATTAAGAAGTATCACTGAGTCAAAATGCAAAGTATCAAATCTGTGAAAGGGAGCATCATGATCTGATTTGAAAAGAGCTCAACAGTGAGCAGCTTCTTAAACTGTTTCTAAATTTTCTATATTATACATTCCTTACCTCTGTACATGTTTGAAAAGTCACTGCACTGCTGACTTTGTCCTGAATCAATACATATTGAAATAAGAAATAAAAACAAAATGTTCCTGAAGACAGCTATAACACAATATAAAGAAACTGTACTTAGCAATAAAATACTGGTCTGGTCTAAGTTGCAGTCAGTATGTTTCCCATTGGCATGATAGTGAAAGCAAGTTCAGTCTCTTTAAAATGTATTTCAGACCTAGAGTGCTGAAGTTTTAGAGACTCCACCCAGTCATCACCAGGTCTGAAAATAGCCCAGTCCAGCAAAAAGCATTACTATCAACTGTTCAATGACTAGTGTGAAAAAGTCTCTGAAAGTCTCACCTTATTTCTCAGGGAATACTGCCTTACCTTAAAAATGAAAATCATTCACATCTTTAAATTATGCACACAAAATTAAAAGGCAATTGAAAAATAGGATGTGTGGAAAGGACGAAGTCAGAATCAGGGAGACTGTGGAGGGTGAGGAACCATGAAAGGCAGGTATGTTATTATGGAGATTTGACCTTCAGATTAAAATGAATTGTATAACTAGTGACAGAAGACCTAGATTAGAAATATATATTTTAATATATATATTGCACTGTATTTGTTTGCACAAATGGATAATATATGCAATATATAGTACAAAAATGCATTGGGTCATTAAAATCTAAATGGAGATTAAAAACAATCTCTATATCCTCACATGTAGAGATATTAATATAACACAATAATAAATAACAGCACTATGTCTTTATACAGCACTTTTGTTATTGCCCTCAAGGGATTTAATTAAAAAAAATTAAAACTATCTAGGGCTCTTGTTTCATTTGTTTTTCACATTAAAAACTAGACAGAGAGAAGCAGTGTTATCTGTCCCGGTTTCTAGATCAGAACAGGACCTACATTTTCTTCAAAGCAGCTGAGTGTCCTACCCCCCTGGACCACATCACCTAAATATATCACACTAATACACGTAATCATAGAAGGCACAATTGCAACTACACTTTAGTTCATCTGCTATTTACAAATGCAGACACACATTTATATCCTGCTTGTGACAGTTTCCTTTGAAAACCCACGTCATGCATTTCTCATTACTTTCAACTGCATGTGAAAAATAGTTCCTGACAATTACTGTTACTAGAACAAAGAACTAAATAAAAAAATCATCCATTTGTTTAAGTATTTCTGCTGAATATAGGGAAGAGCACAGAACATGCTCAAAGAGTGAAACATCTAAATAAAAATCTTTGTTTACCTGAGGTAAATTGTTATGAAAAATATATGGAACACCTAAAGCCAGTCTTACTAAATATACAGAAGCATGGCAATATATATGAGAGCATTTAAATTAATTATTTAACAAAATTAAGGACTAACAATTTCTCCAAACACATGCTTTCACTACTCCTTTTGTTAACTGGTGCAATTTACCAGTTACAACAAATGGCAATAATCAGTACTGATTGTTCCCAAAGGCGTAATTCACATTACAGCATCTTGATGACACATGTCATGAGACAGCTGTGACGGTGTTCAAGACCAGCTGAAGAAGTCCACTCTCCATTACTTGGATATTCCGAGTGCTGGTGCTGTAACTGACCACTAAGAGAAGATGGTTTCAAGGAAACCACTGCTACAGCCTGCTGTCTTCCTGGAGACCAGGGCTGCACACCCATCCATATATCAAACTGCAGCTGAAAAGACAGTCACTATTTAAAGGACTCTTAATACCAATTGCCTGTGATCAACTGACTGTATCATGAGGACAGACTGGAAATACCAATCACATTTGTTTCTACATTCCTATACAGAATTTTTCATAGTGGAAAGAAAACTTCCCTATTATTCCAAACAATTATGTAAGTATTTCAAAACTCTGTTTAATTCTGTTTTATTCAGCATTTGCAGTGACTAAAATGTAAATTAATCTACTTTCTAACATAGCCAAATACACAAAATTTAGTGAAATTGCTGTAAAAATGTATTTTTTAGAAGTAAAAATCTGAACCTAAACCTTGATTTGGGTTTCAATGTAAATTCAAAATCAGCTCAAGCCTGGGAAGTATTTATGGCATCAGCATCATTACTATTGCTGTTGTTGTTATTATTATTATTTCACTTTTACACCTCTTCCTTACCTGAACCACCCACGGGCTGTTGGCGAAGGCCATGATATCTCTTTCTTCCCAGAAAAAGGCTGAATCTGATCTCTTGATCATTTCAAATTTACTAAGTAGCTTCATTGCATAAACCTTCTGTGTCATTTTATGGCGAACCTGTTGGTTGAGAAAGAAGAGAAGCAACCTTTTTAAAACCCCTTGTTGAAAACCTGAGTACCAGCACAGTATGTTTCTGCTATGTGGAAACTGCTTTCTGGATGTGATGCCTCCAGGTCCTCATACGCCAAATTTTCTACACAGTAAGGATTTGAGGACTTCCAAACCTAAAAAGAAAAGCTTAACAGCTGCTCAAAAAAACCCACCATAGCAGGAAATAAAGCCTAACTCTGCTTTTATTTTCTTATTCTGAACACTGTCTAGCCATTGAATTCATTCATGTTAGAAACTGGGCAAGCGGTCTGCTTCAGCCTCTGCCAATTTTTATTTTACACCAAAACAATTACTCCTATTTATTTTCCTAAATAGTTCTTAAATTCACTTTAAATGGTGCAAAATTAATACAATAAATCTTGTTGGAAAACTGGAATTAAAGCTTTTATTACAAAATACGAAAATGTTTTTGAAAACTTCATCTGAATGCAGACATGAAACCAAATCCTTAAATTGCACACTGCAGTCATTACTCAGCTAATTAATCATGAGACATCCTATTTTAGGAAAAAACTATTAAAGGAACAGGTTTTTAACATTCTTGAGTGTTTCTTAAAGAAATCAAGGTGAGAAGTATTCAGCTGTAAGAAGTCTGAGTCATCAGGACCTTAGGTTTCTGTATATTTTTTCCTGTTAAAATTAAAAATTCAGTGGACTAGTTTGTGAAATCAACTTGTGAAAATTGTGAAATGCACCAGAAACTGAAGTTATGGTTTTCTGGTGCATTTAAAACCCCTCACATTTACTATACCTAGTAAACAAAGCAGATCTCCTAACTACTTAGTTTTGCACAATATCTGAGTTTAATAATGTTACTTGAAAGAATGTTTAATAGGCTTTTCTGAACAGCTGTAGATGCAGGTCCATGACATCTGCAGTGCAAAGCTTCAGAGAGGCACCTGTTTGGTCTACAGATCTGGGAGCATCGGTCTCCTGCTCCTGAGGAGCTGCAAAAATTAATATTGCTGACGGAATAGAAGAAGCATCAGGTGGAAGGGATAACCTTGGAAAGAGGAAGAACATGAACAGAAAAAGGATTGTTTAAGGACTTGCTGTTCTTGAAATTGGGGCTTTTTGCCTTCAAGATATAGGTGCAAAGGTTTTATTATTAGTATCTTGCATAGTTTAACACTAACAAACAACCTTCTTTACAGTTAGAGCAAAAACCCTCCAACCTAACACCAGAACAGAAACATGGTATCTATGCACACTAACAACTCTATAAGCATGTTTTAGGATGTTAATTAGTCAGCTAGGGAAGATGTCCTAAAGAAGTATTTTGAAAACTAACGTCTTCCCATTTACCAGTCCCACGTGGGATTATTTACAAAGACTTGGTGGTACACCACTAACTATACTCCCCTAAGTAGAGCTCTTGTCATCCTGCCCAAACCAGAAGAATCACAAAGACCAGAAACCTCAAAAAGATATTGTTTAATTGAAGATGCATTTTCTGTGAAAGGTCACATTGAAGCTTTGCAGTGTATTTAGTAGT
Source organism: Dicrurus megarhynchus (assembly GCA_013399195.1). Lineage (NCBI taxonomy): Eukaryota > Metazoa > Chordata > Aves > Passeriformes > Dicruridae > Dicrurus > Dicrurus megarhynchus. The sequence continues at coordinate 412,993 of VXAD01012652.1, read as the reverse complement.
TTACAATTAAAGTCACTGTGTACTCCTGTCTAGGTGCAGTTAGAGTAGCTGCCTTCATTTAAAAGAACCACTGTCTCACACTACTTGGGGAAAAAAATTCTTGGAAGTCAGCACAGCCTGAAGGAAGCTCATGTACAGGAGAGGCAAAGTAAAGAGGGGTGGGGGGCACAAAATCACAGTCTGTGCACCTCTCGAAATAGTGACAATAGATTACTGGCTAAATGATTTCTTGAGAAAATTTCAAGATAGGTTCTTTCTCTGTACAAAAATCCCAGAACCAAAGCAATAACAAGTATACGGGCACACCCAGAGAATGAGTGTGTCTTGGCACACCTTGCAGGTGAGCAGACCTACCGCTGACAGTCCTCCTTCTATCAGCACCATGGCCCCTGGAGTTAGCCTTTTTAGCTGCTAGTCACTGTGCTCTTTACCCAGAGCTATATTTGTACATACAGATATTGGCTCATACAGCAGATTATTCATGTATTAAACTGTCATGATGTTTCAGTTTCTTCCAACTGTTAAAACGAACTGCCAAATTTAAACTGCAGCTCACCAGAGTAACTCTCAAAATAGGTAGGAAAATCCCTTCATGCCATTACACTGAGTAACACGGCCTCGTTTAACTCATGAAAATGCATAAAGAAAAAAGAATTTCACTCTACTCTGCTTCAACAATCTAATACTTTCAATAAACAAGTACACACAAAAGGCATCCATAATTTCCACAGCATTCACATGGGAAGACAATCTGTAGGCAAAGAAGACATCCATCTGAAGTTATCAGATTGAGTATGTAGTATTGGTAATGGTACTGTCTCTTTTATGATTTAGAAAAAAATGAGTATCCTAGAGTGGACTTTTGAAACGAACTCTAAGACTTGAAGTAATTACAGGTATCCTAAAATACTTAATAAAGCCATAAGAAATGACTACAGATAGGGTATCAAAGCTCATGGCCTGATAAATTTTCAGGTAATAAAACATAACTGCTTTATCTGCTTTACTACAGAACTGTACATCAGCAGTGGGTGGGGAGCTAAACCGAATAAACAAAGCACTTAATGAAGAAAAATAAACCAGCATCTGTTCAGGCAGGCCATGACAACCACTGGTTTGCACCACTAAGAAATCAGACAGTAAAGACTGTCACCCAGACCATCCTGTAGTACCCAAACACAAGAAATTGTTAACTCTGCTTTAGTTTTCTCTTCCAGTACATGACCAGGTCAGTCTGCTGTGTCACTGCAACGTTACAGTCCTTCACGGTTAGACCTGGGAGAAGGAACTATGGATAAGTTTCAATTTCAAATCAAGAGGATTTTTCCACAAGTGAAAACAAACAAGAGGTACTCAGGATGTGCTTTCATAAATTACTGTTTCTGCATAAACCAGAAGTAACATATTAAGCATCATAATTCAATTTTTCTGTCTGCCCTAGACACCAGCCACATTTATTCACAGCACTGCATAAGAGAAGTGATCTGGCAGCTGGCAATTGTTTTCTTAGCTTTTCCCATCATTACAGACCCAGCAAAACCAGAGCTCAAGTGTAGAGTTTAATACTTCTGGATTTATAAGGAAATTGTTTCTCCACCAAAGTCAGATGCTCAGACCAGAGTCATCTGATCTCTCTTTACTGGACTATTTTTTAAATTTTTTTGAGGGGAGAGGAAGAGGAAAAATAGAGCCTTTTTAAAAAAAAAATCTAGCTGTTAGACACAACAGTAGAGAATGAGTTTCGCTTTCTTGACAGGATCTGGAAAGCTGATTGCTTCACACCACTTCTTTAACAAGAAAATGCTATACTAGAGCAGAAGACTCAGGGAAAACAAAATTAAATGAAGGAGGTCATAGCTGACTATTTTATGCTGCAAACATTACAAACCAAGAAATGAGCATACTAATATAACCATTAGAAACATATAATAAATATTTGTGCTACAATACTTATGCACAACAACACATACTGATAACACAGTATTCATTAATTTAACTCACGTACTTAATCACAGTTTATTTATGGTTCTTTCTGTATTTAATCCCCACTGAAGCAAATTTCTATTTTGATCACAGAAAGTGTTGCAAAATATTTTCATTACTGCAAATCCATCATCTGCAACAGTGGTGTTAACATTCTGAATGGAGTAGAAATAGATATAGCTTAGCTCAATAGTTTAAACTTGTACCATACCTTGTGAGGCAAAAAATCGAGGTATGTATGTCCACATCACCAGCTAATATTAGTTCAGATCTGCAGTTGTATTTACTAGCCCACTGCTTTTCAGATGTAAGACTGCGTAACATTATGATTTCTACTTGTATTTTTACATTTCAGAAAAAGTGTTCTTTTAAATTGACATGAAGTACAGAAGAGCTCTATATCAACACACAGAAGTTCCCTTCCAATATCAAGAATTCTTCCTTTTTTTGAAGTGCTTATTGAAAAAAGGAAAACAAACCCATGACAACAATGAAACCCAAACCCCATCATTGTATGACCAGGTTACCAGGCGTTTTGTCATTACATTTTAATGGTCAGGCAAATGAAAAATGAAGTTTGTTTTCAGATTCCTCAAAGTGCCCAAATGCAGTAGGTATACTACGAAAAATCATCTCTTCTTAAAAATTTAGATTGTGCATGACATGGTCAATTAAGAAAAAGAGTTTCCAGAACAAATGAGGAACTTCTATTTGAAATGAAATGTTAAAAAGAAAATGAAAATAATTTAGAAAAACCCTTCTGTTCTTAAGAAATACACATATGAAAACAATGTATTTTCATTTTTGAAGCACATCAAAAATATAATCCTCTTGGATGCTTCCAGCAAGTATGTGAGTGTGACATCTAAAAATGGCACATGACTTCTGTTATTGAGACTTTCTCTTTTTCATCTCCCACCCCCTCAACAAATGGACGAGCAACTCTGCTCCTTACAACTTGATTTTTCACTGACTTCACATGCAAGTGCACAAGGAATGTCTCTATTCACTGCTACATGTGGATTAATGCAAAGATACAAATATCTAACAGAAGACTTTAAAATAAACAATTTGATGTGACTGCCATTGAAAAGACATAGAGTAGACTGCTTTCTTACAAAACACCCTGCAGCAGCCCCTTCACAACAAAAGTCAGGTTCTGATGAAGTTTTTGGTTTTGTTTTTAATTTCTTGCCAACAGGGACATCAAATCATATAAAGATACATAACAATTCTTTCAAGTCTTGTTAGAAAATGAGGATTTTTGGAAATACTCCACTTCATACTTCATTCACTCTTCTGGATAAAAACAAAATGTAAATGACCCTGATAGAAACCGGAAAGATGGTGCTACATTCTCATGTTACCAGACTTGGATGAAGGTGTCTTAAAAATGACAAAGATGAATAAAAATTGCTGATTAGATGTTGCTATCTCCCACATTAATCATATCTAAATTTGCAAATTACCCATGAGTCATGCAAATAATATTAGGCTAGTCACAGGGGGTTTTTTTCCAGTTCCAACAAATTTCACCAACGCTAATACGGAAAATACAAAGAATTTTATAAATGGATCATAAATTTATAGCCATTATACACACTGTGTACCTCCTATAAGCCCTTCACAGCTTAGCTCTTACCACATTCCTCAACAAAACTGCAACACATCATTTTATTTTTCAAAATGGTTATACATTACAAGACAATATGATTTTCCCATCTTCCTAGTGCAAAATTACCACAGAACAGTGAAATGCCAGTTCCATGTCAACAAGTAGAAGCAAAAGGGTAATTTTTGTTGCCTTGTGGTAAAAGACAACAAGCCTCAATTGCAGAAAATGACTTGCTCCCCTTTCCATTGACTTGCTTCACACCTCTCTTCCTCTAAAAATGCTCCCATAGAAAATCACCAGGGATCAGCTGGTGCACAGTTATCTCTTAGCTCATAATAACTTGTCCCTAATGTTTGCATTCTAGATTCTATCTGGCACTTACATCCAATGCTTATTTCAAAACTGACATATCAATCCATCTTATACATATGGTCACATTTTTGTGCCATTTATCACATAGTAGTACTTGGAAGTCCTGGAAAAAGCAAAATTAAATGAAAATCAGACTATGTGTGATACACCAAGTTACTTTTTGTAGTTTGATTACCTTTTTTTTATAACAGAATTTCTCTGCAATAGAAATTTTAAAAGTAATCCCATTCATACTTTAGATATTATATTTCATACAATGTCGAGGGGACAATGTTAAGAAAAGAATCTTTTAAAAATCCTATGAATCAAGTCACTTAAATACAATACAAAGCATCACGATGATAAGAACAAAACAAAAATCTTTTGTCGCAGTGTTTGCTTGCTGTTTTGTAGGTTTCAGATATTATTATACAGTGATATTTGTGGCCAAAAAGATTTAGAATTGCCATGAACTGCCTTTTTGATTTTGATCAAAGGATAGCAAACTGATTCCCGAGTTCTTCCCTTCCTATCCATCATGTTTTAAACTCAGATTTACTGTTTACTATGCACAGAAACAATCTCACAATACAATAAAAATTACACTTGTTCTTTTTAAGAATGAATTTTAAAATACAAAACATGAAGATTGAGGAAGGTTTTGGCTAACGCTGTTAATCTGTCTGAACATTAAATCATTACATTCTTACCAGCTGCACTTCTCCAAAAGCCCCTCTTCCAATCACCTTAACAACATCATAGTCTTCAGCTTTCATTTGCAAAGCTCGGATTTTTTCCACAATCTTCTCATCTAAAACAAATAAAACAGAAGTTGTGATAATGCTTATATTAACAGAATACAAGAATTTTAGCTATTCACTTAGAGTAAAAATAAGCTATTTTTATTCAAATGTTTAGAGTCTTCTTGGTAATTCTTGAAATCTTCAGTAACTATTAATATCCTCTTTCATTATTCTTTGGAAGCCATTAACCCTCTACCTTTAGCTGTAACAACTGAAATGTCTTTCACATTTTGCTGACTCTCATTTCACACCTCTAATAATCACTCATGATTATTATCACTTATTATTATACTTATGGGAAGACTCTGCTAATGAAGAGAGCCAGAGATGCCTATCTGGAATTTTCAACCATTCCTTGCTACTCGCTGTGCTCTCAGGATCCACTGACACTCCACTGATAATGCCGAGATGGAGTACGTGGTACGCAAAAACTGAAGGTGCAACCTGCTCCTACACATCTGGAGGGTTCAACAGCAGCCAAAGGGCGAGGAATGTAACTCAGTAACCTTCACATGCAACTGCAGATCACGAAAAGATCTGGCTGCACATCCACTCATCCATTCCCTACGAAACATTGATTCAAGTTTACATACGTGTATGTAACTGCTGGCCATCTCAAAGTGCTTTTTTGGTGTTCACCACATGTGTAGTTCTACACTGCTTAAAATTAAGTCTACAGTGCTCTGTTCAGCATTCTGCAGATAAGCTCTGCCTGTCAGTATGTGTCTTATCAGCAGTTATGAGAATCCGTAAAAGGGGAAACAGTGAAATTCTGATCTCTGACAAGTTCGAAAAGCACACAAGGTCCTAGACGCTTTAATTTTGTAAATGAAGCATGCTATGAATGCATTCCTGGTGAATGAGTAGACTTTATGAATAGAATTTATTCCTAAATAAAATCTATTCTTGTTATGAGGACAAAAGATAACAGAACCAATGAATGGAATCCATAATACTGGAGGCAATCTTAGGCATGACAAGCCCCTGCACACGCTTAGAGGAAGAACAAAACAAAGCAAAACAGGTGGCTGGAGCAAGAACTACCAGGGAAGAGCATGAAATTGTATGAAAAGCTGTGGATGCTTATATTCAGAAAGGGATAGAGGTGTATACTGTGAGATCCCTGTTTAGGGTCAAATACCAGGGAATTTTATCCCTAGAAAGGCATTAAAGAGGATCTCAGATCTGAATACAGGGGAAAAAAGGATCAGAGATAGTTAATCCAGTATGACATTTAAGATGACGTGGTCTAAGGGAGTTAATGATAAGAACATCTAGTAAATAGCTTAACCATTCCTACATATTCACGAAGAGCAGCTTGGCAGGCTACAAGCAATCCAGGAGATGCCTGACCATCAAGAACATTTCTTTTCTTCCAAACAAGCAACAAGCCAAATCAGGGAGGCACTCTGATTTATTACTCACAAACAAGAACGAACTGGCTCAGCAAGACAAAGTCTGTGGCAGACTTGGCAGAAGCAACTGTGAGATGGTGGAATTTAAGACTCGAACAGACCTGAAGAAGGAAAATAGCAGACCTTGGACTTCAGGAGAACAGACTATGGCTTGTTTGGAAAACTCACTGGCAGGATCCTGTGAAAAGCTGCGGTGAAGGGCAGAGGAAAGGGTTGATCTTCAAAGAAGACATGTTCGTAGCACAAGAACAGTCTGTTCTAGTTAGCTAGAAATTGAGCAGGAATGGCATGGAGCCAGTCCAGATAAATGGGCAACCTCTGCCTCAACTCAAGCACAAAAGGTAAAGGTTTGGAACATGGAAGCTGAGATGCGTTACCCAGCAGGAACCTCCCAAAGAAGCAAAGATGAAATTAGGAAAGCCAAGCTCACCTAGACTGAAACTAGCCAGGATTATGAAGGGAAACAAGGAGCTTCTATAAATACAATGGCAATAAAAGAATGAGGGAAATATGGTCCCAGTGCTCTTAGCGAATTAGGTGATCTAGTACCGCGGACATGGAGAAGATCAAGGCAGTTGATGCCTTTTTTGCTTCACTTCACTCTCAAGCCCTGCTCAGAGGCCTCCCAGCTCCTCAAAGCCAACAGCAGACTGTGGGGCAGCAGAGTATCATAGTATAGGAAGTTAAGAGTTAAAGACCAGTGAAGCGACCTTGGCATACACCAGGGTCATGAGACAACACAGGATGCATCCAAGTGTGCTGAAGAAACCAGTCAAGACCATTACCAGGCTGTTCTCTATCAGCTTTGAAAGGTCATGGTAACTTGGGAAGGTGATGACTGGTAAAGGGCAAATGCCATGTCCATGCTCTAAAAAGTCAACAAGGAGGCTACAGGGTGGAACAGCAGCCTGACCACATTGCCCAAGATGATCATGAAGCAATATCCTTCTGGAATCCACTTCCAAGCACATGATGCACATGGAAGGATAAGGATAGCCAGAATGGATCTAAAAAGGACAAACTGTGTTTGACAAACCTGATTTCCTCCAATGGCAAGATGTCTGTCTTGGTGGGCAAAGGGAGAGCAATACATTTCCTTGACTGCAGCATGACTTCCAACACAGCATCTCAAAGTATCTTTGTAGCCAAACCAGGCTGACATGGATTGCACAGAGGAATTACCAGGTGAGTGAAAAAGTTGCTGGAGTCACAGCTACTGGTTTTAAGTTCAAAGCTGATACACTGGAGAGCAGGGTGGCTTCTACAAGTGACCCAGACAGGGTAAGTAATGAGCTGAGAGGAAGCTCAGAGTTCAACAATTTCAAGTGAGGAGTCCTGTAGCTGGGATGGAACAGCACCACATGACAGAACAGGATGCACTCACCAGCTAGAAGGCACCATGACAAAGAGGACCTGACAGCCCTGGTGGACAACAAGCCAAGCACAGAGGAACAAGGAGCCAGCCTTTGCACTGACTATGCAAGTATGTGTTGGTAAATGCACAGCCAGTAGCTTGAGGGAAGTAGATCTCCTCCTGTATTTGTCATTTGTGAAACCATATGTGAAATGTTATGACTAACTTTGGGGTCCTCAATGCACAAAAAATACTGAAACATTCCGTAGCTTCATGGAAGGCCACCAAGATGCTTCACATGGTGCTCAAGAGAAGCTGAGAGAACTGTAATTCTTCAGGATGGATAAATGGTTGGCCTCAACAGAAATTAAAGTGAGGCTTTACTTCTCAGGTGTACAAACTGAAAGGACAAGAGTCAACAGACTAGATACAAGAAAACCTGTTTTGTAGGAAAGGAATAGTAAGAATTGGGGAAAGGTGCAGACTGTCACATGGACTTGCAAAACCTCCGTCTTTGGAAATTCTCAAAATTCAACTGCACAAGAACCTGAACAATCTGATTCAACATCAAAATTGGTTTGACTTTGAGCAGAGAATTGGAACAGTTGGCCTCCAGAGATCCTTTCTAACCTGTGGAACACAAAAATGCAACTGTAAGTTTCTTCTTCTGAGGAAAAGACTGGATGGGACAGGGAAGGGGAGAAATTAATGTTAACAATGAGGGAATAGTCTGCTAGTAAAGTTGTAAAGACAGAGGCAATTAAAACCTCCAAAAGTAAACAAATTTGCTACGTTCAGTGTATTAGCAAGACCAAAGTAATTCAGTGTGTCAACAGGAAAAGGAGTTGAGAGAATTGTGATGTTTTTTTTATACTGAATCATGAAAGCCTAGACCAAAAGCATAGGAAAGCAACAGTGCTTCACTCACACCAAGTTTATTATTTTTGTTAATAATGTGACTTAATTTTGCAGATTGAGAAGGGAATACTGTGTTAACTGCAGATAAGAAGCCCTGGCACTAGACAAGGAGGATAAATACAAATTCACAGGAAGCAGCAGTAGAGAAAGAACATCAGCAAACTTCAAGTCACAGAGAAGGTGCAGATACATGTTTGAATACAATGTTACATCTCATAGGACATGGGAATGACATGAGTTTATTTTAAATGTTTCTGAGATGTTTCAATGTTTTCAGATATGGGAAATGAGACAACAGGGATTTAAACACATTAAAAAAAGTAGTGTGTAGTTTTACACAGCTCAATTTCTGAGCAGACACTCAGAGAAATACTTCTGTAGAAGGCAGAAACTATAAACAAAGTTACTGCAGCTCCAGTGAAACTCTTCAAGCATTAAATACTGCAAATAAGCAATGAAAAACCCAAAAACATATGAAACAACAATGCTGAGAATGGAGAAATCCTACTTGCTTTGCTAAAAGAATAGAATGGAATAGAATGGAATAGAATAGAATAGAATAGAATAGAACAGAACAGAACAGAACAGAACAGACTAGAGCCCTTTCAGCTGGAAGGGACCCACGGTGACCATTGCTGCAGCTGCCTGACCACCAGTTAAACGTTGTTAGGGGTGGTGTCCAAATGCCTCTTAAACACTGACAGGCTCCGGGCATTGATTGTCTCTCAAGGAATCCTGTTCCAGTGTTTGACCACCCTCACGGTGAAGAAATGCTTCATGATGTCTTGTCTGAACTTCCCCTGGTGCAGCTTTGGACCATTTCCATATGTCCTGTCACTGCATCCCAGGAAGAAGAGCTCAGCACCTCCCTCTCCATTTCCCCCTCTTTAGAGAGCAATGAGACCACCCTTCCTAACTCCTTTAACTAAAATTTAATAATCTCAGTTAATAATACCACACAGGGATGCAAGTGGTGTGAAAGTATCAGTTACACTGATGGATTGTCTATTTTGGCATAAAATCTTACAGATACGGAACAGATAAGCAATGCATGGAACTAATCTGAAACAAAAAACTGGGGTGCAAGAAGGCAAGCTTAGATTAACCCTGAAGCCATGTCATAATTGCAACATAGTGGATTGTAAGATTTAGTTCATGTATCACATAATGTGATCTGATTCAGGGTGCAAGAGACCTTTCCAACAGTAGCATTCTAGTTGTGGTCTAAATTTTCAGATTTTACACAGATAAGTTTGCGAAATTTGGTATCTGTATGCATGTCTCAGGAATTTGCACAGCACAAAGCCCAGCAGAAGAAAAATGTTATATTTAAAGGAAGGCATTAATGGACTCCCCAACCCAGGATGCAATGGAATCTTATAGAAATATTGTGACATTTGAGTGAAAGTCCTAAAACATGACAATACCATCATCTATGACTAAGTTTTCTTCTTTAACACAGGAAGGACCAGGAACGCTAGATACAAAGAGTGTTTAAAGACAGCTTTTGATTTACTATTTGAAAATGGCACTATAACCTTTAAACAAATGAAGTTTCGCTTTCTGAAAGGGCAGAGTGTTTGGATCAGTTACTGACGGCTGGCAGCAAGAATGTGGTTGAAGGTTGCAAATGCTTGTGAAAAAGGAAAGAATACCTGTCTAGGACAGTAAAGGGGGACGGGGAGGAGGGAAAACCCCAAACTTTTCTGCCTTTTAAAGAAAAAAAAAAAGGTTCATATGCAGGCTATTTTCTTTTAAAAAAAGAATGTGTATCAAGCAGTTCTGGGGAGCATATATATGAGGAATAAAATTGCAAGGGAATGCAATTTTACCCCACAGATCAGACACAGTCAGTCAATGAGTGCTGCTATGGAGTACATTAAGTCAAAAGCTGCTGCCCTAGGCAGAAGCCCAGCCAGAAGTTAAACTGAAGTACAGCCAGGAAGTGCTGCAATCCCTCAGCTGAACAAAACCAAACAGAAAGCACAACAGAAAGACCGAAGTAATTACGGGTGCATCCACAGTGTCTGGTCAAAGAGGAAGGTGTGCAGAAGCTTCTGGAGACCTTGCAGAATCAGGCGGAACTAGAAGGCACAGCTCCAGACATGGGAATGCTTCCTCCCTCAGAGAAACGAAAGGGGGACATGAGAAGTATGTTTTCTTGCACAGAAAAGAGCAGAACACAGGGAAGCAGCAGCAGCCCGCTGGCTTGCAGAGAACACATCCCTAACATAATCAAAATAAGCCTGATGGTAGGACTGAATTGCTTTGTATCTACTAAGTACCCAAAAGGCAATGTGGTTAATGACACTGACATATAACTTGTTTATACATCTAAGACATTCTGTCTTACACACTGTGGCTTCCACGCTCTGCTTGGGAAAGTTGGTTATATGATCCCTCTTCCATCCCTACTCTAACCAGAACAATATCATTAAGAGTGGAACTGAAGCCCAACCTGCTGAGGCGACTGCAAAGACCTGGCAGGGAGCTGCTTTAGAGAAGCCAAGAGAAAACCAGAGGAGCAATTAGCTCTTAACTCAGTAGAAGTTCTACAGTGCACTAAATTTCTAAGACTCTTCTTGGCATCTGACATTTCAGTGCTGCTGACAGGAAGCCCAGAGCACACAAAGCTGCAGCCCTGGGAGGCACTCACACCACACCAGATAACACATTCCTGTTGGTAACCATACGGCTGGGCAGGATTCAGCAACTTCAAATGACATAACAAAATGCAAGGGAAGGAACCAGAACTGTTAATTTTGCAAGAAATTATCTTAACAGATAAATCTTCCAAGTGAGCAGTTTCTGCTTGGAGAGGAAAATGGCCAAAGGAACTTTTCGGGAGGTTTATTCCGGGAGTCTAGAAAAACTGGTGCACAGGTGCCATACCTGTACTAGAAGTCTCTTCTACTGTAAACATGCCCATTGTCACTACACTCTACAAGTCTGCCAACCTACATAATATCAGCAAATCATTTTAACAACACAAGTTCCAACTCTTGAGTGATGCTGAATAATGCACAGAAAATCACAGATCCATTAAGGGAGTCAAGATGGCACCACTCTCTGTGCTGCTGTTTGGACTTACTCAAAATCCATTCTTTGTGCCCTTCTATTCATGATGATAACATTAAAAATGATTAAATGTTTTCAACTGTTGCTTAAACCTGTTATTTAAGACTAAGTTGCATCTGAATGGGAGACCACCAGAAAGGCACAAGCCACTAAGACATGATTCAACACTTCGCAAATCTCAGATGGCAGAAAAATTGACTTGGAAGAATTTACTCAACCTTTTGTCTTTGCCTAGATGACAGAAAAGACCAAGAAAGATTTGTTATACCAAGCCCATGCTGAAAAACTCAGCCTTCTTTTCTAAAATAAGCAAATTAGTTTTTCCTCTCAGAGGACTATGAGATTCCTCTCATTGTTTTCGGAATTAAATATTGCATTATGCTTTCCTGTTCCATGAATATTCTGAAAAACACAGCAATTTAAATCAGAATCCCTGAAAATGAATGGTTGTATTATATGAGATCTTTAATGTGCCTCTTACAACAAACATGGGCTCCACTTTGGTCCAATACCTTAGAGAAAGTGGTAAGAAATCAGAATAGTAAGGGAGAGCAGGCAATTAAAGAATTTCTTGCATATTAAACAAGTGAAGAGGCGCTTCTGCAAAGTGGTCACAGAAACAGAATACACCAAATTGCTATAGAATGGACAATTAATAAATTGCCTTTGTGAAATTAATTGAAACATTTGAGTTTCAGCTTGCAACTATGAGCTGAGCTGGACATAAATTAATGTCTCAGCTGAAGTGCAAACTATTTCACTTTTAAATTAAAATAAGCTATTAATAAAATATTAACCTGAATAGTAATGACTTGATGTAGGTTGGAAGCAGGGTGTATGCAAACCCCTGGGAATGTGGTGGGAAAAAAAATTCCTTTCTCAAAGTGTTATTGTGGAAGAATTAAGTGATTAAACTGACTGAAAGTGTGATGATTATTTAGGGTTCTCCACAATTTCTGAAGACTTGTGTAATAAGGGTTAAAACAATCGCAGTGACTCTGCCTCAGCTGCCTCACTGTGCAGCATGGTCTAACTCACAGGAGGCCCTGCCACCTCTCCGTGGTTGCCTCAGGAAGCCTTGAGGAGGGATGCAGGCTCCAGGCCCCCGGCACAGACTGCTCATCAGAGTCTGTCAGAACCTTTTGACTGTAGTTCTCATCTGGGCATTTGCGACAGTTCTTCAGATGCTGAGAAAAATCACAAGAGACAAGAACTCCCTGTTCCTTACCCTAAGAAAGCAACAACTTACGGTTCCATAAATTCTCAATCAGTTCCCAACTTTTCTTCCAAGCCCAAGGTGGCAAGAGGCTTCAGCAAGCATGTGCCACACACTCTTTCCACTGATACTTGCTACCCTCAGAACCGTTTCAAAGACCTGAGCTATGGGTTCAGCAATTTTAAACTGCATAAAATGGCAATGCCAATAAGAACCCAGTTGTAGTCCTGTTTTTTTTCCTGTACCTTAGTGGCTCATTTTGTGCTAGCACAAGTATCAGTGAAGTGAAATGAAAATCAGAAGCTGGTCTTTGCTTTTCTTTTGCCTGACTAGTTTTAACAAAAAGAAAAAACTCTCTGCATTAACAAAAAGAAAAAACTCTTTGCATTAATTCTGCTCAGTTCCCCTGTGTGGTACATAACAAACCATACCAATACCTGTGGTGGAAAGGACTTTGAAATGAATCGTTGTGGCACGACTGATTCTTTCTTTTGCAATATCAAAATACTACCAGCCTCAAATGTTTTCAAAATTCTCATTTCACAATTTATTTTTTCCCAAAGTGTAAATCACAGAAGATATGCAGCACTATTTTTCATTCTCTCCCAGTCAGTACAGAAACAGGAGAGAAGGTACATGCATGATTCCTTAGAGAGATGCACTGTCACATGATATATTGGCCAAAATAGTCAGGTCTTGCATGCTTTTTTGAAAGTTCAACAGGTAAGGATGAAGAGCACCCTTGAACTCTATTAACTACTGTGAATGTTTTTGTAACACATCTTAAATTTTTTTAAACTAGTACCTGGCTATTTCAACTGTATACTGTCAGTTGTTTTAACAATAAAAAGGCAGTAATAAAATTGCGAACAAAAGCACGTTTTCATGTTTCTGACATTGCTGGTAGCGTCCAGGTCACATCAGATACTTAAAAATATTTACTACAACAATGAGAGAGAATGTAAAGGAGGAGAAGGAGCAACAGCCTTCAAAAAAGGGAAGACAGACAGCATGAATGTTCAGGGGCTGCAGAAAACAAACAAGCAAATGAACAAAAACCAACCAATCAAATAACAAACAAAACCCCAACCTGTTCCCGAGGTTAAATTGTTTTCCCACAGGTGCTATTTCTAATAGTCAAAAGACACTGGTCTTCTGATCAGAGAAAGGCTTCTAATTTTGTTTTATTGCAAAAACAGTAATGTAAAAGCAAATATGACCAGCTCATAGAAGCTGCTGATAAATATTGTTTATGTCATTTTAGTAGGGCTTTTCCCTCACTTTACACATACAATGCTCAGTTGCAAGTAAAAAAGATACTTGAAATGCTGTTACAGACACTTTCTTTCACAAATATCTGCTTGAATTCCTTTGAACTCAAACTGAAAATAATCCCAAGGTATGCCTCTACATCCTAACCTGCTGTTTCTTATGTACTGTATTTTAAGCTATTTCTCCAAATGAGACTTCAGTGGCAACTGTAAAAGCTGTATGTCCATCTAAGGGGCTCTGCTAAACCTCATGGAGAAGCACTGAATTCCAAACAAAGAACTCACCACAAATTACTACACCAGCCACCATGTAAGTGAGGAGCGTGAGTGGATATTCCAAGGAGTCCCAGAGAAACAGAGGGCAGACACAAACAGCTCTTACCAGTAAAGAATTTTAAAAGGAGTTGCTCATAAGACTGCATCTGCACTAACCTCGACATATACAGTATAAAAGGTTTTTTTAAAAAAAATATATATCCCAAAATAAGCTCACTACAAAGCATAGTTATTCCAGGAACGCTTACTCACTCCAAATTACATTTTAAAACAAATAATCTGCTATTTTTACAAGAAAAAAGATTCTGCTTATATACATGGATAGAAAACACTTCAAAACCACAAAATACAGTTACTCTGATGCAGAATCATATACTTAATAAACTCCAAGATCCTGTCTACAATTAATTTGGGAAGAATCACAAACATTTATCCAAAGGTTCAAAAATGAACCTTTTGAAATAAGTTGTTGTACTTCAAAATGAATTTCAAGGTACAACAATTTAGTTTTAAAAACCCACAGAAGGCTTCTCTGTTAGATTAAATATGACTATATAAACAATGTTGACATTCAGTGTAATGAATTCCTGAAGAATAGTAACTAGGATATGCTTAGCAAGTTATGTAGCTACACATCGTAAGATAAGAAAATAACATAAATGGATTTTTCCAACTGTATTTAGGAAAATAAAAATCTACAGCTGGTATTTTCCAACATTTTCACAATATAACAACTCCCTAAAATGAGATATCTCTCTGTAATAAATGGTACTCCAAAGCCTTCTGAAGCTCAGTTATAAAAATTAGTACAATAACCATGGGCAATGCATTTCTGACCACTCAACTTCTTATGATTGAGATCACAACAATGTCATAGTTTAAGGGCCACTTGCAACTTACATCTATTTAAAAAATTATCAATGTTCTTGTTCTTCCTCAGCGCTGGATAATCCAGATCAAGGACCAAAGAATTCAAGCCATCCTGAAAAAAAAAAAAACCAAAACGTTAATTGGGTTCTAAAATCTTAATATACAACTTTCCTAAAATTACTGCACTGAGACTGATTATATATTATTTAAGCATGCATTACATTCCTAGTAGGCAAATCAAACAAGCTCTCAAGTATGTTTATAAACCAGCAGAGGAGCCAACACACACTGACTGGCTCCAAGTTCTATAAACAGTACAGCTATATTACCACTGATTAGTGGCACTGGGACTTAAACTGGAGTAGTAGTTTTAATCTTAATCAGTAAGTAATCTTGCTCATTAAACACTGATTTAAGATACTGAGTTCAGTCAATCCATTTTTCTTACTTCTGTTACACTTTTCCTGCAAAGACTTTATGTTTGTATATCCGTATTACTGCTTTGATCAAAGTCTCTCTACCTTCTCATTCTGGACATTCAAAAACCAACCACACATTTTCCTTGGAAGTGACCTAAACTTAAGAAGACAATCCACCATGTAATTCAGGCTTACAAGACTAGAATACTTTTTCTAAGTGACTCAACAGAAGACAAGCCAGAACTCTACATGCCGTTCTGCTACCCATTATCAGTGCCTCAGCAGAAAACAATTGAGACTCTTAAAATGGCAAGGGATGAGATCACCAAAACCAAACTAAAAATAGTATTTTAAATGCCTGTTACAAGACTTAACTCAGTTCCACCTTTCTGCAACCTGGAAAAACTTTAGAAAATTACTCTTCAAACACAGAGACCTTTCCAGTTACACAGGGACAAATAAAACTAAAAATTGGTTTCGGATACGAAGAGGAGTCAGAGACACCATTCATTGTCAGCAACTTCAGTGTTCAGCCTGAACTGGCAGCTTTATTCATTGCCCTAAGAACAAAATCCTGAGACTGCTTTTTCAGGTTTTTGAGCCTTGACAGGGCATGACAGAGATTTAAGTCAGAGACCACATCATGTTTATTAATAGGCAGCCAACAGAAATAGACTTTCAATCTTCTTAATAACTGAGGCTATAGCTAACAACCTGCTGATTTTTTTTTTTATTAATATATCTGGGAAGGTATAATTTATTGCAAATATTACTAAAATTATTATATTCATTTTAATAACTTATCTGGAGAGATTCAAAGGCAAGGCCTAAGATTATTAAATATATTTTGAATGCCACCGTGTCCTAAATAAGCACATACAAAAGTAAGACCACTTCATCTGTGGAGATGTCACTTTTCACCACAAAACACATTAATGGTTAAGACCATTTTCAAAATGAAGGTATTTTATTTATTTATTTTTACCTCCTAACAAATGGAAGTGTCTTGGGAAGTGTCACAGACACGCTGATGGAGTACGGGTTAGACAAATGATTAAAAGCTGGCTGAAAGACTTGGCCCAGAAGACTGGTCAGTGGCACAAAGTCCAGTCGGAGCCAGTCACCAGCAGCGCACCCCTGCCCTGGCACTCCTCTGGACAGAGATGGTTTTCACAAAGTCCGATGAGGGGAAAAGCCAAGACCTGCTGCTGGAGAGGAAAAACCCCAGGCACCAGGTTTTTCCTTGTGGCCTGACAAACAGGAGACCAGCTTTGCAAAGAAGCACCTGAGGGTCCTGGTGAACAACAGGTCCTCTCTACTCTGCACTGATGAGGTCACACTTGGAGTGCAGTGTTCACCCCTGGGCTCCCAAACCACCAAAGGCAGGGACCTACTGGAGTGAGTCCAGGAAAGGGTCAGTAAGATTAAGGCACTAACGCCTTTTTCAAAGGAAAAAAGGCTCAAAGAGCTGGGACTCTGCAGCCTGAGAGGAGAAGACTCAGGGCAGGGGAGCTCAATGTCTGGCAAAGTACCTGGCAGCAAGGACTGAAGAAAAGGCAGTGCTCATTGACAGGATGAGAGATAATGGACACAAGGCAAAACACACAAAACTCTATTTGAACACCACACTTTTTTTCCTGTGAGAGTGGTCAAGTACTGGAACAAATTGCCCAGAGTGGTTGTGGAATCTCCACCAGTGGAAATATTCAAAACCCAACAGGACATGGTCCTGGGCAACCTACTTTGGCTGACCCTCCAATGAGCAGGGTGTTGGACTAGACGGTATCAAGACATCCTTGCCAACCTCAAACATTCTGTGATGTAACACCAATAATATTTCCACTGCTGCACAAAGAAATTTTACTCCTGACTCTATGTAACCTGAACTGTTATGAAGGTCTTACACATCAAGTTTTAGAACTCCCTAACACAAAGAAGCATAGGACAAGAGTAAATAAGCAAATGGGAAGTCAGTCAAGAAGGCAGAGTAGTTGCTTTAATAACAGTATATACAGAGATTATTTCAGCCTTGACCACAACAGTTCCTGCAAGACATTAAGGATAAAGGAATGATGCACCAGGACATCATACTCATCTTTCAGAGGGACAGAAGACTTACTGACTACTGTTAATTTATATGACACTTTTACAGAAGATACAATAAAACCAAACCAAAGTAACAAAGTTGTTATATACTTATGGATTAGTCACTACACGAATTGCACAGGTATTGCCCAATAATCTGGACAAATCCAACAGAAAGTACTAATTTGAGATGACTTCCTGCAAAATAACATAATAGAACCTATACTACTTTTTATTTGGCAAAAAAGGGTATCTCATTCTGCAGCACAGTGTGTCAGCAGAAATATGGATCCTCACCCTGCAACATGTAGAGAAGGACCATGCTGAATGCACTGATGGGAACAGCTGAGCCACCTTTTAGGATTTACCTTGCTCAATGAAGTATCAATTCCAATTAGATGGCAGTCTACACACAACACCAAACTCCCAACATTCTTCTTTCACTGCTACTGAGAAAATATTCTCATGATCACTGACAACTGGGTAGGCATTTTAAGGGAAATGTAAAAGCAGTCTGTGCTAACAAAAATCAGCAAGGCGTATTTTTGTTCTTCCTATTTTGGAGGGGAAGAGAGGTGAAGTCACCTGATGTCTTAATGCTTTTCATGTGAAGCTATTTTAGTGGTTGACCAAGCAACCCATATATAGCGTGCTTGACTTCTATCTTATGCAAAACATCAGGGGAAAGAATAAAGTTATCACCCCAACAAAAATTTTAGTAAAGTTGGATTATAAGGTCCAAACCAACCATAAATTCCAATTTAAACTGAACTGTGTATTATGATTTCAGATGTCACTTTTTTCCCCCGTGTCATTCTGATTCCATGGCTTTTTTGTGGGCTATACAAACTGAGAATCATATTTGCAGCTAATTTTTAATTAGCTCCTTCTGCCTCTTTTTCATGGACTCCTGGTAACAATTTCCACAAGTAGTTATTAATGAATGGAAATTTGAGAACAGCACAACTATTTTAGCTCTCTGGAAGTGTCCTAACTCTAGAACACAGCCAGATACAGCTGGTGTCAAAGAGACGTAATCAGTATCATCATCACAAGGAATGAAAAGTGTGTAAAATTTTTTTTATCCCTGTGAACAAACCCCATTACGATACTCTTTCAAATACAAGATTTTAAGCTTTTAAACAAAAATTTAATGTAAAAGATTTTAAGTTCATATCAACATGTGAAAGACTTGTCTTGCACGCTAACATTTTGTCAGAAGTTGTTTCCTGAAAGCTTAACATTTTCATTGAAAGACCTAGTTTATATCACTTAACAGAAAAATTCACTACAATTTAAGAAGCTGGGTCAAAAGATTACACAGTAAAACAGACAGCTGACACTGAAGAGAAGTAATCCAGGAAATGACATCTCCTCTGTCTAAGCCTCACAGATAAGTCACTTCAACCAGGAAATATGCTATTAAAGGGATTTCACTGTTCACTTCCTCTTTCTGCTATTACAAAAGACTCAGAAGCTAGCAGGCCAAAAATAGCAGCTTCTAAACAAACGCATCACTGGCAAAGACAGATCTGCCCCCTTTTCCTCATGGCAAACATGCTAAAATGTTTTCCAAGAGAAAAGACCAAACTTGATAAATTTTGCAACACCCTCCTACTACATGAGGAGCAGAGAGAGTCACCCTCTATGGACAACACAGAGCTTGGCTTTCCCCTCAAGTAGTTTGCGCTGTTTATCGACCTGAATGAACCAAAGAAAAACGGGCAAGAAAAGTTCACAAGATACAGGAACTAAATGTTTATGTTCTTCTCTGACAAAAAGGTCAGTATGATGGAAAAATACTAGTAGCTTCTCAATAAAGAGCTTAATATCAATTCCAGGGAATCCCACAGGAGCCCTCACCAAATTAAACCATGCTGTGCTGATAAGAGTTTCCAATGTTAAAGTAACTGTTTGAACCTGCCTAACATTGATATGTACATGTAAATTCCACTGGCTGTCAAAAGCAGCTTTGGCTATTTTGATTTATTCCTCACTTTCACGATGTGAAAAAAATAAAACTCAAGGCCAAAAAGTGAGATGATTGAACAGAAAAGGTATCAGTTACTTCAGAAAACAATTCATAATCCTGCAATAACTGGAAAACATAAAAAGCCTGATCTAGTGAAAGATGTCCCTGCCCATGGACAAGAGGTTGGACTAGAAGATCCTTCAAAGTTTCCTTCCAACCTGCACCCATGAGATCCTATGAAAATTTCACTAAACCACTACTTACAAGAAAACCAAAGCAACAGTCCTTCCCTCTTCCAAACTCTCAAATAAAATTTAATAAAATATGCTGCAGCAAAAAGTAAGGATAGAGAAGTCTTGTAATATCACGTTACACTTTTCTAACTGGGCCTAAATGCTTTTAAAAGCAGAACTTCCCAAACCTATGAACACAGGAAGCGAGCATCTAATGACTCTTCACCAGGACTAAACCTCCACTATGTTCTTCCATATGCCAATGGGACCCTTAAATAATTCTGGTCTTTCCTGAGCGATTACTTCTTTCCATACCTCAGAAGCTATGTTTGGATGCAAGGTGAACAGCTCAGTAACAGTATACAACACAAAAAAACAACTGAAAGGTAATATCCAAGACAAATACAGCCTTTTCCCAAGCCTGTCCTACTCAGTGATCTCTAGGATATGTTGCAATTCGCTTTTCTCTTATTTAAGCATTAGTAATTAGTATGTGAAGGAATAAAAATCTGGGCCACGATAGTGCAGCTGACATTTACTGCTGGGAGGTCTTGCTATTCTAGTTCCTTAGCAGTTTTACATTAATTAACAGATTTTTTTTAACAGTATTGAGTATGTACAGTTTAGAAACCTAAAAGCAGCTACTGTCCACAAATGAGTATGTAAATACTTAACAACAGGCTTTACCTACAATCTGATTTCTGTACATGAAGGTAAACAAATACTGAAATGGTTTTAATGTTGTCTACTATTGAATACAGGCAAGTTTTTCTTCATCATACAAGCCATACTCCTCAAGACATGCCCTCTTACGTGCTGCATCCTACGTGCATATTTTAATGGTTTTATACATTTTCCCCTGCTATTTGAAAGGCACAGTGTGAAAGTGTAATGATAACAATAGGATGGTAACAGCCCAAAAATAGCTTCCCCCTAAATATTTACAAAAGTATAATCACAAAACTGTTTAAGATGCAACAAGAAGGATGTTAAGGAACACCACTAAAAGCATGTAAATAATGATAGGAAGGCAAAGCGGTATAATGAGTTGTAGTTTACAAGAGACAAGAGAAAATAATGGAAGATACTTTGTATTATGAATGATTAAAAAAAATCCATTAGGAGTTACAAAAAACAAAGAATGCACAGGTTTAAGTTTTCCATACTTTCTGGGATAAAAATGAAAACAAATCTTAAAGAAAGTCATTACATACATGAAGAAATGTGCTGAGGACAGCAAGATCCACTGAAATCCACTCACAGTATTTAAGGAGACTGTCTTAGTCAATTTACATTGAAAACTCAGGAGAACAGAAGAGGTCAGCAGGACTAAAAAGGGTAAATCAAAGCACTCATATTAAAAGGCATAGGGTTTTCCAAACTACAGATCAGAATATTTGGGGATGGGGAGTTAGAACAAGACATTAATCATCTTGTAACCACCTAGAAGATTAACATATGAGATCCAGGGTTTAAGGTTTTTTGTATTCTTCTCAAAGATAAAACGCTGCCATGTAAAAGATTTCTGGCAGATTATAGGGTGTAATCAACAAAGCAAAGCATCTTAACATAAGAATAAAATGCAAGACTTGCCGTTTGCATTGGCAAGGTAAAAAAACATGGTATAGGAAATCATGGAGAAAAGATCCAAAAGGTAATTATTAGGAGCTTGGTTATCATCAGGACTTGGAAAAGTGTGTCAAAAAGAGTACTTTCATTGCCACAATAAAGCAACAGACTTAGAAACAGATCTATTAAGAAGTAAAAATAAAATAAATAAATTCATCAAATGATATCAAGCTTGGGAGTTTTGAGCACAGGATTTTTACTGCATTCAAAATTACCTCAAAAAAAAAAGGAAAAAAACCAATCAGATGAAACTCAAAGACAAGTATAAAAAGAGGGGGAAAATCCTCACTAATGTGCTTTTGAAAGAAGTTAAATGCACAGAACATAAAAATTGGAATCATGACCAAGTGGAAAGAAAATGGAAAATGATGTGGGGTTATGGCAGACTAGAAGTCCAGTCTAGGATACAGAAGCGGGAGGTGCATTGTATGAGACTTCACAGAGAACTACGATTCTTTTGTAAATGAAGATCAGAAATCATTTGCTGATATTGGTACAGCCTAAAACAGAATATTGTGTCCAGTTTTGTGAATCCATATACAGAGGACTGCAAAAGACAATCTGGAAAGGAACTGAAGTGAAGTTAACAAGAGCAGGGATATGACAAGCAATTTGTGCTAAAATAGGCTGTCAGGACCAGAGACTTTAGTCTTTAAACAGGTCAGCCTAATGAGACGGGACAAGTTCTCTCAGAACATAAAAAGCTGTTACGAGTGATGCTGATGATAGACAATTCCTCACATTTCCTAAAACAGCACAAAAATTAGCTGAATTAGGCATGAAGGTTAGGTGGCAGATTAGGAAAAGAAGTTCTAAATAACAGTAGTGATAAACTGACATAATATAGCTCCTCAATGAAGTTGAGAAATCACCTTCACAAGAGATTCACAAGCTATAGAAATATTTATTACAGTAGATCCAGCTGTGGATCCTTTACCACTGATCTCTAAAATTCCTTCCAAGTCTACCTAAAAATCTCTTCAAAAACTACTGGAAGAAATCAAAGGCAGTAAATTAAGCCAAAGAAAGAGGACTGAAAACAGGAGTAAACCAGAAGCTCTGAAGATACAGCTCACCATTACTCACTTCAAAAAAAATCCCCAAAAATTTAACCATTACAAAAATGTACGTTTTTTCCTCCAAATCAGTTGTTGCTATTTCCTCTTTAAGCTTTAATAAAATAAAACTGGTCTTGCATGTGTTGCTGATTATCACTGTAGCCATGGAAAATTCAATAGTTCAGCATAATCTGCTTTCATCTGAAGTCACTGTACATTTCCAGGTTCTTTAGCTACTTTTGATTTTAGAATTCACACTGCTTTCAAAACATTAATGTGCACCAAAGCTCAGAACTGCAAACCTGTTAAAATGACACTAGAGATCATTTCCTATTCATTGGAAACCTCCAAGGCCTTTATTAGCAATCTTTGCTCCTTAACAAGAGAGCGAGAACAGGCTAGTAATTTTGACTGTCACTTTCCTGCAGTCATTTATGCACCAGCTCAGATGGAGTTTGCCCAAGCAATCAAGCAGAACAGTGTAAGTACCAGAACTGCAAAAAGACTATCTAAAAATGCACAAAAAATAAACCCGTGCCTGGAATTGTCTCTATGACACCCTGAAACAATGAATTACCTACTGTTTCAAGAAAATCCAAATGCAACACACAGCCTTTTATACATTCCTCTTTTCCCAAACAGGGTTTCCAAAGGCTACAGCTGCTGGACTAAGAAGTAACATCAGGAACACAGATAAAAGGTCAGGGGCTCATCTGTGCTTCAGGAAGGAGAGAGAAGTACAGCGTATTCTTAAAATCATGTTTTGACCACAAGGTCATCCTTGTTCCATATTAACTAAGAATCCCACTTCTCCATCATGAAAATTATTCTATTTATTTTTTTGTAACCTCAGACACTTCCATCTGTGAAGCTACTGTCAGCAACTATCCATTGCATGTTATACCATCAGAATCACTCACCCTTCAATACCACCACAAAGTCATTTTCGGATAAATGTATTTCCTAAATATTCCTTCATGTAATGCAAGTGGTTGTATTATATTATGTATTTTTACTAATCTATTTAACAGTCATGGGTAAATAAGATGCAAGCACACAATCTAATAACTAAAAAGGATGCTTATTAGGGTAAATAACAAAAATTGTAACTATCTCTAATACAGTAACTGGAGCTGTAAACAACATGGCTTGAAAAGAAAATCAAGCAAAAACCTAGCACCCTCCTCCCCTAAAAGCATGATTAATTAGAGCTTATAAAAGAACTTGGTTTTTTTTGTAGTCACTGATTCAGAACAAATGATTATAAAATTTCCCTGTACTAAAAATACCAGCAATTGTTTAAAATCACTCTTTAAAACACTTCTAGTCAAATAAATCATGGCCTGCTGATCATGTTGTCTCCTGCATAACTTCAAATCTGATGTCAGCAGCATGTTCTAATCAGTTGCACCACATATTTCTTGAAATGCAAGTGCTGTACTCCACCATAATTCCATGAGTCCAGATTTCCAGTTAAAGTGATGCAGTAATCAAAATCACATCTAACTATGCAGTACAGAATTTGGATGCACTATGGAAAAATCTACATATAAATATGTTAAAATACATAAATATTTGAAATGTTTAAATACATAAAATAACCGAAATAACATTTCAATTCCAATTCCTGTGTCAGGACTCCTAATGGAACATTCTAGATTTTAAAGCATAACAGGAATTTTTCTGGATGTTTTCTGCTGGAACTCAATATATGTTCTACTAGGGACTGACTAACGTAATAGTTCCATCACTTGTAAAATCCATGATGATGAGGTAATATCAAAACCTGAAGTTTTCTCATCAACTTCAATAACAAAAAGATATTTAAGAGGTCAATAGCCTCGGCCTCTAGGACTGGAACAGAGCTTGTCTCTCCTGACAAGCCCAACTAAAAGTGTTTGAAAACTCACCCCCAAAATAGGGAGAAAAACTAACCCTGTCCCACCACATAACTGGCTAAAATACTTTTGTCCAGTATAAAAGAGACCGGATTCACACTCGGGACAGACATTAAGCAGCCACTTTTAGCGGGGGTTGAACTAGATGACCTCTGGAGGTCTTCAAAGCTGAGTTATTCTGTGATGCTACAATTACTTCTGACCTGAGCATATGGCAGGTCAGCAACATTAAAATCAGTTTTTGTATCAACGAGTCCAAAATCTTCTGTTCTTGTGAAGATAAAGACAGTCCTTGAATAAGGAATTTCTTTACTGTAAAAAAGTATGAAGCAAAGCAGTAGAAAAGAAGTGTTGACAGGAACTTGCTATCTGCAGATTTTGCAAGACCTACTTCAGCAGCTCTGGAGAAGTGAATGCCTATTGCAAACTGCTGCTGTAACTACTCATTTTCCAAGTCTCTGAGCAAGAAGTTTGTTCTGGGCACAAATCTATAGTAATTAGCTATTTCTCCTACAGGATTAGTTAGGACCTTCACATTGCAAACAACTGCTACCCGAAGCTGTGGGTAGCCTTTATCAAGATCTTTGGGCTTCTTTCGTTGAAGAGGAGGTGATTCAAAGAGCCACAGAAGAGAGCAGAAAATGTCTTCTGAAGGATTTTTTCAACTACTTCATCAATAAATTAGTTTAGTCATGGAAGAACTGTTATTTCTTTAGTCACTAAAGTTCAGTTAATGCAAAGTTTAAAAGACATCAAGGCAGCTGCAGAACCTTGTTTTAGAAGCTGCTAGCATGTGAATTCATTACAAAATTTAAAATTTCTATCACAGTTGACCACAAACGGGGGAAAATAACAGCTCTTGATTTCTGATCTGTTTATCTAGCCATAAATTCCACTAAGTGGGTGTTGTTATATCCTCTGCTTTATGAATCAGTTTGCAGAAGCTTTTAATGCTAATTGCAAGTTATATCAGAAGGAATTATATTTAAAAATAAACATTACATAATATTAAGACACCCCAGAAAAACTCCAAACTATTGCAGCTTGAAGAGACAAACATAAGCAATAAATACTTATGTTTGTACGCAGCACCTCAGTTTTGCCTCAGTCAGGAAAAACATCACCTTATCAGTGTCTGTGACATATTCAAATGTCATGTAAGACCATAATAAAATAAACATATTATGTCACTTTGGATAGTGTAAGACATCCTGTGCCACACATAAAAGAGCATGACTTAGAACATGACACAGAATGACTGTGATTAAATCTGTTTCTCTTAAACTGGGAAGCATTTAGTATTTCTATCCCTAGAAAACCAGAATATACAGACATATATGCACACCCTCACACACAATGACAGGCTCAAGTCCTGGCACTGAAAGGGTATGAAGGACAAGAACAAAGGCTTCTATGAATACATCAGCAGCAAAAGAAAGTCAATGGGGGCACACTGTCTTGGTGGAGCAGGAGACCTGAGGACAGAAGACAGGCACCTCATGCCTTTTTGCTGCTGTTCCCTGGGATCGGGGGGACAGAGCTCCACCCCAGGCATCCTCCCGGCATCCATCAGAGGGGCATGAAGGAGCCAGTCAAAACCATTACCAGGCTGCTCTCTATCTCCTCTGAGAGGTCACAACAACTGGGGGAGTCTCCTGTTAAATGGAAAAAGGCAAGTGTTCTGCCCATGTTCAGCAAGGAGAACCTGCAGAAAAACAGGCCAAAATTCCAGTTAAGTTCAGGCCTTTGGATACCATTATCAAACAAATGGAGAATAAGATAACTGAATAAATTGATCAGAAGTAAATTGTACATAATCAACCTGTCTTCTCTAATGAGATGACTGTTTCAGTGCCCAAGGAGTGAGCACTGTTGTTTATCTAGACTTCAGCAAGGTATTCAACACAGATTCCTACAGTAATTGTACGGGCCAGTTGGGTATGCAAACAATCAGCTGGGTGGAAACCCGGCTGGACCAACCGGCTCAAAGAATCATTGTGATCAGCAGAATCAAGTCCAACTTGGCAGCTGGTGACCACTGGCATTCCCCAGGGACTAATAATGGGACCGATACCGGGACCAATACTGTTTGTTTTTACTAATGATCCAAAATATAGGACACAGTGTATCTTCAGCAGCCTCTTGGATAACACAACCAGGGCAGTGGCTGATACACTGGAGGGCAGAGCAGCTATTCAGAAGGATCTGGAAGGGTTGGGGAAAATGGGCTGAGAGGAGCCTCATGCAGTTCAGTGACACACACAGACCCCCACATGTGGGATGGAATACCACCACACACCAGGAGAAGCTGGCACTTGCTGGCTACACACTGGTTTTGAGGAAAAGGATCCAAGGGTCCTAGTGAACAAAGAGCTGGTCACGGGTTAGCAGTGAGCCCTGTGGCAGAGGAGTATGACGAGAGGCAACAGAAACAGGCTGCAATCTGGGAAACTGAAATGGGCTATATGGAAACATTTTCTCCACCACTGTCAAACAAACGGGTGAAACAGGATGCACAAATGTGGCATCTCCACGTTTAGATATTTTCCAAATTAAATTCTTAAACATCATCTAAATTAAGCTGATTATGAGTACAACAGCAGTTTGAACCAGAAGACCTCCACAGGTTCCCTGCATCCTAAATTATTCTGTGATGGGTATTTGTATTCAATTCTGAAAATAGCTTCAACCAGAGCTCAATTACTGACAGGGTGCCATGTACATTTCCAGAAATACCACAGATTATTTGGCTAGACATTGCTGTTAGAAGAGCTGACAGGATATTTTGTAAAACAATATTTCATCGTGAATTGTATTATCACACTGACATCGATCATGGACCAGGGCCTGTCTGTGGAAGATCATGACTGTTTTGTTTTGTATTGCAGTCAAATCTAAGATAAGAGATGCCTGATGGATAAATTGAAACAAGCAGAGACAACATCAGACAGTATCACAGGCATTCAACTGGAACCTGGTCTCCTACGTATGTGGTGACTCAGACTTCCTGGCTAGCTGGATCTCCATTAATAGGAAGATGGAAGGCAAATGAAGGCAGCATGCAAGACGCTTAAAACAGAAAGGAAGGCTTTATTCACATCACAGAACTTATTGCCACGGGATGTTTCTGCTGCCAAGGAGTTTACATTGGGCTGAAGGCTATTCGATTCAAGGGAGATAAAGCTGTCAAGGGCTGTGAGACAGAAAACCACCACATCTACCTCGGAGACTCCCTGAGCTGCCCTGTCTCCCCAGGCTGGGAGAGTGGACTTGAATAGGCAGAGTCCTTCTTCTGCACTCTGTCCCAAGCACTTTTGAGCTATTGACTATTGCTGGGAACAGTATAGTTAGGCTAGAAAAACTCCTAATTCTATCTAGTGATCCATTTTCATGTTATTACTTTGGAAAACTCTCTTTTCACGCTCACACAAGATGCTTTAATCCCTAGAAATAATTACATGGAAATAAAACAAATTTCTTTCAGCCTCAGTATTACATGCTCTGGACAAAAGAGAACATCAAGTGCCAAACTGAAAAGTATACATGGAAAAAGAGAAGAACTTCAACAACAGAGACTAAGATAAACCATTCTGAAATCAGCAGTACATTTTATCTTGCCTGTCGTCCTCCCAACCTGAAAGAGGAGCCTGGAAATTTGGGGCTGGAGGAGTAATTTGTTGATGAGGTGGTGATTGGTCAAAGGTTGAACTCTGATGATCTTGGAGGTCTTTTCCAATCTAAATAATTCTGTGAAATGTGAGAAAACAGAGGCTGGATTCAAATGCCAGCTCCGTGACAGCCAAATCGAGTACTACTGCTACAAAGCAGGCTATGAGCTTGCAGAAAACATCTGAAAGGACTTAGCATCAGCCCTGTGCAATAAAACAATTTTTCTAATCTTTGCAATATACAACAAGAAAACTATTTACCATTCAGTGACGTTTTAAAGTCATAGTGCATCTATTTTAAGGTAGCTTTTTCATCTTGGGAGTGGCAGTACAACTGCATACACATACAGACATATTAGAAGGAAAAAAAAATTCAAAACTTAGAAGATAAAGTAGGACAAAGATTGACTGCCCAACCTTATTTCACTTCCCCTTTGACATGATAATCCAACATGGAATGGGTGGCTGTGCAATACTACTTTATGTACTCTTTCCTGGATGCAACTTCACCTCTTGCTCAGTGAAAACGAAACAAACAGAATTCAGAGTATAGAATTTCTCTTGGGTAGTTTAAAAACTACTTTCAGGTACATTCAATGTTCTAGGAACTTGATTTTCATTACTGCACAGACAATGTAAAAACCACTCACACTGCAGTTTCTGAAATACCATGACTGATTATCAATTTTACAGCTGGTTAAACCTCATTCTAGTTAAAAAAGGCCATTTGTTGTGGTAATACTCTACATGGTAACTCTGAAATAAAGTGGGACACTTGGTCTGGCATTTGCATAACGAGTTCCCAGAACATTCCTCTTCCCAGTGTTCCAGCTGTAGGTGCAAATCAAACAACTGGGTGTGCTTATGTATACGAGATCTTTTTGTTTGCATTTCTGAAAAGGAATCACATCAAATTGGCATAGGAAACTGTAGTCCTTTTAGAAGAGACTCAAAATCATAATGAAGTTCCTTAGACTTTTACTGCTAAGAATGAAAATAATTTCAAGTTATAGCCATACTTTATATATAAAGATTTATCTTAAAGAGAACTCTAGTGTCTTTTTTTTCCCAGACACCTCAATTCTCAGTATCTGAAATTTAGTGTTATTTGCACAATTTTTCCAACCTAGGAAATTATTATTTTCAAATCCAATTCAAAAAAAGACTTATCTCTACTAACACAAGCACTGTTTTGAAATTCTGAAATTAGAGTAAATATACTTCTTTTCACAGTAAAGATGATATTCCTGAGCTATTGTAAACTCACTCTTCTGTTCATTATGGATGAAGTAAAATCAAAGGTTTTGCTCTACATACGCACACTTGTCCTTTTATCCATGAGCAATGTGATTTTCAGATGGACATACAAGTTTCCAAGCTCTCAAGAAAAAAATCTCATCCAAACCCACCACATTCTGAAGTCAATATGCACCTTCACTGTCTTTTACTCTTCAGGAGAGTTCCTGGTTCCTAACTTCCTGTACACAAATCAGGAAGAAGAAGGTACATAGGTGAGAGATAAGAAGATCCCCATTTTAATTTTCATCACTTATAGGTGTAATGACACACCACGCAGCTTATCTTCTAATACTTATTTCTAAATTTTGGTATCACCCTATACTACACACTATGTAATTCTATATTTAATCCATCTCTTCACTCAGAATGCCATCACTCTTAGTGGAAATACTTTAGTTACATACCAAAATAGAACTCCTAGAAGCAGTAATCCTTCATGCTGACTCATTGATCTGAAAATATAATTTCAGTTCTTCGAAAGCATATACCTAACCTCATTACGTGCTCAAATCACCCATGTTTATATGTACTTTTCAGAAACAGTGAATTACAGTTACCACAACAACAACTACTTCTGAAGATTCATTAACGTGCAGCTTATCCCTACTACTCTGTCTGATCCCACGTGACTTTATTACATCTGAATAGCAAACCTGTCATGGAAACCTGTTTGAAAAGTATGTATGATTGTATTTGCCTAATAGCAGCAACATAAAACTTCTTCTACAAAGGATCAGCAAAGAAGTATTAGGCTAAGAAATACTGCGGTCATCAAATTTGAAGGTATTTAAGACTTGAAACATTAATCATGAAATATTGATGAAAGTTTGGCATGAAAACAAGATCACATTTGCTCATGCAAAGGATTTGGCAGAATGAAAATCCACATATATGTTTCTACAGTAAATCATGATACTGAAAATCCAAGTTAGTAGTAAAATGACCAGAAAAAACAGGCCAGAGTTTTAGCAGACATAATGCAGACAAGAAAGGCAGTCAACAGTTAAAAAGATGAAAGGACAGAAAAGGATTACAGAGGGAAATGCCAAAGATCATTCCAAACACATTTTGAAAGGAATTCTAAATATTATCACTTAGACTTGGGCAAAAGGAAGAAAGGAGCAGCTAAAATTATTATGGCTTTTTCAAGCTGAATGGCTTAATTCCAATTATAAACCAGTGTTTCTGCATTGACTTTAATTTCCATTACTACTAAACTATATGATAAATTAGGTATTAAACTCTTTTAAAAAGAAAACAAATTTATTAAATGGAAACTTAACTCCCTAGCTACACCATTGATTGATAATGTTGGAGAAACTGAAGCCACTTATTTCAAAAATTATCTTTCCTGTAAAATTCTAAAATCCTACTAACGCAAACTAGTGCTAGAATTCTAGAACTGGCATTAAAATTCTAGAACCAGTTCTAGACTTTTACAATCTTTGTTCATAAATTTCTTTGGTAAAAGGACCAAGCAGATTTTTTGCAGGTACTCCTACATACACATGTAAAAAAAAAAAGGTCCACAAAGCAGCATAAATCTAATCAGATTTGACAACCTGTTATCTGAGTCCTTCCCAATATCAACAAGTGAAAAAACCATGTGCCTTGAAGTTGCTTGTTGAGCCAGCAAGATAGACGACTTTCACGTCATTCACCAGTACACATACATCAACACAGAATATGATTCATGATTTGTAAATTATTTCCAGAATTCCCCACATTACATCCATGGGAATAATGTGGGGAAAATTAATCTGAAAATGGAAGTTTATTGGTTTTTTAATGTTAGGTTAGTGGTTGGACTTGATGATCTTAAGGGTCTTTTCCAGCCTTATTGTTTCTATGAAAAGTAATCCAGTAGGCTTACAAAGCAAGAGTGAGGGATGCCAGCACCTCCAATGTGACAGCACAGACAAATGGGGAGCCTTTCAGGTAGACAGCATAGGCTGAGTAGGGTACAGGCCAAACAGTAACAACACGAAAAATGGGTACAGGTGAAAGAAAAAACTCCAACTCTAGGAGTACAGTCTTCTGCCAAGAGGACAGCCCCGATTTCAGAATCACAAGTGCTCTGAGTTCCCAGAGAAAAGTATTCTACAACAAGCCAATGAAGTCTTCCCTGTGCAGACACCCAAAGCGGTGGCTGAGCCCCATGCAGACTACAGAGCTGTATTTTACAGCTATGGCTGTCTCTGAGCAGTCAGTGAAGACCACGCCCAGAGTCCAGCTCAGCCTTAACCCTGCACTGCAAATCAAAAGGTGGATGATCTCAACAACTGTTACTTGCACTTCCCATTGTAACTTGAAACGCAGACACATTTCTAGGTGGAGACTTCTGGTGCACAACCACACCAGATTAGTGATGCAATTCCTTGCTCCTCCCGCTTATGAATTTTCACTCTATACCAACATCACAGCTCGTATCTCATCCATTCTGCAAACACAACACTTAGCTAAGCAACTAACATGCTTTGTTGGGAAACAGGATCAGTTTAACAAAAATGCTGCCTTACCACCCCTTTACTAGGCACCCTGTCCCCGGCAGCCAGGGCCGTGCAGCCCACGGTGCATTGCTGAGAGCAGAGCAGTAATGGTGGCCAGGGCAGGACACAGCCACTCTGGTCCTGTCCTCCACACTTACAGCTATGATCGGGAGCAGGGGCTTTACATCCCTTCACACATTCAGGAATAAGAACCAGAATTCCCCCCCAATGCCAAGAAGCCTTCAGAGTTGCTTCCTCACCAGTATTTGCTGGCTCTTCCCTGCTACATCATGGCAACCTCTCTTTGTATCAAAAATATAAAGGGGAAGAAAAAAAAACACATCCCCAAGACAACACCGCAGACATTCACAAAACTAGGAAACTGTCCTTCAGCTACATATGAAACCCAATCCTGCCCTCAGAGCAACAGCCTTATCCTTATTTTGGACATGGAATTCTATTCTAGCTGTACAAACATTACCCCTTTTTACCAAAATGAAGTTTACCAGAAATCAGGGTTGTTTGCCAGGATGTACGGTTTTGCAGATCAACTTTACATTTACAGTTGTAATATTCAACTTACAAGAATGCTAATGAAAATATTAACTCACTCCCTTTGTCAAGCAGGAACATGTTAAATATGAAACCTCTTACTAGCACAATTTTAGATTTTCTGTATTTAAAAAAAGTGCTAGGAAAAAAATCTACTATGGGAAAATTAGCAATAAGTAATTAGAAATCATTCTGAGCTGACTTTTCCAAAAGTCTCCCAAGTTCTGAAGCCACTTGCAACCATGCTTTGCTATATATTGATTTCAACCCCCTCAGTTACCTCAATTAAGATTGTATGTGCAAAGTGTACAGTACGACATTTTAATCTTCTAAAATGCTTAAGAAATTATCATCATACTTTGCTTCATTTTAAAAATCTTTCACTCACCACAGGAAGTAGCTGAACAAAAGCAGAATAGGGCACCTGCCCACCCCTAGGAACAGCTGCTCAAATACTATTCTCTAGTAAGTACATGATTAGATGGGAAGTTATTTAATTTCCTGATCAGCCTCAAATTTAAGGTGCTACGTAACACAGAACCATCTGCATGAACTACCACGTGAATGTTTCTGTGCATTGATTTTTAACAATATTAAGACTCGAAATTTATCCAAACAATGCATATGTCAAACTCAAAACTCCAAGTGTGCTACCATACTTTGCTAAACTGACATTTGCAATAGAAAAACCTAAAGCAACAGTCAGTGTAGCTGTGACAACGTAAATCATGACACTATGAAAACTCACTTTCTGACTGACTGTGTAACTATGGCACACTGTAATTATGCACATTCTTCCAACCAGTCATGATCTTAGTAAACCAACTCCCTCCTTTTAAATTTTCTCACCAAGTCAAAAAGGAGGAAGCATTCAGAGACCTTCATCAACCCCTCCAAAAGCTCTATGACACAGCTGCCTTCCAGCTGCACAACCTTCCTGCTGACACATCATGTTCCACTAAAAGATCTAGGTCCTTGCCTGGACAGAAATGGACTGAATGAACATTTTAAAGCATGACAGAGGAAC
Organism: Dicrurus megarhynchus; assembly: GCA_013399195.1. Taxonomy (NCBI): domain Eukaryota; kingdom Metazoa; phylum Chordata; class Aves; order Passeriformes; family Dicruridae; genus Dicrurus; species Dicrurus megarhynchus. The sequence continues at coordinate 379,514 of VXAD01012652.1, read as the reverse complement.
CAAGATCAATGGAAATTTATGCAGTGATTTTTTGGGCAGCTCAGAGGAACATGAAGTCCTGTCTCTGTAAATGCAAAAGTAAGCCATTCTGCGCAGCAGGCAAGAGGTAAGTGATTTCACAACTTCCACTTGCAAACCAAGCTGCACCAACTCTTTATGCTACAGAAATAAGGAGGAAAGCTAAAAGCTCCTTACTACTTTGTGCTGCAATACAGCACTTCAGTCAAGATCCATTTTGTTTCTACTGAAGTCAGCAGAACTGTCTTATTTTAATTTTAAGGCTTTTTAAAAAGTGGTGCTTTAGCTGAGCCAGTAATACAAAGTCAGAAGTAGATTTTTAACAAAGCCATGCTCCTCTGTTCCTCTCATCTCCTGATTTTTTTATCTTTGGGTTTCTTTCCTTGCTATAGCTCCATATCAGCTGGATTCCCAGAGAGAATGTCATTGTCTCCAAACTGATCTTGCATTATTTCCATGATTTGTCATTAAATGCTCTCAATATGAGATGTCTGACCACAGTAATATCTCTTCTTCAGAGTTGCAGCGCCTTACTCAGCCAGCACATTTGCAGCTCTTTAAACTCATCTTATCTATACAGTCCAGGTTGCCATGTCATTTTTTCATACAATTAATATATTTTTCTTCATTACATGTGAAGAGATCTGCAACAATGCTTGCTGCTTTTCTCATCAGATCATGCAGTGAAAAACCTTTTCAAACCTTCACATTGAAAACAACACAAACTTTTCAGTATTATGGACTTTTTTCCAGCAAAGTCAAGCTTTTAAATAATACTTTTCAGAATTCTTTAGATTACAACAGTTCAGCTGCTCATTTTTCCTCTAGATGCACCTCCAGGCCTTGGAGGACACTAGGAGTTTTTCCTTGAACTTAGTGCCTTCTTTACATTGCTCTCTGAAGGTGTGTTGGTTTTCAGTCTACTCAATGGCAAAAAGCAGTACTCCAGTTCTACTTCACAGCTAAACAATGGCACCCCAACAACTTCACAAAAGCAGAGAAATTCCAAGTAACTACAATCAATAACCATTTAGAAAGAACTTCTGTAGATTTGTTGCATGACATGATAATATCTCAGCATTTTCTGTGAAAGTATTACATTTACCACGCAATTTCAGTTAAGTTGTAGCTCTGTTATAAACATTTAACTTCCATATGCTTCAAAGAGAATTTTTGAGTGAGCATGACTGCATAGTGGAATTTGACAGAAGTACCCAATGTAACTGAAAAATGCTGTCAGTAAATTACCAAATGTTTGACAGAAATATTATTTAACAGCACTTCACAAACACGACTGGGGAGCAGAAGAGGATCTAGCCTGGCATCACCTCCTAAGGAGGCACACACCACTGCATAAACCACCGGGGTTTCATCAACAGAACGCCTGGGTGGCCATATGAAGTTGGAGCTTTACATTCATAGTATTTATTTTATGTAATTTCTTGGAATGCAGTTTATAGTTTAACACAGAAATCCGTCCAATCTTTTAGTTTTAGGTCTATGATGTCATTTAATCTCTTTAACAAGATAACTTTCAGACAATTAAGCCCTTCGTTAGAAAGGTTCTGTAAATGAGAGAATACATTCCCTCCATGACATTAACAATAATGCATCTACTAGATTTATAAATAAACTCTATGCACTCTATGCCTCCTACATCGCCTACCTCCATGTCTCAACAGCTCAAAATATCTGGCTTACACAAAACAAATTGTCACAGGTATTGCAAACATTAACTATACAGAATGTATAAAAGTATTTTATAATGACAGTTTTAAAAAATAAAGTAATAAGTCTGAAACTCGTGCCTAAACATATTATAATCAATTAAAATCATTTAAACAGGATTGCCTTAAATGGTAAAATGAGAAAAGGTAAAATGAGAAAAAGCCTAGCGGTAGTGAATGACCCTTGGAATACATGATGAAGTAGTTATTTGCTACATCTTTTGCTACATTTGCTAACAAAGCCTGAAGGACTTCCACAAATAACAAGTGCTGGAATGTTGAAATTGTAGAACATGTTGGTAATTGCTCTGTTTCAATTCACTGAAGAAAAGCGATCAAAAATAGCTCTTTGGGAGGGGTTCCGAGATAGGATTACTGAACAGCTTGTACTTTTCATTAAGAGTGACCCATACTGATAATTTTGTATATAAAATAATTATCATTATATGGCATTCTAATATAGATGCTGTATCAAGGACAAGTGTAAAAGAACCTTTAGAAGCTTGTTTCTTTTCATTTGCCCCAGACTGCAAAAGACAGCCATTACATTGTTGACCCTATTTAAGAAGCAGTTGAATAAAAACCACAGAGAAATTGGAAGCTCAAGCCTATGCTCTTGGTGATATCCACAACAGTCAGGATGGATGTCTCAAGAACTTACTCCACCCAACTCTTCTCAAAACAAACTTCGAAAGCAGGTTAACACTAACATTTGCTTCCAAAGCTGTGTGTGTTGCAGGCACCTAACAATGAGTAAATAAATTATAGCAACCCACAGTAATTTTCAGAGCTGCAGATTAACCAGTCAAGCAGCATATGTTTGCATACAGAAGTGATCTATTCAAGGTCTGAGGATGAAGTTCCAGGACAGTCTAAACCAGTCTCCCTATCCCCTAAACAAAAAATCCCCACCCTTCCTTTGCCTCAGCAGTGATGTCTTTCTCACCCTGAGCAAGCCAGTTTAGGGAGCTAAACTGGACAGGTCTTCTGCTGTTTTCATTTTTGGCCATTTAGCTCCTTAAACCTGCTCACCGCAGGGTCAGAGAAGTAAAATAATCAGCGAAAAGGCAGCAGAAAGAATATAGCAACCAAGGCAGATCAGTCCCATGCATGAGAAAATATCATTTCATTCAAACCTGAAAAACAGAGAGGGGGAAAAACACAAACAAAACAACAAAAAACTGCAAAGAACTTGTTTCTTTTATTCTACCAATACAACTTCATTTGAGAAGAAGCTGTATCAAATCTTTAGAACTGACTGTTTCTTGGCATACTTGTCAGTCTACTTTAAGAATAGATAATACTTCCATAATTTTGTAAGAAAAATATGCTAAGCATACTATCAATAGCAATTAGTTTATCCACAGAAAATGTTTTCTATTTCACTAAGTTATGGTTCACATCCAAATGGACAGATAGATGTCTCAAGAACAAAACACTCCCTACATATTTTAGAGCAATCCAGTAAGTTCATCTTTCCCTTTCTGCCAAACATAAAAAAAAAGTCAAAATGTCAAAACAGTGAATATATAATTATATAATCTTCACACATGCAAATAGTACCTTCTTTTGCTTAGGAAACAAAGCCATAAATTTAGAGAGAATGAAAAAGTGGAAGGTCATTTTTTAGAAAATCATATTGACATACTGCACAAGGGTCCCCTTCAGCTGCAAACACACAGAGATGTATCAGTAAGGATGTATTCTGGGAAAAGATTAACACAAACTATTGTCCCCTACAGAGAAACAGTAACATCACTTCACCTCTTCAAGTAATTTTCCTTTCTCATTCTATTTAAGACAATGGTCATGACCTCGCTCATAAAAGTGTTGTTTGGATTTATATCAAGTAGTTTGAAAGAATGTTTATCCCTATCCGTACTGTCAACCTGGAAATCTCTTTCTTCCCTACCCTTAAAAAAAACCAAAACCAAACCACCCTGCAAAAATCTGAACATTTTTCCTCCTCAACTTCCTATCCCATACTGCAGATAAGCCTTACTTATTCACTAATCTTAGATCTTGCTGGAGTGCTGCCATACAATTTTATGGACGTGAAGATTTCTGGAGCCTAGTCCTGCTGTACCAAACACTGCAGTGTTACTCCACAGCCAGAGCAGCTGTCTCAAAACACTTGCCTCTGGCTCCTGGAGTAGATTTAGACTTTGCAAATCGATCTCAGCATTACTTGAGGAACACAGAGTTCATCAACTGGCCCTTACAGTGTCACCACACCAGTGAAATCTCTCACCTGAGACTGTGGTGTATAATTATGTTCCTCTTGAGCAAAGAAGCTTTGCAAAACAGAGGTGAGTTTTATCATCTCTGTTTAGAAGCCTAAGATTTTGAGAGACTGGTCCAAAATTAAGCCATGAAATTCCACAGAATTAAGGACCACAGAAAAGCTCACTATCTTTTCCAGCACAAGTTGCCTTTCCTAGTCAGATGTCACATTTTTCCTACAGTATTTGTCTCCAAATACCACAGTTGAGGAAGCCAGCATAACAACTTAGGGAAAAGCGAATGTAATTCCCCAAACTCTTAACACAAAGAGAGCTTGCAGCTCTGGGGGCAGCCAGTGCCGCAAGTCTGAGACAGACTGAAGTGTTCTTTACTTATATCAAACTCATTTTTTAAATGCATTTCATAACACTGAAGCGTGTTCTTTCAACAACATTTGAAGTTTGTTGCAGAAAGTTTCTCCTACAAACAGTAAAGAGATTAACAGTTACCACAATCACTTACAAAATTAGTGGTTAGGAAATACTACAATTTATCCCAAAATTTTGAAATATACTTATTCTTTTTAGGACGACCTGTCTGCATTTGGAGAAAAGGGAGAGAAAAAGATGATAGCTGGTTATTTTTTGACGGTTTGGGTCAAAACTGCTTTTCAAAGACTAGCCTAGTAAAGGTAGCGCATCTTGTACCAAGATGAGCAAAGTGTGTATAAAATCAAAGTCAATTTCACTAAACACTTGGCAAAATAAGATGAACATGAGAAAACGTCTGTCACCCAATTATCACCTGATTAAACTTACTGAAACACTCAGGGGAAAGAAAAGACAAATTGTATATGTATTTCCTTACTAAAAATATTGCAAAATACTTATTATTATTTCCAGTGTAACATATTCATGCTTGTCAAAAAGGTTGAAAACTCAGAAAATGAACACTTACATAATCATAGCAGAAATGAAGAGCAGCACACTTTTGTAACTACTCAAGTAAGGCACATTAAACAAATTCCTGGCCAAAATTCACTTTCAGTAATGTAAAGAAATACTGTCTTCCAAGTACACACACACATATATATATATATATATACACACACACACACACATATACATATATATGCAACAAGAAACATTGTAGACTCTGACCACTGATCTCAAAGAACAGCTGACAGCACCATGGAAAACATTTCATGGTTTTCATTGTCTTTTAGAAAAATAATAAAAAGGTTCTATCAATCTGTTCATATTTAAAGATGTGATAAATCAGTAATTTTAATTCTGTGTTTTTCATCACAGTGGCACAGTTGCAAATATTCCAGTTACGCTCCAAGTTTCACCTGGATATTCTAGTAGCAGAAAAAAACATCTGGAGTCTGAGAAAAATAAAATAAAATCATCACTGGAGCCGGGACATCTGCCCTTTCCTCTTCCTCCAATTATTCCTCCATAAAGCATACAAAACTCACTCCAAAAACACAATGAAATACCTGAGAAAGAAGGGGCGGAATTCCGCGGAAGTAAGTTGAATGTATTACTAATAACTGAATGCATTACTAAGTTTCACATAAAGTAAACTGTTTGGCTTCAAAGCAGTAATGACTAAGCTCACAGAACTACACGCTAACAGAACACACATTCAAACATTAGCTCTTAGACGTCAGGAATCCACTTAAACAGAGCGTATTTTTATTAGGAAATAGACTCCGTTTGTTAGCCTCAACTGAAATGGCTCCATGTTGCTCTAAGATGAGAAGAGAGATTAGAATGAAGTGGGTACAACAAGTATCTTACATATCAAAGAGATGACAAGGAAAAATTACACAGTCCTGGCAACAACCACCCAATCCACAGCCCTGTGGACTGAAACAACCTTATGTCTAATTCTGGGCCTCTAAGTAGTCCTACCCACTTAATTGTATTTACTAAAATGTTTTAAGCTAAACATGCATGCAAGGGCTTGCAAGACTGCACTCTAACAATATTTCTGAAAAACACTTCCCCTGCCCCAGTCATTCAAAAGACTTTCAGGAATCCATCCCTCTAGGATCCATTTCACTTTCATGATTGAGTAAGTAATAACTTTAAAAATCCATGTCTGGCTATCGAATCTGTTTATCTAGGGGAAAAGAACTCAGCTGAAGAAGCTTCCCACTATGACAGAGAAATTTGTATCTTTTTTTTTTTTTGTCAACAGATTATATATTCACATTTTGACAACATCTGAACAAGTATAACAATACAGATTTTTGATTAGCTGTATTTGTTTTTTGACATTAGTGTTGTCAAAAAAAAGAAATTGTATGAAAATAACTGGCTAATGCTATTCCCTGGGATCCCCACTTCTCTGAAAGAAAATTTCCTTTGGCTTGTCTGACCAGGAGATCCAGTATCTACATAAATTCATCCTGTCATGGTTCCTGCACTCTAATGGTGAAAAAATATATTTTTGTACCACCCTCAATCTGTTTTGTTACCAAAACAGAGCTCTGAATTGCTTAATATCAGGCTACAAATAGGAAACAAACTGAATGCAAAACTGACTGTGGTGACACCACAAGTGGCTATTCTCTCCATAAATTGTATTTGACATAGTTTTCTAACATTTTCAGGCAAAAAAATCAAGAATACTGATTCCAGTTACTACAGTAAACTATTGGCCTGCTGCTTCATGTGAACCTTATGAAGTTCAGCATGGCCAAGTGCGAAGTCATGGATGTGGGTTGGAGCAATCCCCACTATCGAGACAGGCTGGGGGATGAAGGAATTGAGAGCACAAGAACTTTCGGGTGCTGGTGGGTGAGAGGCTGGACATGACCCAGCCCTGTCCCCTTGCAGCCCAGAAGGCCAAATCTGCCCTGGGCTGCATCCAAACATTGTGGCCAGCAGGTGAGGGAGGGGATTCTGCTCCTCTGCTCTGGTGAGACCCCACCTGCAGTGCAGCATCCAGCTCTGGGGTCCCAGCACAGGAAGGACATGGACTGTTGGAGGGAGTCCAGAGGAAGGGCACCAAGATGATCAGAGGGATGAAGCACTTCTCCCATGAGGAAAGGCTGAGAGAATTGGTTTTGGTCAGCCTGGAGAAGAGACTTCAGGGAGACCTTACTGTGACCTTTTAATACTTAAAGGGGGCTAACTGAAAAAACTAAGAGAACTTTTTGCAATGCCTGTAGTGACAGAACAAGGGGTAACATTTTTCAACTCAAAGATGGTAGATTTATAATGGACATAAGGAGAAGTTCTTTCCAGTGAGGGTGCTGAGACACTGGTTGTCCAGAGAGGTTGTGGATGCCCCATCTCTGGAAAAGTTCAAGGTCAGTCTGGATGGGGCTTTGATTAATCTGGTTTAGTGCACAACATCCCTGCCCCTGGCAGGGGGCTTGGAACTACCTGATTTTAAAAGCCCCTTACAAGTCAAACCGTCCTGTAATTCTGAAAGATTTTGTCATCAGTACTGAAAATGATACATCAATAATCAGCTATTTTCTTAATTTGTAAATGGTACCCATCATTAAAAATACTTTTTTCTTTTACCAACTGTAAAATGAAACATTTATTTTCTTTGGAACCTTCGGAATAATTTTATCTATTATAAATATACCCATCTCTCCATCAAAAACCTAGAAGTTAAACCTTTTTTCTTTAAACAACCTTTTCTCAATGCTAACACTACTGATGTAGTTGATGATGTTGCCCTGTTGTAAGAGTATGAAATCAGAAAACATCACATAAATGTAAGGTCAAATTACTATTTATATAATTTAGTTCAGTCAGGTATCAAAGCAGGTTGCAGTGGTATCACTCTGCTTTGTGCCGGTGTAACAGGACCTACACATTGGAGACAGAGCAATAATAACATGGCACTAAGAACAACTTCTGGCTAATCACTGGCAGCTAACAAGTGAAATTAGTCATTTTGGCATTTCTTATGTTGATGGATTACACTACTTCCAGAAGAAAATATGAGCCAGTATTTATCTTTAAAACAAGCATGTTTACTCACAGAATCCTGCTTTTTCCTAAAAGAACAGATTAAAGCAATAGACTAAAACACAAAAAAACCCATTTAAGTTACCTAAATTCAAACACAGGCAAGTACTAATGGGAATTGACGTTTTACTAGTTTTGGAAAAAAAAAACCTTTCCAGTTTTTACAATTTTCTCTGTACACAGACTAGTAAAACAGTGTGATATTACCCCTGAATGTGATAGCAGAATTTATTTAACTCTTTTACTTGAATTCTCTTTTCTCCTAAGCTTATATTAGCATATCCTAGCTGAACTGAAGTTCTCTGCAATCTGAAAGTAGCTACAGTATTAGCAGAGCAGCACACAAATTTTTTTTCTTGGCCTCATGCTCTCTTCAAAGTTTCATCACCGACACTGTGGTAGGACATGTAGATGATGGCCTGCATTGAGAAAAAGTAGGCTGTATACTTTAATCAATAAACATCCACTTGGAACTTAGTTCTTTGAAGAAAGGAAATATGCTGTGCGTTTTTTAGTTTGCTTTGGACAGGTTCAGGATTGTGGGCTGTCTGGAGTTTATGTTATTGTGATAGTTCATAGGCTCATAGAATATGCTGAGTTGGAAGGGACCCACAAGGATCATTGAGTCCAACTTTGGGCCCTGCACAGGGCACCCCAAGAACCCCACCACGTGCCTGAGAGCATTGTTCCAATGCTTCTTGAGCTCTCTCAGGCCAGTGCTGTGACCACTTCCCTGGGGAGCCTGTTCCAGTGCCCAACCACCCTCTGGATGAAAAACTTCTTCCTGATAGCCAACCTAAACCTTCCCTGACTCAGCTTCATGCTGTTTCCTAAAGCCCTTTCACTGGCCATGAGAGTGAAAAGATCAGTGTCTGTCCTTCCTCTTCCCCTCATGAGGAAGTTGTAACTGCAATGAGGTCTCCCCTCAGTCTCCTGTTCTCCAGGCTGAACAGCCCAAGTGACCTCAGTCACTCCTCATACGGCTTCCCCTCAACACCCTTCACCATCCTCGTGGCCTTCCTTTGGACACACTTATTAACATCCTTTTTACATTGTGGTGCCCAAAGCTGCCCCCAGCACTCGAGGTGAGGCTGCCCCAGTGCAGAGCAGAGGGGACAATCCCCTCCCTTGCCCGGCTGTCGATGCTGTGTCTGATACCCCCAGGACAGGGTTGAGCCTCCTGGTTGCCAGGGCACTGCTGGCTCATGTTCAACTTGCCATCAACCAGGACCCCCAGGGCCCTTTCACCAGCACTGCTCTTCAGCCTCTCATTCCCCAGTCTATACACACAACTGGGATTGCCCCATCCCAGGTACAGAACCCAGCACTCGTCCTTGTTAAAACAGTTGGTGATTGTTCTGCAAATCTGCCAAGATTAACTGAAAAATTGATTCAGGCTAGTTTTAATCCAGGTTAGGTACCCAAGGCAATTCACAACACACCAGCACAAACACTGTGTCACCACCAAGGTGGTGCCCCAGGGAAGTAGATGGAGCTAACTGCTTTAACTGATAGTGAAACTATTTCTGTTAACCACTTGTTTTTAAATGGATTAATACAACTACTAAGGGAGAAAGACACGGGTTAAAAAGTATCTGAGATCACAGAGGCTCAGTTTCTGATATCGAAAAACTTCTCTGCTCTTCAGATTTCTGAACATTTATTGTTCTAATATTAAAAGCTGCTTGGTATCTTCATCCAACACTGTACAATTTTATTGGTCCATTTACAAATTCTTCCAAGACCGATGTATTTTTGTTAAAGACATAAAAATTTGATTGGTACTACCCTTAATGACTGAAGCCCTTAAACAAATACAAAAATATATATACCTTATAAAAAAAATCAAAATCTAGACTATTAAAGAATAATCCAGAAAACCTTATTCCAATTATCAAGACCACCAGAAGAACAGACCATGTCCATTCCTCTTCTAGATGTGCTAGTCCTAAGGCAGAAAAGTTAAGTAGCTGCTATTAATAATAATTATTGCACATATATCTGAGAACACATCTGTCCTCTACCGTGCCCACGTTTTCCAAAATAAAAGGGCTACCCTCTCTGTTGTATCTTCCTTCAGAGCATTATAGACTACCTGAGAATATTTAAGCTTGTCTTAATTACTGCTGCATTTACATCCACGCTGCAGACCAGAGTTGTCTGACCCAAGCATGGCACTTGCCTATTTACTAAGTTCATGTCTGCGAAATCGCATCTCTTTCTGCTTCTAGAAGTAATTCAGAAACAGGTACAGCATCCTACAGCATTTTTAGGCTTCCCTCATCCCCCACGGACATTCCAACATCTTTGTCTATGGCTGATAGAGATCTTCACAAAGGAACCCACATCCTCAGGAAGTTTGGTCTCCACCTGACGATGAAGCACCTTGTATCTTCGGAATGGTAGGACTATTTCACAGCCTTTTCAAGGTAAAGTTATTACAAGCAAAAGCTCCTGGGCACTGTAAAACTTGAAACAGATAAAAAATATTCTTTCCAATTGATAATAGCTCTGCAAAGTAGTGGTATTATCTTCATACATGCAGGCAATGAAATCCTGCCTTTTCACCTTGTCATTTAACAGAAGATATGCAGGACTGCCTTCATTGAGACAGCTAAGTTAAGATTCTATCGGATTTGTTTACAAACTACTACTAAAAATATCAGCTGAGAATAAACGGTAGCAAAAAAGAAATTTTAAAATAGAATAACTTTTTTCAGTTTATTTAGCTTGTGTTTATTCCACCCTGATCACTTTCCTTTTTTTGAGCAAATATAACTTTGGAATACAAAGAATTAAAAAAGCCCACAACTCTTAAATAAAAATATGGCAAGAAATTCAGGGCTAGGTGAATATCCTAAAAAACTTGGGAAAACAAAGCAAAACAGAAAACAGATTTCAAATTCCTCATGGTTTTATAAGTGGAAAACAGTTTTCCCACAGACAGTAACGCAATGTTTCCTAAATTTTCCTTCAGCTTTGGCAACAGGTGATTCTTATGTGGAAAGGCAAGAAAATATTTGCCTAAGACCTGAGCAGATTAATCCCCACAAGAGCCATCTGCATCAGCTGCTTCCTCAAGGAATCACATTTTTTACATTTGAAGAAAAAACTTGTGCATCAAGACCATTAAGGTCAGGAGAAGTTTGTGCACTTGGCTAAAGGCTGTGGGGAAGAAAAAAATTTACACAGGTCTCTTGCAAGAGTATTTCTGCACACATCCTATATGAATATACACAGGTGGAGAGCACACAACCATGACCTAACCAGAAACAGGACAGCCACAACAGTGTGGCACTACCCAACAGCAGGCAGGGATCATAACTAGCTCTCTACTAAAGCAAAATTTAAATCTGGGGATACAAAGTCCTTGTAATCAACAAAAAACAGTTTAACAGCTTTACTGCACATTGAGTAGGTTAAGAGCATGACCCTGATGTTTCAGGCCATTCTAGACAAAATTGTGTCCCTAACTGATTTGAGTTTCTTGTCATTCCTGATTACCCTACATGGAAAATGTGCATACAGCTAGCTACATACACCTCACTGTCAAAGGGACTCAGACATAAAAAAAAATTGGTTATTGAATAGGGATACATTAATTAAAGAATTAAAGAAATAACTCAGGAATAACATGAGATAATTGGTGCTGCTGTTGTTTCACTTGCTGCTATAGATGTGGCCTTGGAAACCATCATTCACCCCGAGCACTAGCAAGGTTCATATTAAGCCTAAACTGCTGATTATTCTGCTGGTTTTGACTTCACTCAGAGATTCACAGAAGGATTCACAGAATATTGTGAGTTGAAAGGGTATTCTGTGAATCCTTTTGTGAAACAACAGCAGCACCTGAACCCCGGCGTGAGGCCTCCAGTCCCCTCACTGTAACTACTACAGCGATGCTTTTGGACAACCTTGGGCCAGGAACTTCCCACGAGGGACAGGGCAATACCACACCAGCTACAGAGCACAACCCTGACACAGTCTGAGTTACTGTTATTAGATACAAACTTATAGACTACAATGATATTTTATCACAATAATGACTTTCTCATTACTTTTTTACGTGCAATCAAACGCGAAGAAAAAAATGTTATGCTTCTTTCCTGATCCATGTTCTTCCAGCATCAGTGACCCTATGATATTACAGCTTCAAGCACATTTGTTGCTCCCCCACTTCCATTTTAGAGGACAACTGACCCAACAGTGCTAAGATTTCACACATGAGGAAAAAAATCAAGGCATGATGGCAGTAAAACCAATATAAGTTTCACAATTGAGAAATTTAGTCTGTGTATAAACCCAAGAACAATTCCTGTGTGCCAAGAAAGGAGTCCAATTACACGGCAGCCTCTTCTGATAGTTATGCTCTAAAAATTAAGCTTGAAATCAAAATAGAACTAAAAAGTTCTGCCTTGGAATAAAATATGTCTAAGAATTTTCTTCAGTCATGCCTCCTGCATACTCCAAAAAGGCAAAAGAGCCATACCTCTCCCCTGTGACATTCAGCATCCATTTGATGAAGCACATTGATAAATAGAAATAACTTCAGTGTACATTTACTTGGTTTTGATTTAATAGAAAAGTATTTGCATTGCAAGTATACTGCAATTTTATTAATTCCCATCTGTCTGTAAGACACACTGCACATCTTCCCTCATAAATTTAGACAGTGAATACCATATTACCATATGTACTGTTACCCAGCCTATACCAAACATACTTTCAGCAACACAGCATAAGCAAACAGTCCATTCGATGTAGAAAACGTAAAATAAACTCTACAGCTGGGCTCGGTGCTGTCTCTGACTTTCCGATTCAGTCAAGTCCTGCGGTAGAGTCATATAAAATAAAACCAGGAGCTTTTTTATAATGAACAATGTCATACCTTACAAAATTTTTGAAGTTACATTTTCCATCTGTCAAAATTTGCTGAAGATGTTTTCCCACGTAGAGAGGGGACATTGGGGACTTCTGGCACTTAAGAAACACCGCAAGGCACACGTGGGAACAAATACTGGTATTTCTTCTAAAAAAATGAGAGCACCGAAATAGTTTATTTTGACACTTAAATTGCCTTTCTTCAGAGGCAGCCAACCATTAAAATAGATGAAGTGATTCACACCTCATGGTGCTACTGTTTCAGGCTTCTACGCACATGAACCATTTCATCATAGCATCCATATTTAGAGGTTTTCTTCATAATACTAACAGAAATCATTTCTAAAACAGAGAACTAGCTGGATGTCTATGATTAAAAGGAATTGCCAACATTGTATTTTTTCAGGAGATGTAGCTTATATTAGTGTATTTATTATTTATCTTCTAATTCAAGTTTAAAATATTCCTGACACAGAACACTACATGCATACAAAACAGTGTTCATGCTGCTTCATTTGCTGTTATATTCAGGTTTTAACAGCAGAATTCTGACAATGGAGTTCTGCTGCTTCCCACCCTCGCTGGTAATAATGCCACATTTGCAGAGTGAAGAAAAATCCTTCAGTTCTGGGAAGATGACAAGTGGGGAAAAAGGAAAATAACTTAAAAATACAATAAAAAAGAAGCACATTCCATATAACTAAACTAATACTGAAAAATGAACTTGAAAGTGATTAAAAAACAATGGCTTCACAAAATTTAACAATAAAAGGATTTTTTTTTTTGAAAATGCATCTATTTTTAGCTTTCCCTATCAGAGCTATAGCTCAGTTCAGGTGCTTGTAATACCAGCATGGATTCAAGTCTTAAGTTTAACAGAATTACTATTTTGTGCTCACAGAGAAAAAAATTTAACATAGAATAATGTTTAAATTAATAGCAGCAGTTGCAATACAATAATAAGCTGTCAGTACCTCCTTGCCAGATGAGTAATTCAAGTAGTTGTTCTCAGTCACTTTTCATATAAAAGCACATTAAAAAAAAGAGGGAGGGTATTTTATAATCCAGGTTTTTACACCCTGAAGAGGTCATTAAATTGAACAAGCCAAGAAATAAAACTCTGCCTTAATGACTAAGTGGGCTAACTTTTACTGTTGGAGGAGGAAGTCCCGAGATGTTCACTAAAGGAAACAGATCATGCATGCATACCCCCGGCATTAGAAGGGTTTTCATCACTCACTAAACCAACAGCTTCCAAAATGGTTTTATTTCCTGCTCTTCTCCATTTTCCTGAACTATTAGAAGGAATTATTCCTTTCCTAAATTGAGAGACTTCATGGTTATTCTATCACAGAAGTTTAAAATTCCACATAAAAACCCATAATTCAGAAGTCAAGCATAATTATATAATTGTGTAAGAAGGGGTGGAACCAATATTAAGTAACCCCATAAGATCTTTTATCTATTTACTGCAGCTTGTTTCCAATGGCTTTAGCTGCACATTCTAGAAGCCTATCATAATATAGCCTTCCATATATAGCAGATGGTGCTAAAAGTCATCTACAAACTAAAATGTGTCCTAAACATGCAACAAACGACAAGGTTTGTCTCCCTAATCTTGCACTTAACATAATCAGCACTAAACTGAAAACGGATAGTAGAACAAACCAGTTTCAGAAACCACAAGGAAAACCAGTTTAAAATAATTTTCTGTATGAAATAGAACATTTTCATAGCATAGGCAAGCCAAATGTTCATATACTCCTCAAACAAAACCTGGGCTATTATTGTTTTTAGAGCATAATCTCTTTGTAAGTATGCACATGCACACTACTGTAAATTTATCACTGCAGCACTTTTCATTTCAAACAAAACAAAAATAAAGAGGGTCAATCAAGTTGTACAGTAGCAACTAACACAAGCAGATTTCCAAATTCACAGCTCATTCAATAAAAAGTAATTTCCAAGGAACACCCAAAGATCCTTCTCTCTATATATTCCATACTAGGGTAAATCTATGCTGTTGAGAGAGCAGTGTTTGATATTTAATCAACAATTAAGGTACAGACTTTGGACAATGACCTATAACAGCAGTGACAGACAAAGAACAATGAAGCGTTACAGCCTTTAAATAGTAATCAAGATTTTAGTTAAACTTTAAATAGCATTTGGAAGAAAGTGTGGAATTCCAGCATTTTTTCTAGTTATTTATTTATTTGGCAACAGTAACAGTCAACATTATGTGTTTTGAGATTAAAAAAAAGGAAGAGTATTTGCAAAAGCTTAACTTTTCTTCTTTCGAAGTTGTTCAAACCTACTTTCACACCTGTATGTGACCTCCTCTTCATTTCCTCTTGAAGAAAAGTACAAGAAAATTCTTGTGTCTGGATGAGTCACCCAAACTTTATCTTGCTTTATGTACGATCCTGTAATTCTGTACTTTAAATACAGACTAATAAAATCAGGACCCATGATTTAGAACAGTCAAAAGGTAATAAAGCAATCACTTGGTCACCTGAATCCTCAAGATTCAGAATTAAACACTTGGGCATAGCTTACTTGTGGTCATCTTTTTTAATCACACAAGTCCATTCTAAATATTAAATTATTCTCCAGTACATGTTAAAAATAAAACTTCATCATCTCCATTTCATATAGTTAGAAATTAAGAAAGATTTGTCTGAAGCCATAAAGTGACAGCAGATTAGGGCTCAGACCCTCCTACACACTATTCTTTCTATTCTCTGCCTGTACCATCTGAACAACACTATCCTAACAAAAATGAATGATTAAATGACTATGGAATTAAAGTAACAATGCTGCACACTAACATCATAACTCATTCGTCTCTATCTGGGCACACAGAAAACACAAAGTATGTGATTGGTTACTTTTCGCAAAAGATTGACTTAGGAAAGTCATTCTACGTGAAATAAAATTAATGGAAGACAAGCATAATCAAAATCCCACTGTATGTGGCACCCAGACTGTTTTTCTTCTCACATCTACCACCTTCCGCACCCTACAACAAATGAAGCAGAGACTGCACAGGAGGCATGTTTCATATGACAATGAAGAAATCTGTGTCCATCCAACAACTCCATGACACTTCACAGACAAAAAAAGGCCCCTCTCTCAATAGCTGTAACTGCAGCAGATGAACACAGAGAAAAAGCTAAGTCCATACCACATAAAGCACCTGTTACAGACTGAGATTATCCAACCTAGTGAAAATGTACAGAACCACATTCTTCCAAATATTCCCACCCCTCTGCACATTAGGGGCCCAGTCACTGGTTTAAGCGTACAGTATTAAAACTCTGTTAGCAGGTAATGAATATAACGTTGCCAAAGAAGGATGCACGTGATGCTTCACCTGCACTAAGGCAGCTGGCGCGTGGCCGGGCACATGGGTGCTCTCCTGGCAACACGGGGCTGTTCAGACATTGCACTGCTGCAGCAGCAGGAGCTTCACACACTGTAGGTATGGCTCGGGAACTGAGCACTACATTCAACCTTGTGTTTACATTGTGAACAGCTCATTAAAATAAGTTTATTACAAGCCAAGTCTGCCAATATAAACATAGTATTCTTGCCCTTAACCAATGGGATGTACCAAGAAAAAAGTATTTTAAACAAATTTGCTACCAGAAACATTTGCTGCTGTTCAGTGTAACAGTTTAGAAGAAACCTTGGACACAATATAGCATTCTTCCCCCCAAAACTCCCCATGCTTATGGGTTATAAAAATACACAGATTTTTTTTTTTATATCTTTCATTATGTAAAACTCTACTACCAAATTTCAATCACTTTCATCTTTAAAATCCAAAGTCAGCTCTTCTGTAACACTGATACAATTCCAGTCATATTTTGTAGATCAAACACTGCCAAGAAATCATCAACTGATAGCTGTGGAGTTGGCTACTGAGGTAGCACTTTTCTTTCTTGTTAATTTAGGCAGCTTTTGTTATGGATTGCATTACTAGACAAAGAGCCTAATGCTTTGACACTGCTCTGTCATTAGTTAGAATTGAAAATGTACTTTAAAAAACAGGTTCTGATGAGCATTTGCACACATTCCAAGCAAAACTGAGACTAGTAATGTTCGGAAAAGTGAACAGTTCCTGTATTTTTATTCCTGCACATATAAAGCAGAAGAAAACTCTGCTAATTTGATATTGTAGGTATATTTTTGTTTCTCGTAAGTTGTTACAAAGATTGAAAAATTAAAGGATACTAATGATACAGTGCAGTCTGATCAACACAGATGAAATATTGGGATTGAACATTCCTATTGTGAATACACACACATGAAATCTGCATGCATCTCGTGTGGCAATAAAAGGACTGAAGCTGAGCAAAATGTTCTTTTTGCTTTCGTAAACCAGAAGTGAAACACTTTAACCCTAGTGTGGAATACAACAGAATATAAAAAATCTGTCAAAAAATAGAACTAAAAAAACTGGTAAAGAAAAAACTGTTAAAAAATAGAACTATCTTTTTCCAGCTAACTATATTGCTATCCATAAATCCATCAAAGGGGAACAATGAACAAAAGACAATTCTGTTTCCTTAAAGATCATCTTTTTCAACTCTGCAGTAGATGCTCTAAAATTACAGATCAAAAATAGAACATTTATAGAAAGAGTCAGAAACTAAGAGAGAAATAACAGCACAGGAAATATAAGAAACAAGAAAAGATTATTTCTTCAAGAACAGAGAATCATCTGGCCTTCCTTAGTGGGCAGTGCATTTTAGATCAGATCCTGCTAACTGCTACATTTGCATCTCTTCCCGGTACTTGCTGGCTCAAATTAACACGACAGATTGTTCTTGCTGATTCAAAATTATGTGTGGCAATAAATTCAGGAAAGTGAAATTTTCATATTAACTATGAAATACTTAGAAAGTTCCTAAGGCTAAAATCCTGCAAAGGGATACATTGTATCAGCCATGATGACCTGGAGACCCTGAATTAACAGAGCTCAGCCTAGTGATCTGCTCAATTAACACTCTTGGTATATAAGGTTGGCATCTACTCAGTTGATGAGATCGCTATGGACAGATGCATCTATTGAAAGCAGAGAGCCACAGCCTATCTGCAACCTACTTTTCAATAAGAGTAAAATTCCAGGATCTTGATGGCCACATAGATGAACATCTATTCATGTTCAAACTAGTGTAAATACACAGTTTACCTGTCAGCTTTATTTAACAAAGAAATAAATGGCAAATTAGTTCAGTTTTGGTCTGTAGGTTTGGGTTTTTCAGGTTCTAAGGCATGTGTATTCTGAGACACTTGAGCACTCTCCTGCTAATCATCTGTCCATTTCTCAGTCCACCATGCTTGCATTCCAGCATAGCCCAGCACAGTGCTCACAATTTCACTGCTGCATTGCCTAATTAACAGTTTTAAGAGCTCCTTCTTTCAAAGGCTGACACAACCACAGCAGAGCAGGCAGAATACACCCAACGTTTTACACCTCCACTGCAACGTCAAACTTCAAGCTCAACGCTAAAATCCTGAGGCTTGCACTGAACGAGAGAGTCCAAGGGCAGATACCAGAGCCTTTCTCCGGACAAGTGCACTCGAGCAGCTCCAGCCCAGGGAGAGCACTGCAGGGAGGAGGATGGTAAGATTTACCAGAGCTGTTTGTCACCACCACACAACTCAAAAGTTGAGTTCAGCATGTGCTGAAGTGATACAATTACACATGGCAAGGAAGCAGAGGTCTGGATTAGTTTTACACAGCCTACAGTGACCTATCTGCTCTAGAACTACGGCAGATAACACTTGCCAACGCACCCCTAGATAATGTGTATTAAATACTACCAAAAATAACTCAGTTCATACTGTAGTTAGAGCTTATATGCAAAACCATAAATGCCCAAATATATTTGAGCACCATTAAGCTCTCCTTAAATTTAGCTGTCAACTTGGAACTATTTGGTAGGAATGTAATTATAGAAGGGTTTCTTATGGATCACTCAAGGCCAAATACCATTAAGTTCTATCATGCATGTGTACATGCAGTACACATAAAAATGTCACTTCATTACATTAGTGGATGACACAACTGGCAGAAAAGCAAATAATAAGAATATCATAGCTTTACAAAATAATCCGTGTGATCTAAATATAATACAGAAAACAGATTTTCATAACCATTAATGCACTGTTACATGTCCAAAAAGAGTAAGACCATACCATAGAAATCTGTGAAAATAACAAAATTATTTATCTTAGCATAGGCAACCTAACAACATGCTTTCAACAAGATACAGTGAGAGAAGGAGCACTCAGCTGACGCCTCAAAGAGGTTGCAATAACCACTTCCCTTTGTGCATGTCTTTGCTGACACCTATCACGGCACCAATTACACAGTTCTAGCATTCCTCTTTTCATCTCTTTATCAGACCAAAACCGGAAGAACCCCAGCAAGTGCTGGCTGCGCATCTGACCTATGCTAATGGGTAGAAAGTCCCCCATGATTTTTTTTTTATTTAGCAGAAGAAGGATGGTAATAACCATGCCAGATATTTCAGTTGGTCGGTTGTTTTTTGGGGTTTTTTATTTTGCGTTCATAACTGCCTGTGAGAACAAACTAAATGCGGAGTTCTCCATCTCTTAATGCCTCTGAATTGAGAGAACATCATGTCTTTTTTGAAGATATGATTTAATCAAACACAAATAATTATGTTCAACACAGGCAGTAACAACAAGTTAAGGCACACAAGACAGCAAAAATCACATTAGAAAATCCAACAGTTTCTCTTGACCCCCGAAGGGGGTGGGAGGAGCATAATCAATCAATGTATTTGGCTTCATAGATTCTCCTGCTGAATAAACAGATGGATGTGGTCAGCCATCCTGCGGTCAGGAAGGTACGCAAAGAAAGTCTCTTCATTTAGAGCCACTGAATAAAACATCTCTTGATGACAGTGGAATTGCTATCTAGAGAAAGACAGCTTATTACCTCAGCTTCTCACATCTTTCAAATTTACGCCATGTGTTATAGATTAACAGCTACTTTTTTGCTTTTTATGGCTTCCCAAAAATAAAGCATGCACACAAAATACAGAATAGCAGCTGTTTATGACTTTTTACACTGTAAGGAAATGAATTCCATTTTGAATTCCATTCCACATTTTTAGTTTTGGTTATGTTATTTTTGGAGAACAAAATAG
Source organism: Dicrurus megarhynchus (assembly GCA_013399195.1). NCBI lineage: Eukaryota > Metazoa > Chordata > Aves > Passeriformes > Dicruridae > Dicrurus > Dicrurus megarhynchus. The sequence goes on along the minus strand of VXAD01012652.1, from coordinate 359,474 downwards.
TGGCATTCCAGTTAGTCTTTTTAAGATGCTTTCCCTGACTCTTAGTTTGTGTTGCTGTATTTCTACTTTTAACTGAAAACACATTTCCACTTTTGACAATTTACACTGAAAGTGAGCTGTTTAGTAAACAAGTAAATTTTTCAATATGAATATGATGTTTTCAGGCTCAGACTACTTAGCAGCACACCAATGCAAAATTAATGCCAAATTGCATAAAGCAACAAAACCAGAGACCAAAAGAAAAAGCTTTTACAGGAAATCTGTCGCAAATTTCCTAAATAAGAATAATAAACAGTTCATTATTTCATACACAGATATGTAGAATGCACAAACTACGAAATTTGATTGACATGCATTATATTTTACTTGCTGCTAATTTTTTAACCAATACTTACAGACAGAGTGCAGAGAACAGTGATGACCTTTACTGTAAAAAAAATCCATCTACAATCTAGCTAACACTCTCCCATGGTTTGCTTTCTCAATGTATTACATGAAACAGTCTACATTGCTCACATATAAAACAAACAAACAAACAAAAAAAATCAAATTCTAAGCAGTCCAGTCTAAATTTTGTAGCTAGGATTTCTCTTCAGAAATACAAACATATTTTAGTGTATTCAATCTATGTCCAAGGCATGGGAGGTGAGAGAATAAAAGAATCACGCTGTTGAGTATAAAAGCAGAGTGTGAAAGTCTACTGGGGTTAAGTATTAACCTGATGCATTTTTCAGAACGACTGTACTATTTTTAACTGTTCTTTTTTGGCCACAGGTCAAAGTTTTCCTAGCAAAATACCAAAGTGAAAATGCTGGGAGCGAAGCCCAGAGGCAGCTCTCTCTGCTTTGGCCTAGGCAAAAACTTATCTGAATCCAGTCAGATACGTAGCACTGTTTCCCACTCCCCTCCACTGACTGTGGCTGTCATTATGCCTCTGAACATCTATGAGAGGAGTCACACAGCACTACAGCCCCGGGAAGAACATTTTTCAGATGTTATAGGAAATTCCTATATTCTCCACACAGCACAGACATACATTCTGTTCAGTCAGTTCCTGTATTTTTGGCCAAACAGAACTGAGTCATTTGAAAGCACAAAAAAAGACACAGTGTAAGTGCCTTGAGCAACTCTTGGAAGGACTAAGATTTATTCCCTCTTTTTCTGCTCCTCATAACTGGGGCAGACTGGAAATCTTGGGGCAGACTGGAAATATAAGATTTGAAGACGCTATAATTCAGTTAAAATACTAATAATGAAAATAACGATAATGATAACAATAGTGATAACAATAATGATAATAATCTGTCTCTTGCTGCCTTTGTAGAGTTCAGATGTTTTAAATGGGGAAATCTAACTCCTTTCACACTTCTTCCCGAGGGCATAGATTTCTCACTACAGTAAATTGTATTTCATACACTCACACGGAAAAATACTATTTGAAACAGAAGACAGACGAATCAATTTGCCCCAATGAAAAATAAACGTGACCCTACTGGACCCCCCAGTTACATTTCTCCCTTAGGCGTGTCCCCTTTTCCTGAATTATTTCCACATCACACAGCAACCTCAGCTTCACCAGACGACGTTCCACAGGGGGTGAGCGATGGGTGCCCGGCAGCGCACACAAAGGCAGGTACTTTGGGGACGGACACGCTGTGATTACGAGGCGCGAAAGCGAACGGTGTGAACGATGCTGGGAAGGAAAACAAGGCGCTTTCCTCTCCCCGGATCAGATCTTGCCAGGGACGTTTCTCACTTTCCCCCAGATAAGATGTACCTAATCGGGGAGCGCTCGCTCTCCTCTCACAGCGCCGTGCCCGTCCCCTCGCTCAACACAGCCCTGGGGGCGAGGGCCGCTCCCGCCACCTCCCCGCTACCGCTGGCCCGGCCGGGGGCGTGGAGAGGATCCTTCGTCCTCCCCCAGGAAAGCACTTTCAGGACGCGGGAGCCCTTTCCTTCCTTTCCGTTCCCTCCCGCCCGCCTGAGGCGAGGGCAGCGCTGCCTTTGTTCCCCCGCCCAGCGCTTCCCCCGGGCGCGGCCGCCCCTCACCAGCAGGCTCTCCACGTTGACCGGGGAGCGCGGGTCGCGGATCATGGACTCCAGCTTCCTCTGGCGGCCCTCGAGCATCCCCGCCGCCGGCTCCAGCGCCTCGGCTGCCAGGGAAGCCGCCGACATCTTCCCCGCCGGCTGCTGGCTCATTCTCCGGCCCGCCTAGTGCCGGGCCCGCGGAGGGCACTGCGCGGGGCCGCCCGGCGGGCCTAGCGCGGNGAAGGGAGGGACGGAGCGCTTCCCGCCGTGCCCCCGCCTCTCCCCGCTCAGGGCGTCCCTCGGCGGCCGCCGCCTCACTGCCCGCTCCGCCGGGACATCGCTCCGAGGGCGGGGGGAGGCGGGGAGCTGAGGGGGAGCGGCTGCCGCGGGGTCGGGCTCAGAGTGCGGCTCTCTCTGCAGCGCTCGCCGGCTGCTGGGGTGGGAGCCGCGATCCCACTCGCGATGCCGGTCTCGCTTTCCCTCGCCGCTCAGGCTCGGCCCCGCCGCTCTCTCTGCGTTCCGCCCACCCCCGGCCCGGCCCGGCCTCCCGCTCCCCGACCCCGCGCGGGCCGCCTCCCCTACCCACAAGGCCCCGCTGCGAGCGGCGCATTGCTCGGCGCTCGGTCAGCGCCCGGCCACAGCGCTGAGCTCGGTGGGGCCGCGCCGGGCCTGGACAGGGCAGTCCCTCAGAGACGGGGCTGTGTGCGTTTTGGCTCATGAGACCTCACCCTGCCCGTGTGGCGTAAAGCACACAGGAAAAAAAGCCAAAAATATTTGAGAAGGTGGGCGAGCAGCGTTTCAGATAGAGCAACTGCTCACGGCGTGAATCACAGAATCATGGAATGGTTTGGGTTGGAAAGGGCCTTAAAGATCATCTAGTTCCAACCTCCCTGCCATGGGCAGGGATGCCTTTCACTAGGCCAGATTGCTTAGACCTCTATCCAACCTGGCCGTACCATGTCAGGGATGGGGCATCCACAACTTCCATGGGAAGTGTATTCCAGTGCCTCACCACCCTCATGGTAAAGAATTTTCCCCCCAATATCTCATCTAAGCCTACATTCCTGGAACTTGAAATAATTTCCCCCTGCTGCTACATGCTCTTGTAAATAGTCTTGCCCCATCTTTTCTTTAAATTCTCTTCAGGTATTGAAAGGCCACACTAAGATCACCCCAAAGCCTTCTCTTTTCCAGGCTGAACAATTCAGATTCTCTCAGCCTTTGATCATAGGAGAGGTACTCCATCCCTCTCCTATGTGTATATCCTACATGTATGAGAAGAAGGATGGAGAACTAGGCAGTGAGGAGCTGTGCTGGGGAAGGTGCAGGCCACCCTCGTGCACCCAGAGGAAAATGAGCCTCCACACTGTGCTGGAGGTGGGTACTTTGAAGATAAACTTTCTGTTTATCAGACCCAGGCAAGAGAGGCTGCAGCAGGGAGGGTGTCACTGATGCCTGAGTTGTGGCTGCAGGGATGGAGGTGGGGAGTTGGATGGTAGGGATGCTCCATGGAATGGCATGTGAGGTTGTGGCCAAACTATGATTCCAGCAGACCTGAGACGTGGCTGCTGGGCAGATGTTATGGGGAAGAACAACAAAGATTGTGAAAATGTCATTCGCTGAGGTGGAGGGACCTCAGGGAGGAAAGGTTAACGTTTTACTGTGTTGACTTTCAGCTGATAGCTGGATGTCAGTGAGCTGATGTCAGGAAAGTGGCCCAATATTTTAACTTTAAAGGAAGAGGAGAGAGAGTCAGAGAAGTAAATATGTGAGTCACTTGCATGGCTTTGAACGAGATCACTCTCAGTGATATTCTGAGTCAGGGCCCTGGTGCTGAACAACTCCCAATTTGAGGGAAGGTCTGCTCTGAATATTGACCCAAACCCCATAACTGGATTCTGTTTTTACAGTCCACTGAGTCAAAATCCTCAAGCCTGACAGAAACACGCACACACATGAACATTTTCAAAAGTCAAATTGGGCGTTATGACTCACGCTTTGCAGTGAACCGCATTGAGTTTGTGCGTTTTCTGAGGGAATTGGTGAAATCTGTTTGGGAGAGGCACTGGTTATTTATATCTTAGGACTACTTCATATTCAAAACAGATTAGGATCTGCTTAACTGCAACACCACCAAAAAAATCACATAGTCTCTTTGAGCAGTTTACTTTGCTAGGAAATAAAAGAAGTAAGTGTGACAATGAGTAGGGCTGCTATTAGGTTTATATGTGGGTCCTAGATGTATCATGAAGTTACACAGCCTAGCAAAACAACAGATCAAAGCTCTAAATTACCTAAAATAAATATGATTTCTTCACTTACAGCCTATTCATTGGCTAATTTTTATAAGTGGCAAAACAGAAACATTCTTTTTTAAGAATGATTTTTAAGGGATTTAAAATAGGTTTGGACAACAGACCAAACACGAGGAGTGTGTCTCCAGTGATCAATAAGGAGCTTGTGCTAAGTTCTGTTACTGTCAACATTAATTTTGGGGGTGATTTCAATGAGCTTGGAGTTGGGCACCAGGTGATGTGATGATCTAAGCTCTCGGTTTCCTCTTGGCTATAGGCAAGGTGCTTCTCTTTTTTACAGTTTTTCTTATCTATAAGCTTTGTAAAAACTGATCCTTAGCTTATGTGATTAAGTGACATTGTTCAGGGTGCTATCTAAACAAAGGTAGCAAAGAAATTCTTAAATAAGCATAACACCCATTTTTACGTAGGAAAAAAAAGTGTGATTGTGACTTCAGAAGCAAATGTGTAGAAACAGTACCTTCTTGAAATTCTTGCCCCATAGATCTATTCTTCCACCCCTCAGGAGATATCTGTTTACTGACTAAACAAGTTTTACTCTGTTACAGGGATGAATTGGCAGCGGCAGTCAGCTGAATTCCTTTGTATGACATGAATCCTCAACGAAATCCTCAGCAGAAGATTTATTGCTGGTTATAAGTGACTAAGTGACAAGAAAAGTACTCAGAAAGTCAGATTCCTCTCCCAGTGTTTGCAAAAAAAAACTGTTTTAACATGCCCTAAAGGAAAAATAACACCACCTTCTGTGGTCTTTTTACAATTCTACCTTTTCTGCCTTCAGTGGTGTAAATCTCTCAGGGTATCACCTATTCCTACAATGATCATCTAAGGAAGAACTGTTCCTACTCGCTCTGTGTATCCTAGTTTTGAAGTCCCATGCAATGGATTGTCAAATGCTATTTACCATGTTTTGTAAGGCAAAGTCCAAGCCTTCCAGCATGCCTGCTGCATCTTTAAGCCTGTGAGTCCACAGTTGGATCTTTCATCTCTCTGTCTGCTCCCTGAAATGCTGCTGAACTCTTTAGATACCTACAGTCCAAGCATGTTTTAGGTGTCCCGAGGCAGTAGGGAATTTGCTATTGACTGTTTTCAGAACTGGCTACATTTATAGGAACAGATTTGTTAAGAAGAAATGGGGCTTACTGGTTAAAAGCCATCAGCTTCAAGGTTATTCCTTTAGGGTATTCCATAGGGCTCAAGCCTGTGCAGGGAGAAGAGGGATTTGGCTTTGGACCCCAGGCATGCTTTCACTACTATTGCAGAAGAAGCAAAAGGAGACAACTACCCATGTGTAAATCTGTCTTAGGAGAAGGGGCTGTGCTTTTAGCACCTGCTGCTGGCTAAGTAAGGCTTTTGCAAATCCTCTTTTTAGGCTCCCACTCTGCAGATATTTGAAGAACATACGAGCACTAGTGACAGGGGAGTTGATTCTACTAATAGCTGGTGTCTCTAAAATTTAGGTTTAGCATCTCATGTGGATCTAGTCCATTTTTGTGTTTTGCATGTGGGAGAACAGATATATAGAAGAGTTAAGTGAGTTGCCAGTGATATCATGGGCTATCTGTCTAGTGACATGAATCAACTCTATCCCAAATGAGAACCAACTTGTGACAACAGAGTAGGAAGGACAAAACACCCATTGATAGTCCAAGCAAATACAGTCTTTGAAAGCTGCCAAAATCAAACTATGTCAGACTGCTACAGGCAAAGGTGCATAACTGTTGTCACTCACCTGGGATGCTGCACTGACATGGATCAGTGGTGTTGTGAAGGAAATAGGACAAGAAGTCATATTTTAGGTAATGAGGTCTTGAGACTTTGGAGGGTGTAGCTAAAGATCATCATTCTATCTCCAGAAAACAATGTAGATGTATGTCATTAGTAAAGAGGTTTCTTTACTTACAGATTCATAAATACTAAATAGGGGTGAAAAGGAATGTGGAGTTTGTTTGTTTGTTTGTTTGTTTGTTTGTTTTAATTTTCCTTTCTCACATGCTAGTGTTCAATCAGCCTAAGGGTTAATAAATTATTTTTTTCTGGATTAAAAATAAACTTTTTCTTCATTTTAGGTTATTGAAAATGGACGGGAAGAAAGGTACACAACTTGTGTATCTAGGAGTTGTGCTTTTGAAGGACTTGCAAAGTCAGCCACAGTCTTCATTGTTGATATTCTGATTCCAGTGTTGTCTTGGGACAAATAGTATAGTTATGTAAAGTCCACAAAAAATCCTCCCAGCACTGTTTAACATTCTTTCATTTAATTCACAGTATAGCATCTTTTGCATCGTAACTAGATACTTTAAATACAAGCAGCTTTTCAAACCCCATGCATTTCCAAACCAGCCCTCAGTAAGATTGACACTACCACATCAATTACTAGCACAGGCCAGCTATAAAATTACAAAACCACTTAGCCATCTGTATAATTAAATGCAAACCAAAGTAATCAAGCAAATATTAAAGAAAATGTCTTCATCTGGTAAGCTTTGTAGGTAAGGCCTGTATCTACTATTCTGCTTGGGAAGGGATATACCTTTGTCTCTAAGGGTATGCCAGGTAGCTGCTTCCTACTTTTTCAAACAGCATATATAGCTGATAAATACAGAAATATTAGTTGGTACTGTCTGTTGCTGTGTTAAATTCAGTATCTTAAGCACAAATACCAGAGAATCAAGAAAAGGAGGTGTGCTGCACAATGCCTGGGTGTGTCCTGATAATGCAGGACTTGGTCTCTGCCTGGCTCTTAATGGCTTACATAATCCTCCCCAGCTAAATAACATTGCTTTTGTTAATGAGGTAGTTTCATAGTTTCTTGGATGCATTGGGAAGGCAGAAGTGAAGCTGTGAATCTAGGTTAATTGAAATGCTTACATGATGGTGATGTGCCAGATTCTCTGCTGTAAGTCTCAGGAGGAAACTTGCAGTAAGTGTAGCTTGGAGAGTAAGGACAAAGTGACCTCGAGTTTTCCTTTGCTGCTTTGTGCATTTAGGTGAAGCTTAGGGCTCTGTGGCTCATAGGTGTAAGTCACAGCAGTTTGAGAGGCTGCTGTGATTTATTAAATTCTTGTTGTTATGCTATCAGTAGGCTGTTTATACCTCACAGTACCTTGGAGCAGAGGAAGGTTTCTGCCACTCTTCTTTCTGCTGTGAGCATTATCTCTAACACTTCCTCTACATCAAACATTGTAAAGGTTGAAAAATCAGAAATATGCAGGAGTACAAGGCTGCTGGTCCCTCAGAAGTGCTGGCCAGAGCGTCTCAAAGCTGTCTCTGCCTCCTTTTAATTTGGCAAGGGGACTAGGGATTGGTTCAGACCTGTCATTTGCATGCCTTTGTTTTAATCTTCCAGTGAACATTTTGTTCTTACATACCTGTAAGAACAAAAGCATTTCTGATAGTTTATTCTGTATTTAAGATCAAACATTTAGCTACTCAAAATGGAACCCAAAATCCAGAACTGGGGAAATAGGCTCCATATGGAAAATCTGAGGAGCATCAGGAAGGGGGCCCAACTGGATACCGAATTGGACTTATAAGAAATGTGGCCAAAGCCCCATGTTTTCCTAGATGAGACATAATCTGAACCAGCATATCCATCCTGAGCTGAAGTAGAATTCTTTAGCAGGGCAAGAACCCATGTGCATGTTCTCGTTTCTCCAACCTGTGGCAATTCATTTTGCACAGTACACCTCCAAATAAAGTTCCTAGTCACTATCTTGCAGGTTGGTGTGTGGTTTTGCCTCTTTAAGGATGTATTCTGCTGAAGAAGTTTTCCTGCAGAAAATTGTGTTAATAAGAAATGGGATGCCAGGAAGAAAAGGCTCTGTAGCCTCTCAATGAGAGCACTGAGCAGGATGGAGGCAGAGGTAGGTAGCAAACTTAGTGACCTTCACAGTTAGACAGCTATTGAGTATTTTTGGATTGTGATCTTGGATTTTGGTGTAAGAACCACTGTAGGCACCTAATCAATCCTTCTTTTGGTGTGCCTTTTGCTGTAAGTATGCAGGATCGGGCTTGGAAAGTGACAGTAAAAGCCCGGGCACTGAATGCTCCCTGCAATTAGGGGGAAATGCCAGTAGAAGATGACTTGGATAGAACAAGCTAAAAAAAGATGATTAGTGCAGTGGTTCTGTGTGCATCTCTGAATACCCACATTACGTCTCTCTGCATTACCACTGTCATTCCTACGATCTGCTTTTCATCAAGACTTAGCTACTGTTAATTGTGGAGAAACCAAGCCAGCTGATACTGGGGTGTAAACAACTACAGCTGCTGTGCCTGCTCTCAGGGAACTTGCAGGGGCTGTAAGATACAAATAAGAAAAGTTGTGAGTGCACGAGTGAAGACACAGTTTTGCATATAAGGGTTTAGAGTCTTGTAGAAATGACATTTTGTATTTAAACAGCATCAGAGTCAAGCAGCAGAGAGGAAGGAAGGAAGGAAGGAAGGAAGGAAGGAAGGAAGGAAGGAAGGAAGGAAGGATGGATTTTTTCCTGCTTGGAAAAAATACTTTTCTATCTGTTCCTTTGTCCAACAAGGACAGTATGCTTAACTACTGTTATTACTAGAGTTGACTGTCAAATAGTAAATGGGATGACTGTGTGAAGAGTCTGGCATAGGGGTGATCTCAGTTTTGCCCCAATCTTTGGTGATGGGGGACAATATTAAAATGAAACACTACATGGATAAGAAAAATTAAGGTATTGGAAGAAAACTTGGAAGATTTTGATGTGAGAAGGCTGAAGTTAGTGGGAATTATTAGAGGACCTTTTCATGTACATTCTTTGTAGGAGAATAAAACATTTGGAAGGGTATCATGCTATTCCCAAACTGCAAACTCACTTCATGTAGGACAGCAATGCCTTATGGGGTGAAACAGGGGGGTAGGTATTAGTTGAATCTTGAAAACTTGGATCAGTAAGAACTACAAGGACCAGTCTTGGTCCGTCTTGTTTAACTTTTTGAAATTGGAACCTGTTTGTTTACCAGCATGAAATCCAGGAGTGTGCTGCTGATGGTGGATGTTTGCAGAAGACAACATCAATAGAGAGTTGAGGGTTGGGATATTACTTGGAAGACCTGGATCAGCTGAATGATGGGAATGATAGAAACAAGACATTATTAAATGGTACAGTCTCTAGAGGGATGTGCCCTTGGGGACTAGTAAGAAATTCTGAGGTAATGTGGGAACTTACCATTTGGAAATAGCTGAGGAGAAGTACTTCAGGCTTATGTTAGGTAATGAAAATGTGGAATTAGAAAGTATAAATGGTATTGTATACCATCCCTCTCTCAAGCAATATAGGGTAGGAAAACACTGGGGCATAAATAGTTCAATTCATCTGTATTGGAGAAGAGGAACTGAAAATGGGAATTTGGCAGAGATAAGGGAACAAAGCAGCCTGTTTTATGTGAAGTGGCTTGAATAACTCAGTTTTCTAGATCCAGCAGAGAGGTGAATGAGGATATGGTGGTGTCTACAGATACACCAAAGACAGCAACCAGGGAGCTTAAGAGCTCTGTACATTACAGAACAATGCTGGCAGAAGAGCATATGTAAGTATACAAGGCCATGAATAAGCTTAGATGGGAAATAAGACTGTTTCTAGCTATTTACAGTGTGGGGTTGGTACAACCTTCATCCAAGTAAAGGCAGCAAGAAAATACCTGCAGTGTATCAGTGCACTTTGAAAGGGCTGTAAGATGTGGTGTCTGGCACCGCAGGGACTGGAGTTGGGAGCTCTCAATGACATTTTCGGTTCTTTATGTGGCTGCAGACATAAGGGTTTGTAAGAAGCATAGGGTAGCCTCCATGAAGGTGCTCAAGCTATTTAATGATCACTTAAAGACTTGGTGGAAATTGCATTTTTGTTCAAGAACTGCAGTGAATGTAATAAAAATCAGCACAGTTTGGACATAACTAAACTGGCTGCATTTCCTTGCTGGAATAAAATAACCTGAAGGTTATTTCTTTGCTTGAACCATTGAATGTTATGTTTTAATCTGATGTAGAATATTTGTTTTGGGTGCTTGAAAGAGTGTCATAGCATGGATATACTTAGGATAAGGAAATCCTACTTTTATCCAAGGGAATTCAAAGCAGAATTCTACTTTTTAGAAAGCTGTCCAAGGACTCAGTATCCACGAAGCAGGAGAAAGAGGAAATTCTTCCTCAATTGAAGCTGCTGACCTGCACAAAGGCACCAAGTTTGTTGGGTCAGTGAGGGGGAGCATGAGAATCACGGCTTCCTACCCTGGGAACCAGCCTGCTCCCTTGGGAAGTGTGTCCCCATCCCTCGCAGTTGTGACAAAAGGAAAGTGGTCACAGGAAGGACTGAGCATGGCCTGCCTCAACAGAGCCTCTGTTAAGGGGTGTCTGCTACCTGAGTAAATGCTCTGATCATTGAGCTGTTGGATAACGAGGGACTTTCCTCCAACACAGTTTATCCCCTTTGTTTTTTTTCCAGCCAAAACTATTCAGCAAGTTTGAAGCAAATAGTTTAGACATGACTGAAACCACATTTTCCGGGGAATTAACTGTTAAAATAAATAAATAAATAAATAAATAAATAAATAATCCAATTCTAACTACTACCTCTTTTAAAATCCATGATGCTTCTTTTCCACATAAATTAATTTTTTTAAATTAATACATGTAATTAAATATAACGGTTCGACTCATCTACCCAGCCAGGGTAGTAAATAAGGGCTCCTTACTTTTGTTGTTCTGGAGTGCACAAGGTAGCACTTAGAACTAATGCTTATTTCTTCAGTTTACCCATATTTTCCTTTTTTCGCAGCCCCTTTCATCCTATCAGTTCCAACAGTTGATCCTCGCAGGAGAGGGAACTCTTCTCTATGACATTTTCATGCTTTTCTAGTTAACTAATTTAAACTAATAAAAAAATAAAATACTTTTTGCTCTGAGCTTAGTGCTAACTTGTTGATAGTTTAAATAGATTACACCATTCCACTAGATACAAGCTAAACTATTGGAAACAAATAAAGAAAAAAAAGGATATAAGTAGATGTAGTCATTAATAGTGTTGTTAGTAGTGTTAAAACTATTCAACCAGAGCAAGGTGGGGTTGGATCTAGATTAGCATCAAGGTCCTTTCTAACCTAAATGATTCTGTGAATCCATGACTATATGATTTTTGATCAGCTCTCTTGGACCTTGTAGCCCTCCAGCATTGCATCTCATCTTTCCAACTGGTAGTGTCCAAATACTCTGCCTAGGCCACGGCGAGCAGCCCTCTGATACATTCGTTGCAGCATTTCTAAGGACTCTGTGATGCCGTGTGTGACTTGCAGCCGCTCGGGAATGTGAAGTGGAGGTTTGGCGCTTCAGAAGCCGTGGAAGGGTGGTTGTAGACACCCCTCTAGTGGCCCCGCCGCCTCCGGGAAGCCGGGAGCAGCTCTGGCATCCCCGCGCTCAGCAGGGGCAGATGGGCTCCTCTGTGGAGCTGGGTCCTCTGCGGGCCTGGGGAACTGTCTGACAAACACAGATGAGAACTGGCAGATAATTTCTTCCTTTTTCCGTTTCACCAAAGTTTCCCTGGAAACTCCACACCAGTGCAGGGTGTTCAGAGTTTTGTTTCACACAAGCCTAAATACTGGAAGGATGAACTCATTGCACTGGCCACTGTAAAAAACAGATGTCCTGGGAGGTGATATGAGGAAAGAGTTAATCCTGTCTAAAAGCTTTTTTAAATGTCAGTTTATTTAACCTAGAGAGAGAACAGTTTTGTCATCATTGAAAAAAAGACAAGTTATACTGGAAGATGAATCAAATGTTTCAGATTTTCTTGTCTCTTTAATACAAGACTGATAGAATACCAAAGGAAAAAAAAAACGAAAAAACCAAAGTATATGTAAAATAAACATAAGGAACACCTTATTTGTACATCTGTACATTTAGGCTTCTCAACTGAAATTGTCAATAAGATGCTAATTATATTTGTGTTTGCAACATTGAATTTATTTTGCTTTTTAATTTGTTAAAGGACATGCAGTAAAAATGAGAGCCCTGGGATAACATTTTTAAAGATGGTGGAGAGGTCTCCAGTGCTGTTTTCAGAAAGGATGCTGTCCCAGGGCACCCTCTGTGATTACTTCTGGAGCACGGCAAGTCCAGGGATTGTCCTTGTTGGTGCTGGACAAGCATCCTATGGAGGGTCCTGGGGAAGCTGGTACACTCTTAGGAGTCGCTGCAGAGCAGAACTGACCAGAGTTTGCAAAGGAGATCAAGACAGTCCCCCCTTTTTGCAAATGAGCACAGCACAGAGGAATGATTCGTTCCAGAGGCAGCAAGCTGCCTGATAGCAGCAGGATGTGGTGTTGAAAGGAGATATGGGTTTATACGTAAGTAAAACTGTCCTTAAAGGACAGCCCACACTGAGATTTTCTCTGTATGGAAAGAGGAACTACATATCTTGTCCTTCTGATAATGGTAGCTCTGTATCTCAGTAATTCACCTGTACTACCAGTATTACCATTGTGAATCCAATATTACTTTTAAACTAAGATTTACCTATACAAAAATATCAAAGTGCAACAATTAAGTTGAGTAAATTATACTTAGAGCTGAATTCAGGCCCATTTCTAAGCCACCATTTGCTGCCAATAAAGCACATGGCTGAATGACTATTTCTAGTTGAACCTCAATTTTGTTAAACTGATTGGAAGCAATCAAGTGAACACACACCATCCTGATCAGGTTTTGATTTCAAAGGTGGTAAAAAGCTTTTTAAGTTGTGTTAGGGAGATTTTTTTCCCCCATGTAGTTCTGTGTCATTTTCATGCCAAATCATAAATGCTGTTTTGCAGACTTCCCTCCTTATGCCCCAAAAATAGCTCCATGTGTCAATTTAAGAGATGGACAATTGGCATAAAGTCAGCAGAGAGAGCATAAATGCCTGAGAAGTTTTTAGGCGACATCTATGTAAACAATTACTGTTGTCTTGTTTTCATTTCCAGGCAACTGATACTCAGAGACACATACATAGAATACAGACAATATCTGGACAACTTTCCAACCCCTTCTTTCCAAGCAGTTTATACTTTCTCCATGTATAGGAACAGCATTTTACAGATGGGGAATAAAGTATATCTTGATTGGAAGATACTTGTTTAAAAGAGTCTAATCATCATCTAATGTCACAAATTTAATACCTTTTTGAAAAAAAAGTGGGATTCTTGAGCTTCAATCTGCAGTAAGTTTTTAATACAGTCTAGAGTATTTCAGACTGGGAGAAACATGTAATTAATCAATAAATACACACTAATCCACATTTGCCTTTGTTCTTCTCAGTGGCCCAGGGTTGTCAATGTTTTTGATACTTTCCAAACAAATCAAAACTACTAATCTCTGCATGGAGACTGACAATCAATGTGTCAACTTTGGCAGTTTGAAAGACTGGCATTTGTTTTAGTCCCTTTATTCAGCTCTTTAAGATAAATCTGCAATTAAGTCTTTTTTTAATCTCAAAAGAAAGGCAATGCTAACATTTTCACAGTATTTAGCTTTTACTTTGCATTATTTTAACCTCTAATCACAGGAAGAATTAATCCTGTATCTCTGTATTTCCCTCATGAATATTCTTCCAGGACAGGATAATTTTGCATCATTTCAATTGTGTTTATCTTCAGCTGAATAAATACAGAAATCATCACCTCCAATAGCTTCTTGTCAGCCTGAAGGCTCACACACATTGCTGGGCATTTGAGGTTGAAGCTGTTTCTAAGACCAGGGAGATTTTTTAGTGAGGAATTGTTTCTTACACAAGGTATTATTGGCATTGATGGTGAGAACATTACTTGGTAAAAAGGTTCTCTGATGATCTGTGGGGAGTAGCATTATCAAGTAAATCACAGTTCTCAGCTCCTGACTGAATTCTGTGCAACTTGCTTTAGTGTATGGGATGGAGGCAGTGTGTGGATATTGTCCAGTTTTTGTAGGTGTTGTAGGGATTGTGAAAAGATCACAACTAACTTCTGGGAAGCTTGGATTGATCCTTGAGTGCCCAGCTAGCAGCAGAGTGTCTGGTGTCACTCACAGCACTCAAGCAGCTGCAGTATGGTCAGGAAAAATGGTCTGAATGGTTCATGATTCTCATCCTAGGAAAATGGGAGTAATTTCATTCATTTGTTGGTTCTTTCATTTGTTGGTTCATTCATTCATTCTACATACAATTTATTTTCTGGACACTCCAGAACAAGAGCAGAGGCAGAGTATAGCTTAGCAGATGAGAATGGCAGAAGACAGTCTCATCATAGTTTGCAAGGATGGATCTTACCAATAACAACATGAGACAAACCACCATGTGTCCTTTTCAAAGTGGCATTAATGCCTTTCCTCATTCCAGATGCCACACTAAAATTTTACCACTTGCAATATTTAGTAGAATCCACTTTAAAACTTTGTTATCCAAATAAATTCTGAAATAGTTTTACTGCACTTTGAACTTTGCTTCTGACAGGTAACTTTTATTTTCAGATTTGGAATTGAACTCTTCTAATGTCGAGGTCACAGTTCGTGCACACAAATGTTATCCTAGATTTAGGAGCCAGCAAGCCTTTTAAAAATTAAAAATTAGTGTGTCTTGTAATTAAAATATATATAAGAACAGCCTTTCCCTTTCTGAGCTTTATGAAACTTTATATCTGATCTGACACCTTCCTAATTTGCAAGAATTTTAGCAGTTTTTGTTTCATTCTTCATATGTGTCTAGGCTGCATGTCAGAGAAGCAATAACTATGCTTGTAACCTGCTTGGGACATTTTTATGGTTATAAATGGGGGAGTGGGGGCGAAGAACTGCTTAGAAAATGACAGCTGCAACATCAAAATGGCTTATCTGTCTGAAAAAGAATATTGCATTGTCTTAAGGCAGTTCTGTGCAGGATTTGCATCAGGACCTACAAGAGACTGAAAACAAAACTGTTTAGCCGAATAGCTAAATAGCTAACTGTTTAACTGAATAGCTTATTGCAAGTTTTATATTCATGAAGTTTTCTCTTGAAGTGTCAATTTTTCTTTTTGAAGGATGCTCTGAAATATGTCACAAATGAGTGTTTTAAGGTCACTTAAAGAATCATTGGCAAAGTGATTCAGCAAAAACAGGTTTAATATAAAAGCGACAGCACAACAAAGTTTGCTGGCAAGGTTCGCTCTGCTACTTACTGGATGGTTACAGATGGAGGAAAAGCAAACAAAAATCCAAAATCAATCAATCCAAACAAAAATAAACCCAAAAGTATCTACATGTAGTCTGGGGGGAGAAGGGGGAAGAGAAAAGGATGGGAAAAGATAAGGATAAAAAGGAATACAGAAGACCCTCCTGTTGGGCCACAAGGTTCATAGTGGACCCTCGAGCTAAACTGAGCCAGGACTTCAGCAAGAGTTTATCCCTAAAGGCCTAACAGCACTTAACAAAACCTAACAGCACTTAATCTTAAGAACACTTAACAGTACTTAACAGATAACTGAAGCTAAACAATTTAGCGATAGATTCATATAGAATTTGATATATCACAACTTACCTACAGGCCTGACTTACTACAAATTTAAAGTACTTAAGAATCTAGGAGAACATTCCTAGTACATTTGCTGTGTCATATTCACACTCACATGTGATATGACCCATTGCAGAAGGTGAGGGTAGCCCAGGTTCTTGCTAATAGACCCCTTGGGATGGATTAGAGTGAAATGACACTGAATTATCAGTGTTTGTAAATATACACATGTAGGGTTTATTATAGAACAATTTGGTTGCAGAGGAAAATGAGTGTAGCCATTTTGGTTGTTATTATCCGTAGCAACTTAACAACATGAAAGTGTTGCAATATGAAAGCACAACCACCTCACCCAAGGACGTGCAGGGGAAAAGAAAGGAGAGAGAGAGGGCAAGAGTGTGAAGATCTCACCACCCATAGGCCCTGTGATGAGACTTTGTTGTTCCACAGTCTTGGTTGAAATGGATTGCAGGTTGGATCCTTTGGGTGGTGAGGGAAGTCCTGAAGAAGTGGCGGGGAAAAACCCCCAGGATAATCTGCAGAACACAACATCTGTTGGGTTTATATTCACTCAGATTCAGGTGGGAATGCCCAGGTACCTCCCGCAGGGCGGGGAGCTTCACAGTGGATGGTGTAATGTTGTGGATCATGGGATTATGTCCTTGGCATCATCTAAGACAACACTGCTGCCCATCACACCAGCAGTTGAGTCAATTATGGCCCATCGGCAACCCTCAGCCCACACATGAACATCCCAGTACTTTCCTGGGGGAAGGAGGAGGGAGCCCCACTGAGTGAGCCCTACAACCCCGTGGTTTGTGCAAGGGAGAGCACCTTAGCATGACAGGAGGCACCATCCCATCTGCACAGGAACCGCCTCCTGACTCACTCATAGCACATCATTCACCCTCAGTCTTATCAGCAGAGGTTAACCACTGCACATCCAAAACCTCACCTCCTCCACCTCCAAACCAGGCTTCAACAAAGCAGCCTGGTGTCTCCACAAATGGAGAATATCTTGAGTCATTATCCCTTAAAAGTTCAGTCTCACAGCATGCACACAAACATGAAGAGTCTGTAGTAGGTACGTGCCTGTGAAAAATTCCCCTCAAGTTCAGGGCAATACTCATGTTGGATGCCTTTGCATCTTCTCAATGGCTGAGCCTTGAGGAATCGATGTATCAGTCCAGGATCTGACTTTGTTTGGCGATCCTCCAAGTACAGCAAACTTGAGAGTTCACTGGCCCCGAGAGAGAGATGTTGGTCACAGCGCACTGTGGTGCAGGAGAGCTCCAAGGGTCTCACTTTGGACTGCTGTTCATGGGGTTGCAAGAGAGTTGGCTTTAGTCATAGTAATTTTCCATCCTGGCAGCAATTCAGGTTGGTAACTTTCTTTGAAAGTTTGATAACAAAAATATTATTCCACTTAGGTTGTTATTCCGGCAACAAAAATAAGTTTCCAAGGCTGTTCATTAAAACACAGGAGCTTGTTAGACAGCACAAGTTCCTGGGAGAGTGTTTCTGATAAGCTCAAGAGGAGCTCAGCCACCTGCTGTTTGTCAAGGCTGAGGCCTAAAGAGCATTTCTGAGATCACAGTGTGGCCAGGGTGGGGGGAATGCACCACCACAGTGTGGCCTAATACAAGTCAATAAAAGAATAAGAGTTGTGATGTGCTGAGCTTCGATCTTTGAATTTGCTGTTACAGCTTCTAGGATTGCCTTCTATAACCCCATCCAGAGGCAATTGCTAAGACCACCTCATTCATGGATCACATGATAAGAAGCTTCCATCAGCCCATGTCCACATAGTACTCCAGGCCCTCAGATCGCCCGCTGTCCACCTGCAGGGGGGTAGCAGGGAGGGAAGGAACCATGGATGCCTTACATGGACAGAACCACGCTGTCCTTTCTCTGCAAACATCATTAAGATTTCCTTCAGAACATAGATCATGCTTTTTGACAAAGGAGTATTGCAATCCTCCAGGAAACATCTATGTGAGAAGCCTCGTGTAGATTTCTATAACCTATACCACCAAGTGTAGTTTATGTGATTTTAGCCTCAGCACACTTCTCCCAAGTTACCCCTGGCAGATCAGAAGTGGACCCAAAAATAGCAGATGCGTGTTCCAGATAAACCCTTCAGCAGTTACTGAGGTCTCAGAAGGGTGCCAGGGCCAGCCCATGCACCAGGATCACTGAACACAAGGGTTCAGAGCTTGCAGCCAGCCTCAGCACTTGGGAGCAGCCCAAGGCCGGGCCAGCAGGCAAACTTTGCCACTGACAAGGATGAGCTAAAGTGACTTTTGCAATCAGTGTTTAATTATGCTTATAAACAAGGCTCTTCACACACACCAAAAAGGTTATTCAAAATGAAGAAATCTGCTGGCTTTCAAGTGCTTTCCAACAGACAATAATTTGCAGGAATCTTCTCTCTTCTTTAAAAATCACATTATTTAAAACTGCAGTTCACATCTGAAAACTCTGACAAGTGATTTCCCACACCAAATAAGGGTTGAACTGGCAACCTGCAGCACTTGTTTTAATTAGAGTCAGCAAAACCAGGTATTTCATAATTATGGAACCTGGCTGTTGCTATTTCTGATTAATGCATTTAGATGCTTAGCCATTCTAATTGAAGACAAGACAAAAAGATTATTAGAGCCTTTTAATTTATTAGAGTCCTCAAATAGCCAAGAGAGCTTCTTACACATACAATAAACTGAAAATGGACAGGTATGGACTCAACAAAAATAATAATCTCTCAGAAAAAAATCAAGCATTACTATACAAATTCAGAGTTAGGTCCGGTCACATTTACAAGTGAGCTTGTAACTTGTGTCTAAGTTCAGCATCACTCAGGAATTTTTCAAGTCCAGGTTGCATCTTTTCAGCTAGTTAGTGCACTGAGCTTATACAGTACATTGTTTTCCAGCATCACCAATGGGTAACACTGTATGTAACCAAGTAGTAACAACAGTGGTTTAATCTTCAAAAGTCCATTCGTTCCACTGAAGGTGCACTATTAAAACAACAGATGTACTTAATAATTGTCATTACAGCTTCTCCCGTGTCACTGTGACAATTGTGTGGTTAAAAAATTATTATACAGCTAGAAAACCTGTACAAATCAGAAAAATCCTAATGTTTTATTTAAATGAACTGTTCTGCTGTTGAAGAAACTTCCTTAATATTTTTAAGATGGTTATTTGGTAAAAATATACTTCCTTACTCTACAGAAAAGGCAAGTAATGGGTAGGAATAAGAGGGTAGGTTTAGACTAAATATTAGGAAGAAATTCTTTGCAATGAGGGTGGTGAGGCACTGGAAAGGGTTGCCAAGAGAAGGTGTGGATGCATTATCTCTGGAAGTGTTCAAGGCCAGGTTGGATGGGGCTTTGAGCTACCAGGATGAGGGCAAATGGCCCCAACCTGCACCAGGGGAGGTTCAGGCTGGACATCAAGAATTTCTTCACTGAAAGAATTGAGAAGCACTAGAACAGGTTGCCTAGGGAGGTGGTGGAGTCACCATCCCTGGAGGAGTTCAAGGAACAACTGGATCTGACGCTCAGTGCTATGATCCTAGTTGATGTTGTGGTGTTTTGTCAAAGGCTGGAGACGATGGTCTTGGAGGTCTTTCCACCTTAAATGGAAGGGATCCCTGCCCAAAGCAGGGGGATTGGGAATATGTGATCTTTAAGGTCCCTTCCAGCCCAAACCATCCGAAGATTTTATGATCACATAACAAAAACCCACCCCAACATACGGCATTCAGAATTAGTTGTTAGCGTTAGAAATTTTTACACGTTTTATGGCAAACATTGTCCTTAGTTGTTGAACTAGTGTAGGGGGAATCAATGCTCCTCTTCAGCACAGACCTCCCCACCCACCAAAACAGAAACATCAAATAGAAAGTTTGGCATCTGAAAATAAACCAGTCACTGAAGGAAAAGGACAATTGTCCTGTGCAAAAAAATGCTTTCTTAGTTTTAACCCTCACTCCCAGCTTCACTGGCGGATCACCTTCCTCATTTTTACTGTGTTCTATGTATTAACTATGCTGTCACTTTGCTTTTATTTATTATTATAACAGCTCAGCCTGTAGTTTGAATTTCATAGTGACAGAAAAATAGTATCCTATACTGAAGTCCTGTATTCTGGAGCTGGAAGTGGGTAGGACATACATAAAAAGTCAAAATTACTTTCTGACACAAGCTTGCTCTGTGTGTTTTTCCCCAATTTGCATCATATACTACAATGCATTTTGCAGAATTAGTGAACCTTGTGGGAAACTGAATTAACTCTCAATGTATATTTAGGTACATTTAAGCTCATCAGTGCCACCTGCCCCACATTATTTGTATTGTAGAACATAGAGCATTTAATTTCACTGCATCTGTCTAAAATAGCTGTAGAGTTGCTGGCTAAAACATTCAGGGCTTATTAGCTTTGTTGTTCTCACTTGTGAGTAGATGTATAGTTGTCAATAACTGTGTGAACAGGAAAACAAGGACCTGGACATCCCATTTAAAACCAAACCTGCCAACCCACCCCCCCCCCACCCCACCCCTACAGAAACATCTGGTGCACATTTCTGATACTGGGATGAAGTGAGCCCAAGCATGACATTTGTACAGTGACAGTTCACTCCCTTAGAAAATCCAGTATCCAAATTCCACAGCTTTGTTTTATGGACATGAAACATGGATGAATATAGTCACATTCTTTAAGTATTTTACATACTTTTGTAAGCTGAGCCACAAAGACATCACAATACTCGGCTAAAGCTCTGCTGTATGCAAACTCTAGAAACTGGAAGGGATGAATTTAAGTAGTTATTGATCACTCTTCTGAAAACTGCTACAGTACTAGTGGCATCACAAGATCCAGATCTAAGTGTTATCTGACAGCACCATGTAAAACAGATTTTAAATTTTCATATAGCTTAAAATGTTTGTAGTCACCCAGTGAACTGCAGCAAAGGCAACTCAACACGTTTCATTAGACTATTTCATATTTTTGTAAGCTTATTTTATTTCTTTGCTGTACAAAGGCAGAAATGCAAACCATCTCAATAAATCTACATCAGTAACTACCTAGAAATGATACAAGTATGTACACAAAGCCCAATTACTTCACTTCAGTGTTGATACCACAGTTCATGTAGAGCTGGATGCAAACAGCACCTACACAGTGTAAGGCATAACTCTCAGGTTATTTACATCTTGTTCCTTACAGCAAAGGCTTCCAATACACCTGTTCTTTGTTACACTCGTATTTGACAATCCTGCTTAGTAGTGCAGCCTCAGAACTGAAAAGTGCATTTCTTCATTTTATACATTCTCACACAGATTGTGGACTGTTCCAGAAATAGTTTTCCAACCTTCCTTCTTGGAAGTAATTTATTATCTATGTTTTCTGTCCATTAAAACTATAAGGTAAAAATACCATTTTCCCAAAGTTCTGTAGGTCACATGCAATTAAGAAAACAAAGATCCTAAAAGCAACTCCAGAAACTGTTGTCTTTTGACTTGGGAAGATAAGCAATCCTGTGAAAGCACTCAACCAATCCACTGCTGGTTTTTTAAAACACTTTGGAACATTTCAAGTTAGGAAGTTTGCAGATCCAAGCAGCTTTGGAGAAGCCCTATAACACAGATATTTACATTCTGTATTAGATTTTTGTGTTGTAATTAATCTAGCATCTCAAATGGTTTTTTCTCTTCCATCGGAGATCTCACTTTGAAAGGAAAGTAAAAAAGGAATATGATTACTCTCATTGTAGAAAATACAATTCTGAGTTATTTCACAAGCAAAATAAAGTAAAAAAATGCCTAGGATGAAAACCTCTTCCCTTCAACTATAAAGCAGCACTGCTAAAAATAATTTCTCCTTTGTGTTCTGAGCTACTGCAATTCCTGCCACATTTATTTTTAAGCCACAACATCCTGTAGCACTAGGGTTCTTCAGACTCTATATTCCATCCAGTCTTGTTTTAGGAGATTAAATACTACATCCCCTCTTCTGTCTGCCCTCCCTTAGGGCAAGAATGAGCAGCAGCACAGTCTCGTTCAAAACAGCATCGCAACTCTCATGGCAACAATCTCAGCTGAGCGGGGCTCTGTAGTGCAGCAGCTGAGAACTGACGCACAGCGCTCCATCCACAGAGCACAGCTCCGACAGGGAACCAGCAAGGAGCGAAGGAAGGAAAAGGTCAGGGAACAAGAGTGCCTTGCTGTAGATGCATGTGCCTGACTCTCTGACCTCCTGCTGCTGTGAGGTAACACAACAGCAGAGACTTCTCTTCCAGGCATTTCCTATACTCACTCCCACACATCTTGGCCCACAAACTATGCTCAGAAAATTATACTCGTTCAACAGTTCAGCTCACAACTTAATCAGAATGGTATGACCATCTTAAAGAAAATACTACATGTGAATAAATTGTAAAATGAGGACATTACCTTCATCAGGATGAACAGCTTCATTAGTGAAAGTATCCATATCTTCACAAGTATTGGCACCTGGCTTCTCTTTTTCCACCTCACACAGATACACGTCAATGGGTCCTTTTGTGCTCTTCACATGTATTTCTATGTGATCCTATAAAACAGCAACTTGCATATAATCCAAAGAACAAATCTTACACACCCTTTATCTATTTTTGCACATATTTTAAAGACAATAAATTAAGACCAGAACAAATACAGGAATGACATAAGTATTTAAAATTGTGTTACTACTTCCACATAAATTATGACTATTACATACATTTTTAGGACAATTATTGTGCAGAATTAAGCTAACGAGTTTCCATTTTTGATGAATGTGCTTTTAAATATTTGTTTAGTCTTTCTACTGACCTTCAGATACATGACCAAGACTTACTATATGTTTATGAAGAGTAACGAAATTAAAAAACTTGACAAAACAATGCCATGGATCAGACAACAAATTGGAGCCCACAGCTTTAATGACAGTAAAGCAACTAATCCCTATTGCTTCTACTGCTTTCCTTCATCAGACATCACATTGCAAGACAAAACAAATAAATCTTAATGCACAATGGAGAAAATATTCTGTTCTAATATACAACTTTTTCAATCCTGCATTTTTATTGCTTCAGGAGGCCTTTGAAATTGTATCTTTTTCATCTCCACCAGATTAGAGACAGCTCCTTTGAGCAGAGGGAGTACTGGAGATCTATGCAGTGGATCTAACTCTTTTGGTTCTACTGATTCATCTCCTTTTCCAAAGATATCCCCACCTTTCTGTGCACACAGCAAGGCAACTTCGATGACCGTGCAATTAAGATTATCAAAAATGCTCATGCAAAAAAGAAACTGGAATTAAAATTCCATTTGTTATCTTAAGTTGACTTCCAGGATTTGCCCTCCTAGAGCACTACCACCAGTGGGTTCCCAGTACACAGGCCCCACTATGCAGGTGCAGCAGAGGTCCAGCTCCTCTGTGAGACCAGAATGGAGCCTGTGTATTGCACCGTGGGGTGAGGACAGGGCACAGCCCCCACTACATGAAAAATCCCTCTAGATATGATCTACCAGAGTGACAAAATGTTATCTTCTTCCAACCATACTGTACATTGCATACTTTATTACAGCTGTTCAATTCTCTCTAGCAAAACCAGGTAACTAAAGCTCAGATGCACTTATGGCTTAATAATTTAGGTAAAAAGAAAAATACTGCAAATAAGTTTCTAAGACTATTATCCCTACAGCATTGTTTAGTGGAACACAAGAACAACATGATATCTGCATGACAAAGAAACTGGCAGTCAATTACTGAGTGCTGCTGCAAAAAATCCAATTTGAGAACTTTTGTTCCCTTAGGAGAAATGTGTAAGACTTACTTCTTCAGGAACGGGTATTTCCAATTTGGTTTCCTCTGGAGCTTTGATTGCGATCACAATCTGTTCCTGAAACGCCTGAATGCTTCGGATATCTTGGTATGTCACATAAGCTAGTGTATACATTGGTCAAGGATTCTGTAAAGTAATTTGGTAATGGGCAGAAGCAAAGAGTGTGATGTCAAGATAGGTTGAGGCAGAATGCCAACTTAAGAAAATTGATCAACAATCAAGCTGAGGTTAATATTAGCTTTATAAAATTAAGTATCAGCTAACAAGTGGAAAAATACTTTTCTGTATTTTTAGGAAGGAAAAAAAGCTTTTAAAAATATATTCAGTGTTAAAAAAAAACCCAAACAGTTTTCACAGATGCTGTCAGAAGTCCACAAAGCAGAGGGAATACTGTCCTTCAGAAAATACATTCCATTTTGTAATAGCATTAAAATAATTTCCTGGGACACTGTAAAACTATTTTCTTAACCAGTAAGGTGTACAGAAAATGGACACATTTCATTTGAGCACATACCTTGACATCCTGCCAAACAAAGGAGCTAAATAATATTTTACTGTAACCCAAAGCCAAAACTCAGTCTTTATGCCATATATTAAAATCTCTTTTGTCAAAACCCATCTGAAAATCAAAAGTGCACTGGAACCTCTTTCAAGAAAGAACAGTAGTAGGACACAACCAACATACCATTATATCTCTTTGGCAACAGGCCACTGGGACTCCACTTTGAGTCCTCTTTGTCATCTCACTAAGCAGCTTGGATCTCACTGGTAGGTCAAGACCTGCCCCTGAGACAACTCAAACAGAGAGAACAAGGTGATGGTCAGGGTACTAAGACTATTGCCCCACTTCCTTCTTCGGGAGTGGAAAGGTCACACAAGCAGCACTCCCCTGAGGACAGGCCAGACTGTCCAGGATACTGCAAAGCAAGGCACATGAGTGGCATTCCCAAATACAAAATAATCAAAAAGTCTGCTATTATAAAACTCATTATCAAGCAGTACTGCATACCTGTGGTATCAGCCTACACTTCTTACTAGATACGTATGTACAACCAAAACCATGTGTTAAAGTAACGCAAGAGTTAAAAGGATATTTTGCATTTTCTTTGTCATCTGTTAGTTCAAATATCTGATGAGCACAATTCTTGATTAATTCATCCAGAGCTTCTTCCATGTCTGATAAGTCAGAAAGTTCATCTTTAAGGTTTTGCTGCTCTGCTGCTTTTCCAACAACTTGGTCAAGATTATTACCTCTAGAAGAATATGAAAGTTGTCCAGTATGTTTGTATAAACAAAAGCCTGTTTATTAAACATCAAGTATACTAACAGAAAGGAGTAAGAAACTCTGGCATCCTTTACTCTGCTGAAATATGCTTCCATGTACTTCTGCACTTGATACCTGTTAACATATTAGGTAATTCACACAGCCTAAGGATCGAGAAGAACTTAAAATATTTTCAATATGCTTTAAAATACTCTCAAAGTTATAAACACTACTCAACATTATTGGGATTTACTGTTTCAGAAACTAGAAGTTTCAAAGCCTACTCACATCCACTGGATAAGATTCTTAGATCTTTTCTGAATCAAGCGGATTCCATCCAACACATTGGTGATGTCATACACTCTTCGTTTTCGTACTCCAAGTGTTGCTGCTACTTCATTTAAATCAAGGACACCGTCTGGAGCTTTTTTGAGAAGAGCCATAAATCTTCGTGTCAAAAGCACCAAGGATGCATCAAATCGAGGCCTTTTGGCCTCCACAGTTTCTGTAAAGTTTTGGTAGAATATTTAGGGTAAGCTACTACATAAGCATGAACTATTCCTTAAAAAAAAGCGATAGTGATGAAGTAACAATGAAGATAAAAGCCTGGAAGCACTGCAGTTTTTAATGCTAACTTTGCAATGGCATTATATAAAGCCTATTAACTACACACACCTTCACTTGTTTGCAATGATTTTATCTAAATAGCAAGCATGCATTTTTATGCTTTCAACATTCATGACTCCACATTGCTAGTATGGATATTAATAGCTGAGTAGCTTTATGTTCTATAGGACTTTGAGATCAGATCACTGAACAAATACCAATGAAACCTCTGGTTAACTACAGATAGTGTTGAGGTGCTGCCAGAGAAATGCAGCTCTATCTCTGCTCTGTGACACTGTTAAAATATTTTTTCACACCCTTTTGGTCCAGTTTAACCAGTAGACCTCCCATGTAACCATCAGGTATGGTTCAGGAGTCAGCTTAGCTTCAGCCTGGACATGATCAATCTGCTCTGGAATTGAAGAACTTAGTATGCAGACAAACTCTGCTTGTACTGTTTGGTCTCAGGGCAAAAGAATTGGTCATTCCATTGTCTGATTTACTAATGCAACAAAGATCTACAGATACCCTGACACCGTGGTTTAAAAGAGATCCCTGTGCTGTGTGCATCCATTACCAACATATTTGCAGAAACAGCAGAAGTCACTGATGAATAACTTGAGATTGTTATTTACGTATGCAAAAAGCACCTATTTTTGAGGCACAAAAACTCATGGTATGTGCACACTCATCTGATGCCAGTCAATGAAAGACTGTCAAATTCTGCTGTTACTTGTCTTTTCTTCCGTAAAGCAAACCAGCTATTTTATCTGATCAACCTGTGTCCCTGAGTAATATTCCAGTCTAATGCTTCAAGAAAAGGTGAGTGTGGGTATAAACAAAGTTCCCTAGAAATCACTCTACTTCAAACATCAGTATTTTTCCCAAGATGAATGAGACACGTACTTTTACTCATAACGTATCACACCCATTCCATGGCTGCAAGTTTGTGCACTCTTTAACACAAAGTGATAGGTCTAACAACTCAGTTTTGGACTCTGTTACTGTGAAATGTGTGAAACAATTCAACTGGTGAGAAAATAAACAAAAAAATCCCCAGCACCCAGAAATTCACTCAAGTTTATTTTCACATTTATGAACACCAGTTGAAAACCAACATTTGCCAGTATGTTGTTCCAGTTTTCTCTAACTCACTTTTCCTGTGCATTATTTTCTTTATAGCAGTGGGAAAGTATACTTGCAGCAGATCTGAAGAGGAGAAACTATAAAGAATGTTTTGCTTCACATCTGTTATTTAATTCAGTGTTCAGCATTTCTCCTGCTTTGCTGATATTAAATACAATTTTTCATTTGTCTACAGCATGTACTGACATTGTAGAAAGGCATGAAATATTGCAAGATTAATTTTCACACACGAAACATAGAAACTTACTTTTCACATGTTGTGCATCATTGCACACATTCAGGTTGGTCATTGGTGCCTGAGGAAATTAAAAAAGGAAAAAAAACATCTGTCATAAAATGCTATCTACAGGGGGAGCTTAGAAGAAATCCTCAAATCTACTTTAGATGTTACAGCCATCACAGTTCTGACAATTCAACAGCTATCACTGTGCAAAAATGTCACTAGATAGAAGGAATATATGCTCTTTAATTCCTGCCAGAATTTTCAGCTCTTAATCTCAGCACAACTCACTCTGTTTTTGAAATTAGGAAACACCATTGAACTCACTGATGCTCAGGCAAGCTGCAACCTCTCTTGCTTTTGTTCCAATTCATGGCCATTTCCTTTCAGTCTATCACGTGCAACTGTGAAGTACCTGGACAGCTTTTAAAGTTGTTAACTTCCTTGCAAGTACAGCATGAAGCTGTGTCATGGGAAGTTTGGGTTGGATATTCAGAAAAGGTTCTTCCCCCAGAGGGCGGTCAGGCACTGGAAGAGGCTCCGCAAGCAAGTGGTCACAGCACCAAGCCTGACAGAGTTCAACAAGCTCTTGGACATGCTCTCAGGAACATGGTGTGACTTTTGGGGTTGTCCTATGCTGGGACAGGAGCTGGACTTGATGATCCTTATGGGTCCTTTCCAACTCAGGATATTCTATGATTCTACTGAAGCGCTGCTGTGGCTTAACAAGCTCCCTCAGGATATTAACAGCCTTCCTATACTAGTGGGCCTACATCTGGAACAGCATTCCAAGAGTAACCTAATACATGCCAAATAAGGAAGAAGCATCACTTCCCTCAATTTACTGACTATTCTCCTGCTAAGACAGCCTCCTGTGCCTCAATGTCAGGGCACAGTGCAGATGCACATTTAGCCCACTGTCCATCAGGACACCCAGGTCCTTTCAACAGGGTGGTCCCCGAGCCTGTACTGCAGGATAAAGGCCCAGGTAGACCTTGACACTTGATTTTCAACTTCCTGGGTTGAAGTTTATGAGGTGTTAGATGACCCCTTCCTCCAGCCCATAAACATCATGAGGGGGCACCTAACATCCTCCACCTATCAACAGGACAGGCCCTAAGATAGACCCCTGAGGAAAATTTGTAATCTGTTTCTGAGTAAAGTATGAATTACTAACCACTCCTCTTTGTTCCTGATGGTCCAGCCAAGGACTTTTTACTCATGTGGTAGTTTACCATCTGTAATATCCCGACTTCAAGAGGAAGGTAAGTCTTTCAGTAAGTCCCGCTAAAGCTAATGTAGTTGACATCCATGGCTTTGATCTACAAGTTTGGTCATTTCACCACCAAGGGTAATCAGGTTGCAGGTATAGTTATGCTGGTTATTCACAAGAGAATTTGCTTCATTGTTTTCAAAGGGACTGAAGTGAGACTGACTTAAGCTGTAGCTGATTTCTATGAAATCTCAAAAGTCATGCGAGCAACCCCACAATGACATCAGCCAGCTCCCTCAGGATGTACCCCAAGAGGATCTTACAGATTTGTTTGAGTAGAGCTTTCACAAGAAGATTCCTAACTTGCCACTTTTCTGTTGCTGGTCGTTCCTTAAGACATAAAGCCTAATGGACATCAGTTCTGAAAAGCCATGGAAAGCAGCTGAGTATGGCAGCCTCACATGTCTTTACTCCTCCTAAATCACCTGCCCCATTTAGCAGCAGGTTCCCCATCCCATCCTCCTCTCCCCCTTACTGCTGATGTAACTCTTGAGGAATACGTTCAGTACAGGTAGCTCAGGGTGCAGCTGCAGTGCAAGCTGTAGGTTGAGCTCTGGAGGGTGGGAGCCCCAGGCAAGACACTGTGAACTGTGGTGCCAGCCAGGTGACAGGACATTCAGAGACACAGGAGGAGCTGAGAATCCCTAGACTTTGGCATGCATAACACTGTGAGGGTATGTAGCAGTTGACCCTGCCAGGCACCCATCAAAGCTGCTTTATCACTGCCCTGCACAAGTGGTCAAGGGAGAGATGTAACAAGAAGTTCATGAGTTGAGCTAAGGACCAGGAGAGATCACTCACCAAATACTGTCATGGGCAAAAGAGAATCAACTGGGGAATATTAATTGAATTTATTACCAGTAAAACCAAAGCAGAATAATGAGAAGTAAAATATGTCTTAAAAAACCACCTTTCCCCACACTCCTCTCTCCTTCCCAAGCCCTACCTCCCCCACACCAGCAGTGCACAGAGACAGGAATGGGGGTTATGGTCAGTTCATCAAATGTTCCTGCTGCTGCTCGGGGAGGACAGTCCTTGCTCTGCTTCAGTGTACAGTTCCCTCCCACAGGAGACAACCCCCCATGAACTTCTCCAATATGGGTCCATCCCACAGCAACAGTTCTCCAACTGCATCAATGTGGATCACTTTTCCTCAGGGTGCAGGGCACAGCCTGCTCCAGCGTGGGTCAAGGGTCACAAGTCCTACCAGAAAACCTGCTCCAGCATGGGCTCCACTCTCCATGGGTCCACAGGTCCCTGCCCAGAGCCTGCTCCAGTATAGACTTCCCACAAGCTCACAGCCTCCTTTCAGGCATCCACCTGTGGCAGCCTAGCTCTCCTCCACAGGCTGCAGATGGATCTCTGCATCCCCATAGTCCTCCATGGGCTGCAGGGGTGCAGCTGCTTCACCACAGGCTGCAGGGAGTCTCTGCTCCATCACCTGGAGCACCTCCTTCTCCTCTTTCTCCACTCACCTTGGTGTCTGCAGAGTTGTTCCTCTCACATATTCTCACTCCACTCTTCCCTGGCTGCAATTACAATTGTGCAATAACTTTTTTTCCCTTCTTACATACATTATCACAGAGACACTACTACCATCTCCAATTAACTCTGCCTTGGCCAGTGACAGATCCATCCTGGAGCTGCCTGGCATTGGGCCTGAAACAGGGAAACTTCTGGCAGCTTCTCACAGAAGCCACACTGTAGCCCCCCCACCTGCTACCAAAACCTGACCACAAAAACCTAACAGGGTGTACAAGCCC
This sequence comes from Dicrurus megarhynchus, assembly GCA_013399195.1. Taxonomy (NCBI): domain Eukaryota; kingdom Metazoa; phylum Chordata; class Aves; order Passeriformes; family Dicruridae; genus Dicrurus; species Dicrurus megarhynchus. The sequence continues at coordinate 329,468 of VXAD01012652.1, read as the reverse complement.
AAGGTTTCCTTTGTTTGGGATCCCTGCTTGAGCTGTTGTACCCAGATTAAGTTATTTTAAGCATCCAGATGTCTGAGAGTGCTATGGGAAACCTGGGGTTGAGCTGGTGAGGGGACCTTGTCTGGCTGTGTGAGCGTGGGGGTGCAGCTGCAAAGCGGCCTCAGTCCCAGCTCAGGTGGTATGAGAGTGACTGATGAGAGTGGCTCCTGCATGGTCAGACAGGGAAATTTCTTTAATATTGTGACCTTTGACATTCCTTGCTAGTTTCAACACTACAACTCTGGCTTTCCAATCATCATGTCTGCATGTCCAGACAATTCTTTAGTCTGTCCTTTTAGACTGTCCTGCGTATGTTCTTTTTGCCAGGAGTGTCATGATGAAATGTGTTTCTCCATACTGACCTCCATCTCTTCAGTTCCTCCGGCTTCTGAAGTTGCCTTCCCAAATATGTCAACTACCTCTTGACAGAATAAGCGGAAGTCTTGACGACTGAATAAGCTGGAATCCAGGTTCTGCACTGTGCTACTAGTGTTTCTTACTATACTCAGGGCCTTGAATATATCCCACTGTTAAGAACGCTTCCCTGGCTGACCATTCATGAGACTCTCTGGCAGTCACACTTGCAGTGACAGAGACTGTCACTGCTGGGACCAAAGAAGCCCCTTCATGGTGGGCAGCTTCAGTGAGCTACTTGGTAGTGAGCACTTGGCTCCCTACAGACCACACTCACACCATCAGGCCACGTTTCCTCACTGGTTCAACCCCAGGTTTCCCACTGCAGAATCTCAGGTGTCTCTCCATAAAGCAATTTATTCACGGTGCAGCAACACAGAAACAGCCCAAGCTAGTACCTCCAAAGACAGATCCATAATAAAGGAGCTCCTGCATTTTTATACCCTCACAGTCTGCCCAGGTACATCTTGCTCTTCTCCCCCAGTCCTCTGCTCCTGCTGTGTCTCCCCATGTGTGTCTCTCCATCCACCTCGGCAGTGCCACCATCTCTGTGCCCTTTTGTTATCCAAAGGGTTGGCAGTTCATGGCCTCTTGTCCCCGGATCCCACCCATCAGCTGCCTGCAAACTGAGCTACCCGTACTAGATATATTCCTCAACACTCACTATTCCATGGCCATCACAGCCAAGGCTGTTAACGATTACCACATCGTTGTCTTCCCTGTCTATGAGCAGCTGATTCAAGAAAGTATCACCACCCATTGCAAACTCATCTAAACACCTACATAAAGAAACTGCGCCAAACACGATTTGCTTCTTACAATCATCAGCTCAATTACCCACCCAAAAACTTACGTGAACTCTTTCACAGCTTTAAGAAAGTACTACCCAATAACATGTAGCCCAACTGTCAAGATTAATTAAAAAAAAAAAAAAATTGAAGAAGTGTCACAAAATTAAAAGTATGCACCATCAGGACTAACAAAAAAAAAAAAAAAAGAAAAAAAAATTTTAAAAAGTTTTACGAAATAGGCTTTTTTGTTAGCTACTTCATAGCATTGCAAAAAGTAGTGGTGGCAGCTGCATATAAGATGACTACCTCAACATCCCAGACGTTTAGAGGAGAAAACACAGCTGGTAATCCCTTTTTCTCATACTTTGCTACAACATACTTAGCTCGATTAAGAGGCTATAGGTAACACAGGCAAGAAAAAACATCCTTCGCATTCTATCACCTTTCCCAGGAAGCCCGCTCCAACGCCACGACGGAGGGAAGCATCCCACAGCTTTTCCCGGGGTACCACGCTGCCAGGCCCACCGCATCTTTCCCGCCCAGGGATGGAGGACGGGCTTTCGGCCGCCTCCTCACGAGTTCCCGCGGCAGAAGCGTAGCTGCAGCGCGGTCCCGCCCTCTCCCCATGCACAGCCAGCGCCTCCCCGTGCCGCCCGCCATGTACCTCACTCACACGCAGCGTGTCCAGCTGCAGCGGCCTCAGGCGCTCCCACTTCTCGGGGCTGGCCATGTCCGCCCGGCCCCTCCTCCTTGCCCCGGCCGGCCCCGAGGCGAGGCGCTGGATGAGGGAGGGCGCACAGCCGCCCTCACGCCGAGGTCCCGAGCCGCCGCCGGGCGCGGGGCGCCGCGGGGCCGCTCCCGCCTTCGCCGCGGCCCGTCATGGCCGCCG